>JANRMT010062806.1:74318578-74370811 GCA_026402145.1 Polypterus bichir lapradei
TTGAGATATCTTGAAATGTGCAGGAAGTTATTTTAAGATATCTTGAAATGTATTTGAGATATCTTGAAATGCACAGAAAGTCATTTTAAGATATCTGAAAATGCATTTCAGATATCTCAAAATGAATTTGGGATATCTTAAAATGAGAAGGAAGTTATTTTGAGATATCTCGAAATATAATTTAGATATCTTAAAAATCATTTAAGATATCTTGAAATTCATTTTTTTTCAGATATCTGAAATACATTTTTAGATATTTAAAATGAATTTCGTGATATCTTAAAATGGGTCTCTGCTCCATTTCAGATATCTAACAATGTATTTCAAGATATCTCAAATTGTATTTCAAGATATCTAAAATGCATTTTAAGATATCTTTAAAAGGACACTCAATTATTTCAAGATATCTCAATAGCATTTTCAGATATCTACAATACAATTTAAGATATCTCAAATACATTTCCAGATATCTCAAAACAGCTTCCTGTCCATTTTCAGATATCTCAAATACATTTTAAGATATCTTATAATAAACAAGAAGTCCCATTGAAATAATAGGCATTTTTACAGGAAAAGATTTTGAGATATCTTGAAATGCATTTAAGATATCTTAAAATGCATGAAAGGTCAATTTAAGATATCTGAAAATTCATTTGAGATATCTTGAAATGCAGAAACAATTATTTTGAGATATCTGAAACTGTATTTGAGATATCTTGAAATGCATTTAAGATATCTCAAAATGTATTGCAGATATCTTAAAATGTAAAGGAAATTATTTTAAGATATCTCAAAGCGAGTTTCAGATATCATAAAAAGTAAATTACATTTTAAGATATCCAAAATTCATTTTGAGATATCTCTAAATGTTAATTTGGCTTGCCATAGTGAGACGTCCTTCTCCTTTATGATGCCTCCCCAGCACACCACTGCGTCGAAGAGGGCACTCGCCACAACCGTCCGGTAGAACATCTGCAGCATCTTATTGCAGATGTTGAAGGATGCCAACCTTCTAAGGAAGTATAGTCGGCTCTGACCTTTCTTACACAGAGCATCAGTATTGGCAGACCAGTTCAATTTGTCATCCAGCTGCACTCCCAGGTATTTATAGGTCTGCACCCTCTGCACACAGTCTCCTCTGATGATCACGGGGTCCATGAGGGGCCTGGGCCTCCTAAAATCCACCACCAGTTCCTTGATCTTGCTGGTGTTCAGGTGTAAGTGGTTTGAGTCTTACCATGTAACAAAGTCTTTGATTAGCTTCCTGTACTCCTCCTCCTGCCCACTCCTGATGCAGCCCACAATAGCAGTGTCATCAGCAAACTTTTGCACGTGGCAGGACTCCAAATCGTATTGGAAGTCTGATGTATATAGGCTGAACAGGACCAGAGAAAGTACAGTCCCCTGCGGCACTCCTGTGTTGCTGAGCACAATGTCAGACCTGCAGTTCCCGAGACGCACATACTGAGGTCTGTCTGTAAGATAGTCCACGATCCATGCCACCAGGTGTGAATCCACTCCCATCTCTGTCAGCTTGTCCCCAAGGAGCAGAGGTTGGATGGTATTGAAAGCGCTAGAGAAGTCCAAAAACATTATTCTTACAGCACCACTGCCTCTGTCCAAGTGGGAGAGGGATCGGTGTAGCATATAGATGATGGCATCCGCTCCCACCTTCTCCTAGTATGCGAACTGCAGAGGGTCGAGGGCATGGCTGACCTGTGGCCTCAGGTGGTGAAGCAGCAGCCGCTCCATGGTCTTCATCACATGTGACATCAGAGCAACAGGCCGGAAGTCATTCAGCTCACTAGGACGTGATACCTTTGGGACTGGGGTGATACAAGATGTTTTCCAAAGCCTTGGGACTCTCCCCTGTTCCAGGCTTAGGTTGAAGATACGCTGTAGAGGACTCCCCAGTTCCTGCGCACAGGCCTTCAGCAGTCGTGGCGATACTCCATCTGGACCCGCTGCTTTGCTGGCATGAAGTCTCCTCAGCTCTCTGCTCACCTCTGCTGCTGTAATTGTGGGTGGGGATGTCTCTCCTATGCTGGTATCAGCAGAAGGATGGTTGGAGGATGCAGTACTCCGAGGTGAGAGTGGGTTAGAGTGGTCAAACCTGTTAAAGAAGTTGTTCATTTGGTTTGCTCTCTCCACGTCTCTTTCGATGGTGGCACCCCGCTTCGAGCTGCAGCCTGTGATGATCTTCATCCCATCCCACACTTCCTTCATGCTATTATTCTGCAACTTCTGCTCCAGCTTTCTCCTGTACTGCTCCTTCGCCGCCCTGAGCTGGACTCAGAGTTCTTTCTGCATGCGCTTGAGCTCATGCTGATCACCGCCTTTAAAAGCCCTTTTCTTCTGGTTCAAAAAGCCCTTGATGTCACTTGTAATCCATGGCTTGTTGTTAGCATAGCAGCGTACTGTTCTTACTCGAACTACAATGTACATACAGAAGTTGATGTAATCAGTTGTGCAGTCAACAGCCTCTTCAATGTTCGCACTGTGTGACCCCTGCAGTATATCCCAGTCTGTAGTTCCCAAGCAGTCTCTCAGAGCCTGCTCTGCCTCAGGGGACCACTTCCTGAATAATCGTGTGGTTGTAGGTAGCGCCTTCACTCTTGGTTTGTAGTGAGGCTGAAGCAGAACCAAGTTATTAACTGCTTTCCCAAGCGCAGGCAGCGGGGTGGCGCTGTATGCGTCTTTAACGTTTGCATACAGTAGGTCAATAGTCCTATTTCCCCGGGTGTTACAGTCCACATACTGGGAGAAGGCAGGTAATGTTTTCTCCAGCGTTACATGGTTAAAGTCTCCAGTGATTAGCACAAGCGCCTCAGTTTGCTGCGTTTGTAATTTAGCAACTGGGGAATGGATGACGTCACTCACTATCTCCGTGTTCGCTCGAGGGGGGATGTAAACAATAACAACAATCACGTGTCCAAACTCTCTGGGTAAGTAATAGGGGCGCAAACTTACAGCCAACAGTTCGATGTCCCTGCAGCAAGTGGAGATTTTAACGTTTACATGTCCTGAGTTGCACCACTTTGTATTGACATAGAGAGCGACACCCCCTCCTTTCTTCTTACCACAGGTATTTGCATCTCTATCTGCTCTAACTGTGCTAAACCCGGGTAGTTGTTACCCACATTTCACTAAAACACAGCAAGCTGCATTCTCTGTAAGTTTTGACATTTTTCACCAGCACAGCCAGTTCGTCGATCTTATTTGGTAGTGAGTTCACATTTTCCAGGATCACAGAAGGCACCGATGGTTTAAACCGCCAATTTCTCGCAAGTCCCTTGGCCTATTATCTTATCTTTTATCTTAGTGCTGGCTCGGCTGTCCCGATATCGTCTTCTTACCTCGTCAGCTAAATAAGGAACCACATCGGCGTGGGCATTTCTTCTCAGTGCTTTAAGTTGACTACTTGAATAGGCGAGTCTCGGTGTGTAAAAATCCATGTTAAGTAGTAAAAGTAGTAAAAAGTGTCCAGGGAGCGATTCCACATAAAAGAAAGTGGTAGAAGTGATCAGTGAAATATAGAAAAATAGGAAAAAAAAGGTAAAAGGATAAAGTCATACACGGAGCTGCTGGAATGGCTGCCACTCGCGGTGGTGCCGGATATAGATTTAGCAACTCATAAAAGCCTACATCATTAGATTAGGTTAGAGAGATTTTATTATCCCAGAAGGAAATTTGTTTGCAGCAGGAATATACAAAACATGGGACACAAATACTGAAGAAGAAAATAAGCCGAATGAATTATGAAATTTTACAATTACTCAGTCACATGCATGTTGAAAAAGTTATGTTTTGCATTCTGACGATTTTAGTTTATATAGTTTATAAACAGTTATAATGTTTCACTCTGCTCTCTGAATAGTTGTGCTTGTTATTACATACTTTTTAGAAACCAGTTAACAGAAAATTAAATGGATTTGCTAATGTAAACCTCTGTGTGAATTTGACTCGTGTACTGGTTACTTTTTAAGCACAGGTTTAGTAACCAACCTGGGTGACAGTGAAGTGGCATTGGGAGATTTTTTTTTAACAAATAAGTGTTTTTTAAAATTAAATTCTAAAAATAAGCGTTGATTAAAAAATAAAATAGTAAATAACTTACATACTATATTGAATTTTTAGTCTTAAAATTAAATGGTATATCGATAACAGCATATCTGAAATTTATTAACAGTATGAATTTAATAATAACAGGTAATCATATTAAACTACCGTATATAAAAATGAGTTAATCAAGAACAAGGGGACACAATTGGAAACATTAAGAAGTTTTTCTTTACACTGAGAACCACAGACACATGGAATAAGCTACAAAGTAGTGTGGTAAACAGTAGGACTTTAGAGACTTTCAAAACTCAACCTGAAGTTCTTTTAGAATAACGTATATACTTGCATTTAAGTTCTCCCATGGATAAGTTGGGGCTTGATTTTACTGTATAACTTCTGGTATTTTATAATGTCGGTTGTATAAGTCGAATGCGGAGAACTCATGCTATTGATCCAAGAGATTATGATATGCTAACACCCACCTGCTAGAGTAACCACGGAGCACACTGCCTTTTTTTTGCTATGTATTGTGCCTATGTGACCACACGGTAATACCCAAACTATTCTGAAACGACGTTTGCACTGTTTTGTGTTTTTTTGTATCTAACACCCTCATACACCTTTATCATAAAATCATCCCTTATCTACGTTGGAATGTTCAATCAGAAGCTGGTTTTAAATTAAAAGTCATTGAAGTGGCAAAAGAAATTGGTAACTGTTCTGTTGCAACAAAATTTGCTGTGTCTGAGAAACTTATGTGAGATTGGAGGAAGCAAGACGATGTAAAAAAAAAAAAATAGTAATTATTGTATTTTTGAACAGGCGTATAAGTCGGAGTCTGATTTTATGATCGATTTTTCGGGTTTCAAGACCCAACTTATACACGAGTATATATGGTACTTGTATTTTGAAGTTATATATTTGCACATTTTCACAATATTTGCTTTCTTATTGAAATGCCCATTCAAAGTTTATGACAGGTTGGTGACCACGTACCCATCCATTTTCTGGATCTGCTTGTGCCCAGCAAAAGGATGAACTGGTCAAAAACACCCCACAGACAACATCCACAGTCAGGATTTGAACCCAGCAACACTAACTAATGTCATTTTCAATGTCCATAATATTTGGATGTGTAATTAATTTGCAGCCTTGTAAAAACAAAAAAAGAAAAAAATTCTTCGACTGGGTTTTGTAACACCTATACATTAGCAAGATGGTCCAAATAAAACATTTCCCATATTAATTATTAAGTAGTATCCATTCTTTTTTATATATTTACATTGGAGGATAAACAGTATACAGTACAGTCTGCACACCATCCTATGGAGTGCCTCTGTTGAGGGTCAGGGTAGAGGATGTGATCCTGCCAATCCACACATGCTGATGTTTGCCATTTAAGACTTTCAATATCCAGCTGCAGTGGGTTGGCACTGAGACCCAGGTTTGGTAGTCAGCATTGATGGTCTATAAATAGGATCAGGCATTGCAGATTTTATTATCAAGAAGTACCAGGATGTTATGAATTGCAAAGATTATAGCATCCTCAGTAAACCAGTTGTGATAATATACAAGCTTGTGGTTGTTTAGATTATTTAGAATATTATGCTTAATATGTCCAGCACCAGTCTCTCAAAGTACTTCATCATGATTGGAATTAGTGCCACCAGGGTGTAGTGATTTGGTCTACTTTTATTTCTTTCGAAACAGGCATAGGCCATAGATTCCATCAGCAAAATATTAAAGATATTACTGAAGGCATCAGCTAATTGGTCGTTACTGTCATTTTGTTCTCAATAAACAAACAGTCATCCTTTCGTATCCATAGGATTTTGGTTCCAGGACCCTTGGCGGATACCAAAGTCCATGGATGCTCAAACCCCTTGCCTAAAACATTTTAAGTGGCATAGTGTTTGCATATAACCTACGCAATCCTCTTGTACACTTTACAATATATAAAGGCTATGTAAATACAATACTGTATTGTTTACTCGATAATGACAAAATTAAGAAAGTACACATTAGAAACAACGTAACATATGATTACTTTCAACACTTACAGATTGCTTTTCTTTAATGACCTGAAAAAGTAATACATATAATAAAACACAGAAGATTTAAAATGCAAGTACATAAAAAACATATATACTGTTTCTGCCATGCCACTCACATCTTCAGCAGCACCACACGCTCCCAGTTGCTTTGTCCATTTGTAACCTCATGAACACTGCCCAGCTCCACCTAACTCTGTGAATCAGAGGCAACCCTCATGCTACACTGTTGACTCTGCTCTCTAAGCTCAGAGTCTGAATCCGAGATTCGCCGATGTTGAAGTATCCGGCCCGATAGGCCTTTAGTACCTGGGAGACATGGTCAAAGTACTCTGTATGTGCTGTGTCTGTGCCCCCCTCATTTCCTGCTCATGGGGTTGCTTCATGCTGGTTTCTCTAGGTATTTCCACCCCATTGGGCAGTCCACGGTCACCTTAGGAGTGTGTGCCTTCCAGGTCTGTACCCTGAGTTCGCTACATTATTAATGTCAGGATCTGTGGAGATTGAGGATTTTTAAGAACTCAAGCTTACAGTTACATGTATCTAACATAATATGCCAACTGCATAATCCCAACATTTTCTTGTGTACTATAACCGCTCATCATTTTCTGCTGCTAAAATGTTCTTATTAAAATCCATTATTAAGTCTGAACACATGCTGTTCACTTTAATGAAAATGTTTCTAATCATTAAACTGCCTATGCCAACAAGCTTTTGGTTCAGTACGTACAGTTTTTTTTTTCTTCTTTAAACCTTCTTTCACTAAGAGATTATTCACACATCAATTTTAATCACTAAAATTGATTCCAGTAATTTATTATGAAGATAGATCAAATGTATGTACAAGAATACATTTATATTAGAAATGTGCATACAATGAACCTGACAGCTTTTCTGTGTATTTAATGTCTGCATTAATTGTATATTGTCATGGAAATAATGTTTACCTTTTCTTTCTCTTTACTTTAAAAGACAGGCACAGTAATCCAACATATCAGAAATAAGAAATCAAAAGAAAAAAGACTCTTCACATTTGTTTGTATGTTTGTAGGACTTGGAGTTTCATAGCATTATATCAAGTGACATATCTTTTAAAGGAAGTGCTTTTAGTTTACTGCTTTGTTTAATGCGAACCTTAATTGTATCAGTTTGAAACAGAGTAAAACAAAGCTTGACAACTGGCACATGGCTGGTGGGTGGGGGCAAGAAAATATCTAAACAGTAGCTAGTTTTCTGCACTTTATTCTCTTTAGCCTTTTGTTATGTTGTGAAATAGCAGGTGACCAAGAAAATGTTTTTGCAAAAAAAGATCATAAGTAGTTTTAATGATCTGAATTTTGTCCCCTGAAAAGCAATAATCATCAGAACATATGGGAGACTTCCACTTGCCTCTTTAAACACAGAGCTGCAGTTTTAGCTGTGAATGCAATACACTAGGCAAAAGACATCCTGGCATCACTTCATAAAAATTATAAATACACTCACTATTTAAAAAGTCTGCATCTGTTTTAGAATTACAGCAAGCAAAGAGAGGAGTGTCTTGGGCAGTGGAGATTGTCACATATGTGCACCTATTGACACCTTCAATGCTCTGTACAGAAGAAAGGATCCACTTTGAGATGAGAGGGTGCCCTGTCACTAACATTTGCTCCCCTTTGCCCTGCAGTTCTAAGGTGCCAAACCCAGAAGACCTCTGGCCACGCCCTGGGCTCTGGAAGCCCTGCCCCTTTCAGGCTAACTTCTGTAAGTTCCTCTCCAGAAGAGGCAATTCATTCTGATGGACCCATTGGAGGGAGATAGAATAGAAAAAGAAATAGAGACAGAAATGAGAGAACAATGGAGGCAATTATAGCCAGGCTATGTTTTTGTTATTATGAATTTTGAGTTGATTATGGGGTATGCTGGACTAGTACCCTAGTCCTTGCTCCCATGTCCAAGCGATTAGGAAAATTTATTTCCCCATCTCTGAAGTAGTCTGCCTTCTCATCATCAATTTCTTACTGCATACCATTAGCGATTTTTAAATCCCATTGGTATGCATTTCTGCAACTCTAGACTTAAATTAATGTCTGGCCCTGTGCTAGTGTAAAAGTCATATCCCTTCACACTAAGCCACAGGATCATTTCTGGGAACAGGAAATCTAGTCCGTAGCAAAATTTCTGGTCTCAGGCAGTGTCAGAGAGGCTTGGAGAAATTGTAGGCACGACATCATACACATAGCCGAATTCTGAGTCAGTGCTCCAATCAGCGTCCACCATGGGCAGTTATTGTGCGCAGATACTGTACTGTTCAAGTTTCACAGAACATGTAAGTTGGCATAATATTAATGTAAGAGCCATTTGTTAAGTTATTTAGGTTAAGTTGTATAGAAGTATTTTCTTAGTTATGTAAATGTTTGCCAATATATTAGTGCCTAGTATAATGGAGGTTCTATTATAACTCCCACAAGCTGAATTGAAATGGAATATTCTAATTATTTCTGTCTCTCTGACTGCAGATTAGTCTCAGTTAGTGATCTGCCTTGCAGTAAGTAAGGCATGGAGGACACACAATTTCAAACATGCCCAGTTGTATGTAACATAATGTGCACTATTGAACGTACACTGCCGTACAAATAGAACACCCTAAATGTATTAAGTAAAGCATAGAGAAATAACTCATTCATAAATATAGAAAACAACTGAAGTTTAACAAGGAAAAGTTAAGCTTAAAGAAGAAACATTTTTTCCTTTTTTGCCTTTTATTCTGTGTAACAGCTTTTTTGTCTATTCTTGAGTTAACTGGTTGCTTTGAATTTTCACTAAACTTTTTTTAAAATGAACTTTATTAGACTGAGAAATTTCTTCTGGTATGTGTTTGACTCATGTTTGATCCTGCCTTACCAACTCAGCAGCTACAATTAATAAATGTGTCAACAAATTAAAAAACACGATTCAGCTCATTTTCTTTCTCTAAACTTCACCAGTTTTTGAGATTTTGGTCTATTTAGTTATTCTTTTGAGGGGAGGTTTTACTCTTAATTATTGAAATATCCAAATGTCCTTTCTTAGTAGATTTTTACTTCCCTAAATGTATTATCATGAGAAATTTCAACTTTTTAACTAAATATGAAATATTGCTTTTGTTGATTAATGAGTGACCAAGTCAGTCAACTTTATATATAAGTCAGTAGGCCTCAGTTATACTGCCATTGGTTAATCAGGTGTATCAGAAGAATCAGATTTAATTGACTAAGTACTTCTCAATGTGCAGTATTTGAATTTTTTTACCAGGGCAAATCTTATTAGTTTACTTGAGCTGCCTACTGTTGAGCATGCTAAATGCATTTAATATTGATGTCAGTGTGAAAGAGATTGCAGCAGAACTCCATATTAAAGAATATCACCAATAGTGGTTCTTGGTAATGTTACAAAAGTGATTGAAAGTTGATTAATTGAAAATTAAAAACAGTTAAAAATCTTGACTCTCCATTAGTATCATTGCCTAAAATTAGCACTACATGAGTATACAGTAGGCTTTAATAAACGCTGTAACAAGAATGAGTCGGAGACATCATAAAGATTTGGGGCAGCCACCCGTATAATTGAATCGGCTGCAAAAGTTCGTTTTAAAGAGCACGATGTGCTTAGTTCAGAGTCCAGAACAGAACTGCCTGTACTGAGGCAAGATGACAGTTTTAAAGGCCTGGAAGGGAAATTATGTCATCTGTACAGGAACTGGGAGTGGTGTCCTCATGCCCGGAAGTGACGTCATCCTTGGGGCCGGCAACAGGCGGGGTTTCCCGGAAAAGGTCTGCAAGGGACTGAGAGAGATAGTATACTCCACCACCCCCTGGTCTGGCGTAGAATTACTAGTGTTTAGGCCCTTCAGCTGATTCCCATGCGCACGTGTGTGGCAACTTCTAATAACAAAAAATTACTTTTCCTCACTTAAAAACACTCTTCTCTTCTTATCACATTCTAAAAAGCACCATCTTCATCAGCTACAGAAAAAAATATTTCCTCATTCTGTTCAATCCAGGCTTGGCTACATTGATTAATTTGCTGAGATTTTTTTTCCTCTGTTTTTTAAATTACAAAAATCACTCTTCATGTCCTGTCTGTGGATCATCAAGAAACTTAAAAAGGTAAAACTGGGTGTCAACACCATAAAAGTTGAGAAACACTGCTCTAAGGTATTCACTGTAATCCGGCGAGGCAATAAAATTGTTATCCCAAAGTGGCTGAAGAAAAAAATGCAGCAGTTGCTACCTTTGATGACATTTCCACTTTCATTTTTAAACTTTGTGAGCACTGATGAAATCGTCAGGAGCAGCACACTGGCTCACGGGAATTGTAGTCCCCACATCAGTAATTGGAAAATGATGCAGGTAAGGTGAGGGAATGGAATATATTACTACTAGCCGACACCCGCTGTAGCATATGGTGAGGTAAGAATAGGATCGGAAAACGGTAAGAAAGGAATTCAGAAATCAAGAAGAAAGAAATACTTCTTGAAAGACGCAGTTGTGAATAGGTGTTTTGCTGCAGACAATTTGTGTCAAGAAATAACCCACTGATAGGAACAGGCAGTTGCCAGATCCCAGAATAGAGATGACATTGTACAAAAACCCGTTGACAGAGAAGATACTGTTGTTTATTTTATAACAAAGGCTTAGGAAACAACCGTTGCAGTATAACGAAAATAGCAAGGAGCGAAACCAATAGCAAGGATCAAAACCAATGCCAGTGGTCGAGAGAGTACCTTCCTGTAGCAGGCTATGGAAAAGACTCCCAGATACACACATGGCTGAAGTGAATGGTCACGCAGTCAGGCTAGATATAGGGCAGTGACGTGACACCAATGGGGTCATGAGAGAGGAGCGGGAAATGCGGTAGTCCGAAGGAGGAATAGGAGTCGAGAAAAGTGGCGTGGGGGTGTATAGGAGGCAGCAGCAGGCAGCATGGGCAAGGGTTTGGAAGAGGAGGAATAGGAATCAAGAAATGCCATGTTGGGGGGACCGCTTTTGAAGAGGAATCAGGACAAACCAGCAGAGAAATGTATATAAGAGATAGGATTTGTGATAAAGCCAGCAAAAACTGGTTAATAGTTCTACCAATGCAGTAACTGTAAAAGGCCATTTGAGAGCACTGCTGCGTAATGTGTATGGGTGCTGATTTGAAAATGATCTCAATTTGTGAAACTGCAGGGACTCTCCAGTAGAAGGTGATGTTACTTAATGTAGGAGGAAGCAGGACAAACCAGAAGAGAAATATATATAAGAGATTAATACCTTTCTTACTATATCAGTTGCTTGAATCTGACTACGCTCATAGCCACATAGCCTGGCAAGTACTTGCTTAATTCATCTTCTTCGAGTTTCATCGAACCTGCCCTTGTTTCAGTAGATAGTCTTCATTTGCATAAATAAGCACACTTTATTTCTCCATGCAATTGCTTTTGGTGCTGTGGCAAAATGGGAGACGGGGTGCATTAAAATGGCCAACATGCAACAGCTTTATTAACAACAAACATTAAAAAATAAAAAAAATTAAATTATTTTTCTTTTTTTTTACAGTCTCCAAATTTCAATGAAATCAGTTAAAGCATCTTTGAATGTTTGGGGTATTTAGTTTTTCTATTGTGAGGGTTTTTATACCCCTAAATATTGATATATTAAAATGTCCTAGTGGAGACCTCTAGTTCTAGGTGTACCAACCTGCCAAATTTCAGCTATTTAGCTAAACAGGAAATAGAGTTCTTGTTAATGAGTGAGTCAGTAAGTGTTGTGTCAATCACCTTAATCTATCTATCTTCATATATCTATATGCATAAAATGCAAAGTTAACTATTTGACTCACTTATCCTCTGTGTGTGTGTGTATATATATATAGTACTGGGGTGTTGTACTGTATACTCTGCCTCAAAAGCTTGCGTATCTATCTATCTATATTGTAATCTTTTTAGTTAGCCAATAAAAGGTGTCATTTTGCTTGACTTTTTACTATATATATATATATATATATATATACAGTATATATATATAAACACACATATATATACATATATATGTACTATACTCAGAAAGAAGGCATGCCAATGGGATCACCATTATCAGGACTTCTAGCAGAACTGGTAATGCAGCGATTTGAAAATGTGGCTCTATCTCAGTTCACACCCAAAATTTGGACACACTATGTAGACGACACATTCGTCATAATAAAAAATGATCAGCTGAATAAATTCTACAACCACATCAACTCAATATTCCCGGCAATCCAATTCACAATGGAGAAAGAAATTAGCCGACACATCAGCTTCCTGGACATCTACATTGAAAGAAGTAACGCCATCCTGACTACTAGTGTTTACTGTAAAGAATGCTACGCAGACAAGATATTACACTTCGCCAGCAACCACCCGATATCTCATAAACGGAGCTGTGTTAAAACTCTATTTAGAAGAGTCCACAACCATTGTAATATGAAGGAAACAAAAATGAAAGAGAGACGCTATCTCTTCCACCTTTTCACTTCAAACGGATACTCAAAAACATTCATTAATCGAAGCCTACACAGAAGACTCCAAAAAACTCAACAAACAATTGACTTGATACAGAACCCCCACCCCACCTGGCACTCTCTCCCTTATCACCACAATGTGTCTGAAGGTGCTGCACGCATCCTGGCCAAGTCAGGTGTCAGAATAGCACGCAAACCCACGAACAATCTACGCACGGTCCTCTTTAATGCTAAAAACAAGAAATCGACAGCAGAAACACGAAACGCAGTGTACAGCATTCCATGCAGTTCGTGCCCAGTGGTATACATTGGACAAACTTCAAAAAGAATCGCAACACGTATACAGGAACACTGCAACGCCGTCAGAAGGACTCACTATCATTGATTTATACGCATACTAAATCAACAGGACATACATTTAATTGGGACGATGTACAAGTAAAATTTAAAGCCAATAATAAAAGTGCCAGAGAGCTGGCCGAATCCTGGTTATCAAATGAGAACGCCATCAACAGACACTTGGACATAAATCCAGCATATGCAAACTTAAGAAGAACTTATTCTTAATAAACAAGACTTTACACCCAATAACCCCCCCACCCCCACACCCCGTAAGTTATTGCTATATATTGCCTTTGATTCTTGTAAGTCTAAGCATTATCCTCTGATGAAGACCCCTGGTAGGGGTTGAAAGCTCAGGAATAAAAACTATTTTATGATACGTGATTCATTTTCTCCCTTTGTGGATCTCCATCTGCAAATATGCAAACCGTATCACAGACATTCTCTTCCATATATATATATATAAACTATGTCACTTAATAAATGTTTTCTAGGGTAAGATAAACTAATATCCCTAATTTGTTATACAGTATCATTCTGTATATAAAAGGTTTCATTTAAACCTTGGAAACAGTATTGCTGTGCAAGAGAAATACTTATTTTCTGATACGCTCCTGGCCTTCAGAAGTGTTAAAATCTATAATGTTATCACTCTCCGTTATTGCAAAATGAGCAACAGAAAGCAATCCACTATGTGCATGAAACTGCTATGCTCTGTGAACCAGCAGAAATTCATACATATAAAAGGGGAGTTCTTAGGCAATAAAGTCCTTGAGATAGTGCATAATAATTCATCCCTCCTATTTGAAATGCTTGATTAAATCCTTATGGATAAAGTGAAAAGGAATGGAACATGAGTATGTAGCTATGCTAAATGCAATAAATATTAAAAAAAAGAAATGTAATGCAGTTGTATTTGTTGTGGGTCCTCTATTAGCTCGGCAAAATCTGTGAATGAATCAAAATAGTTTATAAAGAAAATGAAGCAGTAGAGTAAGAATATAGCTAAAGACTAAAAATATTGTCCTCTTGTCAAATGAGGTCAATTTCTTATTTTTAAAATATATTTTAACTTGATATATTAATGAAATATTATGATCTAAAATATCAAAAAGATATATGCATAGGATAATGAAGTAATTATTGTGTATTGTAGATGTTTTTCTAACAGTACAATATGTAGCATGTATGTAAACCAAAGACCTAAATTCATGATTATTTTATATAATGCATATATTATAGAATTATAATTATATTTTAAATAAGTTATTGAGAGTTTTTAACTAATCAAGTTTGCAAGTCATATTGTATTTTTATATTTGAACTTTGTTTATCGGTGTTTTTGTTGTATTCATTATTTGCCGACATTGAGGTCATGTTTCATGTATTTTTTCTAAAGTACTTCACAATATTGTGCCTGCATTTTTCTATAGTATATCAGGAAGCACAATTTATTAATAGTTGCTATGTGTTATTTTTGGGGTTGACTGTTTCTCCTCTAATTTCTTTAGCATATAAATGTCAAGTCTTTTTTTTCATGATTTCTGAACACCAAAAAAATGCCAATGCATTGAGTTACAATATGTTGTTTGTTAAATTTAGTTCTTTATATTTTTAAATATACTGTAGGTTAAGGCAGAACATATGAGGCATTGAAGTCTCGGAAAAAAAGAAAGAGAGCATACTAGTTAGTAGAAAGTCCAAAATGAATATTAAAAATGGCAGAAAAACAGTGATTGAAATGGTTTGTGTAAGTAGTACTTTTTGATGACAAAACTGATAAAAGGCTCATTCATTGATTGTCAGCATTGCCCATAAGGAAGCTGTTCACCAAGCTGCTTGTAGGAAATGTTGAAAGGACTGCCAGAAAAACTTAATTGTGTGAGGATGCATCTCATGTCAATATGAATTAAGCAACAAAACAATGAAAGCAAAGTTTTATGATAGGATAAACTATGTTTTCAAATGTAAACATCTAAGTAATTAACTGAAAATATTAAGAAATGAAGAGATGCAATTTTTTAACTTGAGTGAATACTCCTTAAAGTCAATGGAAAACTAACTAGTGACTAAATTTGAACAGATCAACTAAAAACCTAGCAGAATAATATATGCAGAGTTGCTGTCTTAATTAAATGGATTTTCTAATGTTTTTCTTGCTTTCTTCTAATTGCCTCAATGTTTTTGTTTGTAAAAACAAATTACTTACAATTTACTTTTAATTGTACAATTAGTTTTAGTTTCTGTGCTGATTACCTAATCATACCTGAGAATTAAGTGCCTGTAATGTTACATTAAGGTCTGAACTGAATTGCAATTAATACGCCCATCCATTTTGAAACTCACTTAATTCAATTTAGAGTCTTTTTGAGCCTGACCCTGTTCCTGGCAGTCAAGAGATAGAAACCCTGAACCAACCTGGGATGTGGCACCAATCCATTACAGGTCACATTCACACACAAAACCACATTCTCTCATACAAACCCAGGGCCAAATGACCTCTTTTTATATGTAAAAGTACATCATTTGCAAACAAGAAGAACAAATGTGGTCAGCCCAACCTCATAAAGAACTGTGAGACAGCACTGCTAACCACTGTGCTTCCATACATCCCTGAAATGCTTCTTATAAAGAATATATTTTCTTGTAAAAAGGAATTTTTCTGTGTTCAGAATGAAGCTGTTCATATACAACTAGGCAACTCACAGACCAGTAATTACATAGTAAAATTCACTTCCATATAATATTCTCTTTGTGTAATTTATTCCTTTACAAAATCACAAGAAATCAATCATTGCCAATCTAAAACACCCAATATTTGATTATCATCAAAAAGTAAATAATTACTATAAAATGTTGATTGCTTAAATTATACTTTTTGATTTTATGGCTTAGAGAAAAGTTAGGACATGTTGAGCCTATCTTATATATAAACGTCTATGCATGGAAGTGTGTGTGTGTGTCTGTCCGGCCTGGAAGTGAGAGGTGGAGTCAGGGTAAGGGCTCCACCTCCGAGGATACACAAGCAAGGCCAGCACGTCGGCAAAACAAAACCTCCAAAGAAAGAGTCACTCGCTTAGAGGGTAATACAGAAGTGAGGCGAGCACATCGGCAAAACAGTATGCCTTTTTCTTTTTCTCCCGCCACTAATACACAAGCGAGGTGAGCACACCTGCAAAAGGAAACCTATGAAGAAAGCCGCTTAGTTGCTAATTCACAAACGATGTGAGCATGTCGGCAAAACAAAACCTCCTAGGAGAGAGATACCCAGCGTAGTTCCTTTCAATTACCTCACATCTCTGCATTTCAATTTTTTTTCCTGACAATTTCAATAGTTTGTAGGATACCGTGCTATTTACAGAACGGGCTTACACAGCTAGTATCATATAAAAATGTATTAATTATCAAAAATAGATTAGCAATAACAGTTTAGCTCTTTTCACACAGTTAGTTTGACATTGTGAGTTTCTTCTGTTTTTTAGGAAGATAAAACATATTTCAAAAACACAAAAGACAATCCTTTCAGAAACAAATTATGTACTGTACAAGCAAATCTTATTTTTCAGATTGTAGTTATGACATTCTCTCTGCAGAGGTTTACTTACCTCGACAGCAACAGTCATGTCTTTTGTGACTCCTCCTATGAAATCAGTAGACAGATTGGGAGAGCATGGGGGGGGGGGGGTCATGAAATTGCTGGAAAGGGGTGTGTGTGTGGCACTCCCAATATCTGTGCAAAAGGATGAAGGTCCAAGTCTTTAGAGTTTTGATGCTTCCTGTTTTGTATATGGTTGTGAGACATGGATGCTATCCAGTGACCTGAGACAAAGACTAGACTGAATTCTTGGGTACCACTGATTAGACTTTGTGTTGAATGTGCGGTTGCTCATGGAGTCCCATATGAGGCACATTACTGGCATTGTGAGGGAGTGTCAGTTACGGCACTATGCCAATGTGGCACAATTCACTCAAGGGTGATCCGGCTTACAGGATCCTCAATGTTGAGGACCCGAGCGGCTGGACCAGGCCAAGGGCACGCCCACATAACATCTGGCTGCAGCAGATACATGGTCATTTCCTAAGGGTGGGACTGGATCGCATGTCTACCTAGGTGGTTGCCAACCAGGATCCACAGCTTTTTTGTTGTGTGGTGAGTGCAGCAACATGCTGTACCACTGTATTCTCCCCAACTTGACCTGTAGTTATGGAATATCCATCTATCCAGGGTCCTATCCAAGTCATTGAAATTGTTGTAACAGCAAAGCATCAGGAACAAGGCAATAGTTAGCCCTACATGTAACAATATACCAACACACTAATTAGGAAAATTACAGATGCAAGTAACTACTTAACCAGCATAACATAACTCGGGTGAAAAGTATAAGGAACTGAAAATCAAGGGCTGAAACAAGCCCTACAGAAGCATTTATAGCATACATGTTACTGATCACCTAAACGGTTGGAGAATTTGGGTCATCATATGTGTAAGTCAATGAAGATACATTAGCAAAAACATACAAACCTATAATCAAATATTGAACCTTAAGAGAAAACTGGAGTTTCATGAGGCCATCAGCAGAAAGAGAAGGAATGAACTCCACACAGATGTTATTCAAGGTGGCAACCTAATATCTGAAATGTTTTGAGACACCAGTCCTACTAAACAGAGTATGTGAAAGCATGAAGTGTATCATTTTAAGGTGGGCCATTACTCTACAAATACATTCTAAAACCCTAAAATTAATGCAGAATAATAAATAGAAGTTTTAGTTATTTATGGTGTTCACTTTTGTGTTGCTCTCAGTAAGTGATAACTACCCGTAAATAGTGTTTTCAAACTGATATATGATCTATGTTAAAGGCAACATCTGCATATCAACCGTCAAGAACCAGCTTTGTTATTAGTAGTACTTTAATTGCAAAACTTGGATATCCTTAATTTTAAATCCCTTTCAAATGCACTCAAGAACCAAAAATGGTAGATTTTTTAATTTGTTATACTGTATATTGAATAACCTAGTATATAATAAAATGCAAAGGTCTATGTGTCCAGTCCTTTAGAGCAACCTGATTGGTAAGTTTGGCTTTGGTGAAGTAAAGTAAGACAAAATGCAAGCGTGAGATGCATGAGGTGGAATTAAAACGTATGAGGCATGCTGAAAGTATAAAACAGGACAGCAGAGGAAAAAGGTGCCTCAAAAATTATGATCTATTGAGAAAAGAAACGCTGGTGAAGAGACATTCACATACACAAATACAGAGGAAAGGTATTGAAGGTACATGTAGGGCAAGAGATAGCAAATATTTTTAACTACGTATTGTGGCTAGCAGATGTATAAAATTAAACGTTTATGTTTGCAATTTCATAATTATACTTGAAAAATGGCTTTCTGAAATTAACCCTGAATCAATGTTTTTATCTTTTTATTGCGTAAGGTTGGTGGATTTTGTCATTTTGGATTAGGTTCCGCCAGTGAGCCC
This sequence comes from Polypterus bichir lapradei, assembly GCA_026402145.1. Lineage (NCBI taxonomy): Eukaryota > Metazoa > Chordata > Cladistia > Polypteriformes > Polypteridae > Polypterus > Polypterus bichir. The sequence continues at coordinate 74,337,016 of JANRMT010062806.1, forward strand.
ACCACACATATAAGCTGCTCTAAATGTGCATATTTGTATCCTCTAATTTTTGGAGCATTGCAAAAGGCAACACTAAATATACCATCCCAAGGTAATAAGCAAATTAAAAATATATATTACAATAACACTTGGTATAAACTTGATTCATCATTATTCACAATGTTTTAAGAGATTAGTGAAATAGAAAAATGAGTAAAGTAAATCATACTCCATAATAGAAGAAAGTGAATTTTAGGAAATTATGTCATGTTGTGTGCTGCGCAAGAAATAAGAAGGGTTTATATTTAAAGGTTATTGTAGCTGCATTTACCCAAAATTACCAAAGTTCTGCAGCTTTAGTTTGCTTCATGGGATTCTGGCAATAGCTTGATTTGTTGAAATGGTTCCACAGACAAATTAACTTCATTTTTAAAGGCTTTAATAAAATTTCAATGTAAAACAGTTCACACAAAAATAGAGAAAAAATATGATATAGCAAAGAAAAGTTCTTGTTAAAGAAAAGTTCTGTTTAAAGCTTTTATATCTTGTTTCATTCTTTAAGTTTGCTCATACAGTTGAACCATTTCTAAATGGTCAGAAAACTGTATGACTATCCAATTTAGAAACTGCAAATGGATTTATTAGTCCATGCTAGCTATAAGCCTATTCCAAAACACAGACTTAATTAACACACAGGGTGTGAAAGGCTATACCATATTCTATATTTATGAAAGAAAATTGTATTCTATTCTACTTAAGCAAACACTAGTATGAGTTTAACTTAAAGCTTTAACTTTCTAAGATTACCTCTTAACAGTTATTTTACACTTTTTCTTCTAATACATTTGCAAACAGTGACTACTGCCAAATCTTATAAATGTGTTGATTGTCTGATGTTTTTAAAAAGTAAATATCATTTATAGAATTCACCCAGTAAATAAGTGAAAAGTCATTTATATTTTCTTCTAACACTTCTTGTTTCAAACACCAGTGTTCCAAAGCCAGTAATCCAAGATATGGTCATGAGGATTTGTTTATGCCAATGTGTAACCCTCCTCTGAATCGGGCACTGCTCCCTAGCAGGGTAGACACCCACTCTCAATCAGACTGAGTAATGTTTGAGTCACAGAGACTAGTTAGGAACACAAGGTATTGAGAAAAGCCCACATACTGACATATTGATGCTGTATTTTTGGAGAGCCAATGGTTCATTCTTTTATTCATCTAATTTTGAAATTAAGCTGAAGAAGTTGACAGGAGTCAAAGGGATGAATTCACACCTTTAGTATTGTGTTTATGTTCTGCTTGCAGCAGCGCCTAGCATTGCTCGGGTAAGTAATTTTAAGGCAGAGCTATCTATTTTCAAATTGGCAGCTGAAGAAAGTAAATTAATTTATTAATGTCAAGGCTCAAAATCCTTAAAAAGGAAATAAGGTACTCCCAGGGTCAAAATTTTGGGTTTGAAAGTATTCATGACAAAGTGTGACATGTGTTTTGTTGAGTTTGGACCAAGGGTGTGAAATTGTATAGAAAACAAACAAACACATTCAGCCTTATATAATGATTTACTTGTTTGATGTGTTTATTTTTGAGACATGCCCTCTCTCTGCTTTGTAACGATAAAAATGAATTTATTAAAACTATAGAAAATCTGTATTTTAGTTTGCAAAATGGCACAGCTCATAGATGATTTGTAAAATAATATTAATAACAGTTGAAAGAATATGAAAACACCTGTGTGTGACATAGTCGACTAGCATTATAAACTTGTAAAAAAAAAACAGCAGCACTACCACATTCAAGTTAAAACCATATTGGCATCCCTGAGGAACAGGGGGCTTGGATTTGTAAAGCATTTCCTTTTAGATGGAGGGTGGTGGCAGGGGGGCGCCCAGACAGAATTTCACCTAGGGCACCAAATGTGCCAGGACCTCCACTGGTCTCTATATACAAATGTAAATAGCTCCACTTTACCAGGATTCAAATATTTACTGACCAGTTAGTCAGAGAAAGGTTAGCACGAACTGTATACAGGAACACACTCTAAATGCTTTACATTTCTTAGAAATGGGAATGATAAAGGTGGGTTTGAATCAAGCTGGGACTTTATGTTACCTTGAGACCAATTAAAAATATCAGTTAAAAACTGGGGCAAAGTGATTGGCAGTGTACTGAAAACATGCAGTACAGAAATAATGAAGCTCTGCTGTTTTTTCTGTTTGTACTGTAACCCAGACCCAATATTTTATTCAAAAATATAGTTTTTCCTGTATCCCTTGCCGTAAGAAACCTTAAAGTATTGTCACTCCACTTACTAAATGTACAGTTTAATTTCATGAATGAAAAATTGATCTGTGATCTACAGCTGCATGCCTGACTCTTCCAATGTGCATTTTTCTCTTCCTCTTCTGTATTATGCTTTTCTCTATGTCAACTCAATATTCTATTGCTCTTGGAAAGACTTCAACTTCCAGGAACAAAACTACAAGTCATGGTCACTTGCTTAAATAGAAGGACGACATTATTAACTGCACATGGTATTTAAGATGCCTATGAGACAATAAAGTAGTCTGGCGCCTCATTAAGCTAAGTAGATATTATTATCAACATTGATGATGGTATACTGTTTTAACTTGATTCTGAAAATTATATTTGAAAGTTCTGAGGCCACTGCCTTGATTATTGTAACAAATTTCAGAGGTGAAGCATACATAACATTAATTGGTTTGCTCATAATATCCCTAATAAGAACAATTAGAAACTACAATTTGACACAGAAGGAGAATGAAGAGTTTCCCTTATAAAGCCTGAAAGTCAATAAAATGATTTATTTATTTTGTGGTTATCTTAGTTCTAGCTGCACATTTTCCACATTTCAGTCATCAAAGATGCCTTTAATGAAGCATAATTCTACTCAATTCGTGCACCATCATCTAATGCAATCTGACATCAGCATCTGTACGGATATCGCATCTTCTATACACTCTGAGCAATGATGTTATAAGATACTTTTAACTAGACTTCACAGCAAAAACTAAAGCCACGAAAGAGAGGACCCCAGCTGTGAGAATCTTCATCTTGGGTTCCTTACCTCTGCTTAGAAGAACAAATGAGTACTACAGTCATCTACTGGCATTAAACATCTGTACTTTGAGCGTAAATGGAGAAAAACTAAACTGATCGTCAACTATGAGATATTGAAGGTTAAAATAACAGAATGCAACAACATACTCCATCTTGAGAGGTAGTGTTATTTCTCTAGAATTATAAATAACAATTCTAGTAATCCCAGAGTCTTAGTCTGTACAATTGATCATCTGTTAAATCCAGGTCATCCAGGTCAATGGAATGCCTCCAAAAAACTTCCAGATAAACTTGTGAGGCTTGTGTTTAATAGTGTTTTCTTATATGTGTATTCAATATTCTTAAAAATCGCCTTAGTCAGTGGTTGGGCATCTCTGGCAGTGTCTTAAATTGGTTTGAGTCTTACTTGACATGTAGAAATCCTTTGTTAGTTGTGGTAATTATACTTCAAAGACACATGATATTCTACATGGTGTTCCACAAGGATCTGTCCTGGGTTCACTGCTCTTTTCGATCTACATGCTTCCATTAGGTCAGATTATCTTAAGGCATAACGTAAGCTACTACGGCCATGCTGACGACACACAACTGTATTTATCAATAGCGCCTGATGACCCTGACTCTCTTTTCTCACTGACCCAATGTCTTACTTGTGTTTCTGAATGGAGGAGTAGTAATTTTCTCAAACTAAATAAGGAGAAATTGGAAATGTTAGCAATTGGCAAAAATGGATATAATGAGGGTATTAGAAATAAACTTGATCCATTAGGCTTGAAAGTTAAAGCAAAGGTAAAGAATTGAAGGGTAATTATTGCCTGACCTAAATTTTAAATCATATATTAATCAGATTACTAGGACAGCATTTTTTCACTTAAGAAATATAATAAAATTAGGCCCCTTATAACTTTGCAAGATGCTGAAAAATTAGTTCACGCTTTTGTTTTAAATCAACTAGATTACTGCAATGCACTCCTCTCAGGACTACCCAAAAAAGACATCAATCGATTGCAACTAGTAAAGAATGCAGCTGCCAGAATCTTAAATAGGAAAAGAAAATCCGAGCACATCTCTCCTGTTTTGATGTCATAAATAATCTTGCTCCATTCTATATCTCGGAATGCCTTTCACCTTACATTCCAAATCGTAACCTTAGATCTTCGAATGATTGTCTGCTTATAATTCCAAGAGCTAAACTTAAACTTTTAAAAACCCATTATTTTAGCATGGCTTTCTCATAGCTTACAGTTTAGTGTAACCCTGATATTCTGTATATGCATTTAATAATCTTTTTTTTTCATAGCTCCAAAACCTGTACTAACCCCTACCTTCTCTGCTTTTTTTTCAGTTTTCTGTGGTGGCGATTTGCACCACCAGCTCCAAATCAAAGCACTATGCAGTCCCTACATTGATGGATTAAAGGCCAGAGGTCCACATGACCATCATCGTCTAATTCTTCCATGTGAAGCCGGAAAACCATGAGGACTGATTTAGATAATTTATGGCATTGGAACCCCTGCAGATTTTGTTTTTTTTTCTTCAGCCCTCTATAGAGTTTTTTTTGTTGTTTTTTTTTCTGTCCTCCTTAGCCCTTGGACCTTGCTTTATTCTTTGTTAATAAGTATTGCCTAATTTTTATTTATTTATTTATTTTTTCTTTCTTCAACTTGTAAAGCACTTTGAGCTACATCATTTGAATGAAAAAATGTGCTATACAAATAAATGCTGTTGTTGTAGTTGTACTGCAAAATGCAGACTTTATTGAAAAAAACTTCACAAAACTTGAGGAGATTGCAGCACTAAACAAAGACTCTGTTCAGGATCTGATTTATGTTTGGCTGGCTATTAAGGGACATACCTGAGACCTGACTATTGCTTTTGCATCTAATTTATCCCATACGACACCCAAGAGCACTGATGATCCAGAGAAATGTCCAAATAATTTGGAAAATGCCTATTCATTTATTCATGATACACTGCGGAGGCTAAAAATCACACAAACCAGTATTGGGTAAAATGACCTCCTTATGAAGCATGTGGAGTTTAAAATACATCACACACATACCCGTTACTATCTTTCCACTGCTAAGCTGAGCAAGTTAATAAAACCTTCCTTGACTTTCTGGCTCAAATCTATGATTCTAAAACTGAATCATTCCATTCAGACCAGCTTTGTGGCGTCTTGTTACGCAGTTGACAAGATGTGTCACCTTTTGCACATTTTCAGTGTGGCTGTTTCGCTCTCAGTTCCAGCAGCGTTCTTCTCACTTGATGCAGAAAAGGTCTTTGACAGGATAGATGAGAAGTTTTTGTAGAGAGTGAAGAGCGAAAATTAGATTAATACCTTATTTATCAACATGATCAAATCGTTGTATGCTTGTGCTACAGCTTCTGTTTTAACAAATTCAGATCTGTCATGCTCCTTTCATGTGTTCAGGGTGCTAGGCAGGGTTATCCGATATCTCTGATGCTTTTCATATCTTGCTTGAGCCTCTAGCCATTGTCCTACTTGCATTAGACGCTTTTATGTTGATTTTGCCTCATAACACAGTCCGTAAAGTATCTTTATATGCTGTTTCTACAAAATGCCCCTTCCAACATTCCTCACATATTAACATTCTAGGAATCCTTATCGGGCTATAAAATCAACTGGAGCAAATATGCGCTGCTCTCTATAAATCATGCCTGTCAATCTCTCTCTTTTCCCTGTTTCATTCCAGTTGTTAACTCTTTAAAATACTTAGGAATCACCATTACTCCTTCCATTACTGATACTGTATGGGTGAACTTCCATACTGTGTTTAATGAAATAAAACAATAAATGCATTCCTAGAACAACCTCTCTCTCTCCTTTCAGACTTGTTTGGCAATTATTAAAATAAATATTGTCTCCCATTTAAACTTTCTCAGCTCAATGCTCCCTCTTCTCCCACCTTCATCCTTTTGGAATCAGGTCAGATTAGCCATTAGCTCCTTTTTATGGAATGGTAAAAGACCTATAAAACACTCCTTTTTGATTTGAGACAGGATATGTGGGAGTATCTCCCTTCCAGATTTTGAAATATATCATTGGGCATATGTTCTTTGCCTGTTATCCTTATGGCTGAATTCCCCACTATTCGTTCCTGGCTACTTACAGAAACAAACTTTATTTCCCAACACTCTTTGAAACCATTGCTGTTTATCAGATCAAAAATAAAAAGGGAAAATGCAAATATATCCCTCTTATAAAACATGTTCTGAGTGTTTGGAACAAAGTAGAAAAGCACCTTGGCTCCACATTACGCTGAAACTCCCTCACACCATTGCTTAACATTCGTGGGCGACCCATCTATTACCCACTTTGGGCTTCATGTGGTATCAGCACACTTGGCGTTTTGTTTGATGGAATTGGGCTTGCCACTTTTCAGTTTCTGAAATACAAATATTCTATTTTTCCCTTCTCCTTTTTTTCTGCTTACAGGTTAAATCCATTCTTAGGACATGTGGAGTACGTTTTTCTGCCCCAGTTCTCAAACACCCATTGTTTGACTACATTTTTTAGCCCTTGTGTTCCACTAAACGCATTTCCTCTTTGTTCGTCAACCTTCGTAATTCCTAAATCCTGAATTCATTGTTGCATGAGACTGATTTATTACATGCTGACTTCATTTTATCTCACTATTGTTTAAAATCAGCTAGTGGGAAATCACTGCTCTGACTATTTCATTGAAGGTTATGGGAAAAAAAAATCTGGCAGCTACCCTGAAAAGCTGTACCTATTTAGCAACATAGCTCAGATATCCTCTGTTACTCAAAATTTGCTTAACGCAAATCAAATGTGTGTTTTGAAAATACCATCCGCAGGAGAGATTCATGAATTCAAGTTTGCCATTTCATGATCCTCCCATCAATTCAGTCATTGTTTCATCAAAATCCATTGTTCATTAATTAATTCCTTTGCCCAATGCAATCATTGTTGGCTTAACAGTTTGTAAGTGATAGCACATTCTTGATATACGAGCAATGCTCTTATTTGTGAAATCTTCAATAAGGTTGAGTTTTCTAAGCCATTTATGCTGGTTCATTATACATCTACCAGCTTACTGTGTTGAAAGTCTTTTGTATCACCCATCCTAACCATTTTTACTTTAAACCAGGGGTGTTGAACTCTGGGCCTGAGGGCCACAGTGACTGCAGGTATTCATTCTAAACCTTTTCCTAATCAGTGATCAGTTTTCACTGCTAATTAACTCCTTTCCCCTTCATTTTAGTAACCCTGTTTTTAAGGATTCAGTCCTCTGAATTTATTCCTTTCTTCATTAAATGACAGCTAAACAGAAATGAGCCGTGAAACGAGCCAACAGATGACCAAATAAACTGAGATTTTAAACTTCAACCAATCTCTTAATGAGAAGCTGATTCTTGCTGTTAATTAAACCCGTTATTTAATTCCATGGCTTGTTGCTACTCTCATTCTGCCACAACAGACACTTCCAAAACTGTTGATTTTTCTGTTTTTTCTAAGAACAACATCAAAATGTTTTGGTGACCTGGGAGATCAACCTTACCGAGACCTTCACCTTTCTTTATTGTCAGATATTGTGTGATGGTCACAGGTGAGCTGGTCATGTGGCAGCTTGTTTTGTGTCTCATTATTGCTTGGCTCCTAATTAAGGAAAAATAGACAACAAAGGGGCCTGAGTTAAGTAAATTGAAACTAAGGCAAAAGAAGCAGCAAATACTAATGAAGAGGATGGTTAGAACGAAAACCTGCAGCCACTGTGGCCCTCCAGGACCGGAGTGCAACACCTGTGCTTTAAACAGTCAGATTTCTTGATTGCATGTCATTGTATGTATAGGTGGAATGGTAAACACAGCTGTGCTTTCTCTTATAAAAAAAGTAAAAGGAACTTTAACACATTCAAACAGACTGCAATGCCAATGGGATATTTTACAAGTTTTAACCAATGACACACAAATACATAACTGTGTAAAAGTAGGCATTACATTTACTTTTTTAAAAGAACTATTGAATTTTATTAAAGAATCACTGCTTTTGTAAAAATTAATTACTATCTTTTGAATTGTTAAGTTTTGTTATAAAGGAGGGAAAGAAAACATTTATCTTACTGACTGAACGCAGCATACATCTTATTTGTAATAAATGTTACAGGTTCGCTCTACATTTTTTAAACCTGAATCATAAGAGGGCCCTTAGTTCAGCTCCTAAGCATTTAATATTCACTATTTTCTAAATAATAGGAGCAAAAAGTCATTGTTCTTTAACAAAGCCCAAGGCACTAATGGAGTTCTGTTTGTGCCTGTATTGTACTAAATTCAATATTTTGAAATCATTAGGATTCCAAGTACTTTCTTCACATATAAAAAGTTCTCCGAGCTTCCTAACAAACAAATGGAAAGACAGCTCTTGCCTTTTGTCTGTTGCCAGGAGACAGTGCAGGCACCCAAAATGAACGTTATACCCAGTTTTCTTGTTTTGGTTTACATTCTGAGTGTGTTTTTACTTCAGTACTATTAAGTTAATACCTTTAGTAAGACGCAGTACAATTTCAGAATTTCTGTAAAAGGAAGCTAATTTAATTGATAATGTCATTTATGAAGTGTATATATTGTATTTCTTTGTTTTGCAACAAACTGTTTTGATTTCAAAATAGACAAGCTTACTTGATTCTTTAAGAAATTAAAATATTCACATTGGCTTTCCACTTCACACCTTGTTTTACTTGTACTACTTAAGGCAAATCAAATACTTGGTTACATTTTTTGAATGATTTTCTGAATGCCATTTGGTCCTTGTATTTGTGGAGCAAGAGTTGTGTTTGAATATTCGTTATAAATTGAAATCCATTCAGTGCCAGCATTGGACTATACCAAGGATGCATCTTGTGTACACTCCTATTTATGATTTTCAGAGACAGAATATTATGGCACAGGCAAGGGTTCCAGGGTATTTAGTCTGGGAACCTAAGGAGTGCATCACTACCATATGCAGATGGGAAAGAGCAACATATTCCACATAAATATTAGGTGGATGCAAACTCAAAATGGAGTTCAAATACCTTAGAGTCTTGCTCATTGATGAGGATAGATGTGATTAACTAGATTGATTCAATGGCTGCAGCTTTATGAACATTGTACTAGAACTTGGTGATGCAGCCAGCGGAAGCTAAATCTATAGATGAGACTATTAATTTCCCAGTCAGTCTACATTCCTATCCTCACTTCATAGTTCTTGGGTAATGGCTGAAAAATCAGAATGTAAGCATAAGTAAACAAGTTTGATGGGTGGGCTGGCTCACCATGACTAGGTGAGGACTTGGACTAGATTTACTGCTTCTCCCTGTCTTAAACGAAAAATTTCATAGTGTGTGTAAGTAAAGGCTTCTTGCTTCTCAATTTTATTTTTTTTTATTTTACTTATTTGGTGACATGTGAGTCACTGCCCTGCAAATGAGAAAAGAACATTGAGTCCAAAGACTTTATTCAAGTCAAAACGGAAACAGTCAGGGTATTTACTCAAACTGGAGCTACCCCTTCAATACACAGAGACACAGCAAAAAAGCATTGATGGGGCCAGGTTAGTGGCCGGGTTATAATCTTCCCCATATCACCTATTGGGCGACAGATGTGTCATGCCGGGAAGCTGTGAATTTGCTGTTGGCTTAGTGGTGCTGCGAACCTATGGTTGCCTTGGCGATGGACAAGCAACTCTTGACAGATACGTCAATCACATTTCAGTGTGCAGCACCGTTGGGGAGGGTCTGAAATGAGCTCAGAAATCTCACAATATATTCTATATGGATTTGCCTTGCCTAGCATTCTTGATAAGATTTGTGCACATAACCAAAACACTTATCAGGTGTTTGCTTATATATATTTGTACAATGTATACCTTATGAAAGATAATTAAAATTGCTTGCATTTTTGATTTTAGAGCTTTGAATAAGTGCAAATTAGTGTAAGGCCACAATATAATAATTTTAACTGTCATGAAGACCTTTGAGACAACACAGAAGAAGTCTAAGTAGATTAAAACAACTTTCCCTTTTACATTCTTCAGTTTTATTTAAAAAAAAAACAGAAGTTAACAAGTTTAGTATCAAAAGATGCATCCCATCTCTAATTCTGTGCCTCCCTCTAATATGTAATACTAATTTCTGTGGTACCCATTATGCAATGTGAGAACACAATTTTAGTTTTTTTCCTGAAAGATACAGTACAGTACTATATTATCTGCTATTGCTGTAGGTAGCAGATGTTTAAACTTCCTTTTCTGTAGAATTATCATTTCACAACCCTTCTACCCTATTGTACTGTGTTTAACAGATTTACTGGAAAAGAAGCCTTGAAAAGATTTCTTCAAAATGTCACATATATTTGTTGCTTTCTTTTTTCCCCGGTGCAACCAGTTTCAAATAAAAACTAACATCATCTCTAGGGGGGCGGTCGCATGTATCGTGGTCATGACAGAGAGAATAAAACTGAAAAAAAAGACACTAACTTTTACAAGTACTATAAATTTACATTGCCTGTTAGAGATGCAATCAAATGTATGTTTTTATTGTATAATATTAACAGTAAGAGCAGCTCACTACTAAAAACGGTAAATTTGCAAGGCAGTTAGGATCAAAGCGAGGGACTCTTCATTACAACTCAGCAGTTCTTACCGCTGCACCACGGAAGCTATTGTATTATCCTTTTACCTTTTGTGAAAGTGTTTATTTGATCTTTGGCCTTCAGGCTTCAAACATTATACAGTTTATGTCTACATTGTCATTTATTACTAAAACATGAAACATGTTTCTGTTTTAACAATGTGTTTACATAGATTGTTGTAGACACAGAACACACATGAAATGCATGTGCTCCAAATAACAATATATTTTTTACCCTCTAAAACTCTGCACTTCACTTCAAGATAATCAAGGCTTGAGCTGGGAGAGCTTTGTGCCCTTTCTGCATTGGTGAAGAGGATGGTATAGTATGCTGCTTGTTGCTTGTCTTGATTGACACATTTGCAAGACAAAAGATGCTGACAGAGAGGTGCAAAGGGATTTAAGGTGGGCCTGGTTTACGAGTTTTTTTGTAGGCTTTGGTAATTCTAGTGTTAAAAGACCTGTAAACCAGGCCAAGGCTTTCTCCAGTCTGCCCAAAAATAGGCCCCACACCAGGCAGCATGTCCAAAATCCCCTGTCCAGGCCTCTAAAATGGGGAAGAAGTTCAAAACTAGAAGTTCAAGGTTGTGTTAACTACAGAATACAATACAATATGACAGTCATGAGTGAAGAGCGTGTAAAGCATAGGACTCAAAACACATCCTGATGGGATTCCTATAATTATGACTATTGTTTTGGAAATGTTGCTCCCCAGTGTGACTGACTGGGGTCTGCCTGTTAAACAGTCCAGGACCCAGTCACCAAGAGTAGGTGGCACACCTGATGGTGAGCTTACCTGGTGTCACAGCAATAAAAGCCAGGCTATAATCAATAAACAGCATCTGGGCATAGCAAAAAAAAAAAAAAAAAAAATACAATACAATACAAAATACTGCTCTTAACATTTAAAGCTCTCCACAACCTTGCTCCCCCCGACCTCACTGATCTCCTACAGACTTACACTCCTTCTCGCTCACTCAGATCCTCATCTGCAGCTCTACTTTCTGTATCACACATCAAAATCTGTTCTATGGGAGCTCGAGAGTCTCTCATAGTGCTCCTCAACTCTGGAATTCTCTTCCCTCTCATAATCGTCAGCTCGATTCAATATCACATTTTAAAACTGTACTCAAAACTTATCTTTTCAAACTGGCATACCAATTGTGAATTTTGCACTGTTACTGCCTGTTATCTTTGTTTGTTTGCTAATCATTGCTTTTTGATTCATCAATCTCTTTGATTTTATTTCACTAATGTTTAATTTCACTGTAAGGTGACCTTGAGTGCTAAGAAAGGCGCCTATTAAATAAAATGTATTATTATTATTATTATTATTAAAAATATCCTAAAGGTTTAAAATGTATCAAAATGCCCTTCGAGGGAGAGGAACTGTGAAACCTCTGGCTTGCAAAGCAAGTGCAAAAACAGGATTGGTATAAAGAAAGTTATTTATTTAAAGCAAAAAAGGAGAAGAAAGGCAACAATGAACACAAAAGGTAAGAAAAAGGATTTGCTCAAAGAGGTAATCCACAGCAAACAATGGCTGAAATGTAATATTCAAAAACCACAGAAGAAAAATATCCAGAATCAATACACTCTTTCCAAATGTTAATGAGCCACTAAAGGATCCACTCCCTGGCCACACAATATATAGGCTGAGGGTGGTCTGTCAAACATGATGTCTGAGTCCTGCTCCCTGGGTTTTCACCCATAAAACACAAAGAATATAATAGAACACATCATACATCGATATCAAATAATAAATAAATAAAACAGTATTAACATACTTTACATAATGGTAGTAAACACATGAAAAGTAACACTTTAGAACACAGAAAGGAGGCACAAAAAATAAACATAAGCCAAGAAGCAATGTGGGTATCTAATGTAATCTAAAACATGACAGTGACACAACAAGAAGGAAGCTTTGAATGAGACAAAATTTTACTATGGAATTGAATTGAAGCACAGTTACTCACAATGGAAAAACCAACATCTTTGGAAAAACACACAAGAAAATAGCATATTATTAGAAATCCTTCATAACCTAAACTTCATTCACTGGTCTCTAAGACTGTGAGGCAGCTATTTTGACCATGGCACCACAATGTCACACAAACATTGAAATAGTACTTAAAAATTATAATTGCTTTACTGATAAACAGTTTCTTTTGACATTTTCTTTTCTTGAAACCATATAAAGAAAAAAGTGTGTGTTATTTAGGTAAAGGTCAAATCCAATCTTCATATATCTGCAATAAAAGGACTTAAATATTCATATTGTTAAAATGGCACTATTATTCTTGACATATTTTTGTGAATTATGAAAACATGGACAGATTACTACCTGATGTTGTTTTATTTTGATTCCTTTATAAATTATTTTCAGTAGAAATATAATGCAAAGTAACAGCATATTAATTTTCCCTATAGTTAACTTAAAATTACTGCTCTAGATTTACTTTGTCTATTCTTATGTTAGATTCTAGCTATATATAAAAAAGAAAGAAATGGATAGACAAGTTTGGGATTGGGTTAGGAACTTGTCTGTCACTGTGAAGGCATTTAAGTGATTTAATGACAGGCACTTAGACAAAATAAGTTGATGCCCTGCCATGAAGGAACTGAGCGGTTGTTAGATAGCCATTAGGGAGGCAAGTCACTCTTGTCAAAATTTGTCAAATCATGTGTTAAAGTGTTTAAGTCCAGTTGCTTTGATGGAGGTTACAACTGTTTCATTCCTAAGTGATGAAATGAAGGTAGCCTGAGCCATTTATACATGTTTCAGTATTACTGTGTGTTTAAATATAATAAGTGAGCAAATGTCACAATTTTTCTTTTGCAGTTCCTTCACAGTGTCATTCAACTAATGAAAGACATCTTTCATCCTATTGTTATTCAAAAAGGTCATTCAATAAGAACTATAAATTCTGATCATTTAAAAAGCTGGTAATTATTAACTTTCAATATAACTATCTAGTCTTATTCTCTTTTCATCTAATAATATCTCAGTACTGCCATTGTCCATTTTATCAGTGGTTCACAGATAAGAACTTTGGAAAAAATGCAAGCTGTACAACAATAGTGCATATTACAGTAAATTGCATAAATCCAGAGCTGGGTTACAGTTACCTGTTTTGATTTCTTATTGATATTCTTCAAGATTATGCCATTTTTCCTTTAATTATTATTTTGCAGATAATATTCATAGCTTTAAAGGAGAAACAGACTCAAAAAAATAAAAATGTAATTTTATCATCACCTTATTTTCTGGGAAACATCTCTAAGCAGTAAACACCATTTTTTAATTTTGATGTTATTAGCTTTTGTTCTGGTGATATCAGTTTACAAACTTGAGATTGTCCAATTTACCCCATTGTAAACATATTTACTACAGTCCTTTAAAATGTAGATTTTAGGCATATGAAAAGTTGAGCTGGTTAACACATTCTAATCTTGTTTCATTATATAAACCTATTTTCTTGATGAAGATTTCAGCGAGAACAGGCTGAGATTACCAGCTCAACTCCCTACTATTAGTAGTAGATTACAACTCCTCCTGGCCAATGCCTGGAGACTCTAAGGAAAGTTGAGAAATACGCTCTTAAGAGTGTGTCGTAATCTGTCACTGGTACTCCTCCACTGGCCTATGAGAAGTGCAACTTCTATGGAAGGTGTCTAGAGACATCTTCACTTTGCTATGCCCTCTTAATGTTAACACACAGCAACAGTAGCTCTGCTATTTGCTGATCAACACTGAAAATGGAAAAGGATGAAAGAGCCCCAAAGACTTTTAATATCTTGTCCATAAAAAATCATTATCATGAAAATGAAGAACTCACACCCTTTGCCAATTCCTATGCATTACTTAATAGAAATCACAAAGAAGAAATCTCCCTTTACACACAGATGTGTATTGTCATCACAGAGGTCTAACATTGATCCTTGAAGTCTTTTTCTTTGGTTATATTCTTGAATAAAAGTACACTTATTTAATTATACCTTTTGTGAAAGTGTTTACAGTATTTGATATGTCAACTTCAGTCTTTACACATTGTACACTTCACGTCACCATTTTGTCATCTATACTAATAAAAGGCAAAGCCCTCACTCACTCACTCACTCACTCATCACTAATTCTCCAACTTCCCGTGTAGGTAGAAGGCTGAAATTTGGCAGGCTTATTCCTTACAGCTTACTTACAAAAGTTAAGCAGGTTTCGTTTCGAAATTCTACACGTAATGGTCATAACGGTCGACAACGTCCGCCATGTTGAACTTTCTTATTTATGGCCCCATCTTCACGAAATTTGGTAGGCGGCTTCCCTGCGCTAACCGAAACCGATGTACATACTTATTTCGATGGTATGACGCCACTGTCGGCCGCCATATTGAAATTTCCAACATCACCAATTTTCCAACTTCCCGTGTAGGTAGAAGGCTGACCCCATCTTCACGAAATTTGGTAGGTGGCTTCCCTGCGCTAACCAAAACCGATGTACGTACTTATTTCGGTGGTATGACGCCACTGTCGGGCCCCGCCATATTGAACTTTCCAATGTCACTAATTCTCCTACTTCCCATGTAGGTAGAAGGCTGAAATTTGGCAGGCTCATTCCTTACAACTTACTTAGAAAAGTTAAGCACATTTCATTTCAAAATTCTACACGTAACGGTCATAACGGTTGACAAAGTTCGCCATGTTGAACTTTCTTATTTATGGCCCCATCTTCACGAAATTTGGTAGGTGGCTTCCCTGCGCTAACCAAAACCGATGTACTTACTTATTTCAGTGGTATGATGCCACTGTCGGCCGCCATATTGAAGTTTCCAATGTCACTAATTCTCCAACTTCCTGTGTAGGTAGAAGGCTAAAATTTAGCAGGCTCAATCCTTACAGATTACTTACAAAAGTTAAGCAGGTTTCATTTCGAAATTCTATGCGTAACAGTCATAACGGTCGACAACGTCCGCCATGTTGAACTTTCTTATTTATGGCCCCATCTTCACGAAATTTGGTAGGCGGCTTTCCTGCGCTAACCGAAACCAATGTACGTACTTATTTCGGTGGTATGATGCCACTGTCGGCCGCCATATTGAACTTTTCAACGGTCTCTGTTACTGATGGGCCCATCTTCAAGAAATTTGGTACGCGGGTTCCCAAAGCTAACTGAATCCTACTTACGTACGTATATACATCCATAGCTTGCAGCTCGGTCACCGTGTGAGGCGGCGTTGGGTCCCCCATCCCAATGCCTCCCACGTTGTTTGCTGCCTGCCTATATAAGGCCGTCCATTGCTCCAGTCTCTACATTCCCTTCCTTGCTTCGCCACGGGATTCACGTCTCCCTGCTGATAACTACAGCCTTTTTATTTAATCCACGGCTTCTCCGCTGTTTTATTGTTCATTTCTTACGATTATAGTTATTGTGTAGGTATTTAAGACTTACTTTACATTGTTCAGGTACCCATTTCCTTTATCATTCCAACCGTACCCCCATTAACATGTCTATCGAGATGATCACCATCGATCAAAGAACTGTCACTTACCGAGTGGTTTCCATGCCCAGAGATGTCACCTATCTTTTCCATTCTCTGTTACATATTGCACGGCCATATCAGGCTCACTCTTGATATCCGGAGGAACATTGTGTCTTATGTATTGAATGACTGGGACAGGTTCAAGGTGTGGACTGATGATGGTACAGGAGATGATTATACTACACAGGAGCACTATAAGAGTGAAATGCTTAAGCCCTTCACCTATGCATCTGCATGTGAGTTGATGGCTGCCGCTGAATTATTCGGTTGTCGCTTCAAGTGTACCGAAATGGCCAAATATTTTACACCTTTTGACAACCGCCAATGCCTCTTAAACATCTTAGATTGACAGGTGACGAATTCAGTAGTGGACACTTTGATGTTTATGAATGTTTAAACTCTCAAAAGCTGGATGTGAAGTTATCGATGAAACCGGTTGTATACTTACAACCCTTGACAGATGCCGAATGTCTCTTCAACACAAGTCGTACAAATACTGTCGTAATTGAAACAAACCATGAAACTCAAACTGAATATGACAGCAGCAATCCAAGCTGTGAGATTTGAAACAGGATTACTGTTCACATGGTCAACTGTACGTTGCATGCTCAAGAGTAAGCTCAGCGCACAGCTTGGTCATATTACAACCGGAGGGCCAAACTCACAATGTGGTATACAAAGAGATCAACAAATAATTATTGGTATATTTTCCCTCAGTATAAAAAGGTTTAATTTTCTTCTTAATAAAAATCTTAAGGCAGTACTTCGCCGCTGTGAAGTGCTTGTATTTTGCTAGTTATTACTATAACATGAAAAAAGTTTTTGTTTTGGTTATGTGTTCAACATTTCTTGCCTTGCATTTTCTGTCATCCTACATTTACCCAGATTGTTGTAGACACATGAAATGTATGTATTCCAAATAACGATACATTACTTACCCTATGCAATTCCAGACACCTCACACCCAGATAAACAGACTTGAGATGGGAGAACTTAGTGTTCAACGGCAGCACTGTCGTGGGGGATGGGATAGCAGGATGCTTGCTGCTTGTGCTGATTGACATATTTGCAAAACAAAGGTGCTGATGAAGAGATGCAAAGGAATTTAAGGGAGCCTGGCATTACAACTTTTCTTGTAGGCTTCAGGGATTGTAGTGTTAAATATGGACATGATCCAATAAAAGACTGATCTAACTAAAGAACATACTGTGCATTATGGGTGAAATTGTGCATGCTGCCGTAGTCATGCTAAGAATCTGCTGTCAGTAACTAGGTAATCTCATTCAAACAATAATGAGTTGAGGGTTAATATGGATCATTATAAACAATAAAAAAGGTAAAAATAACTATAAACACATATAAATGTAACACAATTCACATAAAACTGCTTACACTATTGGCAGAGTCTCACGTGTGTGATCAGACAGTAGGTTGTGGGGTGTATAAATTCACTCATGACAAGAATAAATACCAGTGGCCTTTGAGGCCAATGATCAAACCCCCCAAATCTTACACCACGGGAGTAACACATGCAGGTGGAGTGTACCTCTCAATGCAATTGCTTTTTTGGACTGATAAGGAGGCATACTAACTTTATAGTAAATCTTAAGCATTCCAAATTAAATTTAAGACAACAGACTCATAATTTGCATGTGTTGACAAGTTGTCAATTCCCCATGAATTTTTCTTCCAAGGAAGTAAATGTTTCTGCCCAATGAAAGAACTCCATAACAGACTCACGGGATGTTTATTCATATTTTTAGTTTGCTTGAATGTTTTCAGTGTGAAAATAAATCAAACTAACTGGAAATAGAAACAATGAATAAATCCCTAATTTGGAACATAGCAAACGGACTACGAGTATGAAAATGCTCAAGTCGTAAAAATGCCCTTTAAAGAGGGGAGGGAAAACCATTCAAAATCTCTGATCTAAAGGACAAACAAAAGTAAAGATTTTTATATTTAAATAATTATTAGAAAATTAAGAAAAAGAAACCACAAGAGAACAAAGGCAAAAGGAAAAACCTTAAGTACAGAAAACCAGAAAATCACAAGACAGAGAGCAGTTTCTTAGGAGCAGTTCCTAGTGTTTTTTCCTGCATCATCAGGTGGCCCTTCCTCCTCGTGCTCCATATAAAGGAGACAGGGCAGATAACAACAGTACTATGTATAGCAGGGGTGGGCAAAGTCATTCCTGGGAGGCCGCAGTGGCTGCAGGTTTTTGTTCCAGCCCATTTGCTTAATAAGAAGAACTTGTTGCTCAAGTAACACTTCTGCTTCATTTTAGTTGTCTCGCTTGTTAGGATTTTGAACCCTTAATGTTTATTTTAGTCTTAACACTAGAATTACTAGAGCCTATGAAAAAACTCATAGATCCGGCCCACCTTAAATCCCATCGCACCTCTCCGTCAGCGTCTTTTGTCCTGTAAATGTGCCAATAAAGACAAGCAGCAAGCAGCCTACTATTTCATCCCCCCACAGCCACAGAACGTGCACAAAGTTCTCTCAGCTCATGCCTTGATTGATTATCTGGGAGTGAAGTGTTGGAGTTTTAGAGTGGAAATAATAGATTGTTATTTCACAAAAGGTTCAAGGATACAACAACAGCTTCCGTGGCATAGTAGTAAGATTTGCTGACTTGTGATCAAGAGTCCCCGGTTCGATCCCAACTGCCTCCTATATTTGCCATTTTCAGTAGGAAAAAAAAGAAAGAGACAAATATATGGGACATTGGATATAAATTTATGGCACTTGTAAAAGTTAGCTTTTTTCAGTTTTATTCTCTCAATCACGATCACGCTCTAACACCCCGCCCCCCCGATTTGACTCTAAGTAACAGCGCCAGCATAAATTCACACCCTATGTGACGTTGTTCATTTTCAAATAATATTGCATTAGTGCGATGATGTTTTCTGATTGGTACTATTCAGGTTATAAAATGATTTCTTCAAAATGTCACATATATTGTCTCTTTCTTTCAGATGTGTAATAGAAACCACAGCACAGAAAGAAGTGTGCGCATTGCAACAGGTGCATATGTCATAAATGTAGGAAGGATGGTTCTTGCGTGTATGTAAACTGTTAACATTTGAATCTGATGATTGCATATAGCGTTGAACTGACCTGTACTATTCTTTCCTCTAACTTTTACAAGTCCTATAAATGCATGGCGGCTGTTACAGGCATAAACCAAATGTATGTGTGTACTATATAACATTAACAATAAGAGCAGGTCACTACTGAAAACGGCAAATATAGGAGGCAGTCGGGATCGAACCAGGGACTCTTGATTACAAATCAGCACATCTTACCACTATGCCACGGAAACTGTTGTATCATCCTTGAACCTTTTGGGAAAGTGTCTATTTGATCTTTGGACTTCTGGTTTCACATATACTGTAGTTTATGCCTACATTTTGTAACATTTATTACAAAATATGAAAAATGTTTCTGTTTTAACAATGTGTTTACACAGATTAATGTAGAAACAGAACACACATGAAATGCATGTGTTCCAATTAACGATCTATTATTTCCACTCTAAAACTCCAGCACTTCAATCCCAGATAATCAATCAAGGCATGAGCTGGGAGAACTTTGTGCACGTTCAATGGCGGTGGGGAGATGGAAAAGCAGGCTGCTTGTCTTTATCAGCACATTTACAGGACAAAAGACACTGACGGAGAGCTGCGAACGGATTTAAGTTGGGCCGGATTTACGAGTTTTCTTGTAGGCTCTGGTAATCCTAGTATTAAATACTTGGAAGGAAATAGAAGAGAAAAAGTGAAGCACTGAGAATTACTCATCTGTACATGGCAGAGTTAAAGCACTAACAAGCCATGAAATTAAATTATTGGCAACGATCATTTTTTAATTAAGCAACTGGGTTGGAACAAAAACCTACAGCCACTGCAGCCCTCCAGGACTGACTTTGCCCACAAGTGATGTATATCATAAGACAATATAACAACATTATTAAATACATCTGTATTATCAAAGAAAGTCATAATGCTACATTTAAAAAAGATACTGTAAATCAAATACAAACACAGAAGTAATACAAAAATATGAAAATGTATATTTAAATAACAACAAAACAATTAAAATAACAAGAAATAGCCAGGGCAACAACAATGTCTATACCATAACAGAGAGAGAAAAAGAGTAATGGGGGTGAGAGTGAGGCTACTTCAGTATGTCTCTTGGGAGGATGACAAGTAAGTAAGCCACCCTGCCAGTAATTAGGCAATTTTAGTTTGGCCTTTTCTTTTATATTTTGATTTGTGCCTATGCTAGACTTGTGTATTTTTTTTCCTAAAAAAAAAAAAAAAACTCTGATATTTTTAACTCCCTTGTCATTATTCTTGGTGTGAGCACACAGCTCTCAGAAATGTTACTGTATATATGCCATCCATCCATTTTCAAAAACTGTTTTTACAAGGCCATAGGGATTCATAGCTTAACCATACATTACTGAAAGGCAGGAAGCAACCTGTGAAAGGATGACATTCTTTCACTTATCAGATTCAAACACGCAGTCACTTAAACCGGACCAAATGTTTCCAGTAAACCGAAATGCATACCTCTGGAAGAAAAAAAAAACTATATGAGTTGCATGCAAAGTCAGCAGAGAGAGTGACCATTCTCCAAATCATGCCCAGCACTGTGCCAACATGTAGCCCAACTGCCATACATAATTAATATGTATACAGCAATAATTTCAAGAAATGTAATATTTTTTTTATATTGTACTTGCTAATATGAATTAAATTATTCAATTTTTACCCTACACCTTCCATATATCTATAAAAGAAAATGTGTTTGTGCATTTCAAGAATTAAAAATCTGAATTCAAACAACATGATAAAAATCCCTTAAGTATAATAACAGTGTATTTTTGTGACCATTTTTAGAATCTTATTTCAATGGGGTTTACACCTCCTAAGATATAACATTAAGGAAAGTTTCAAAATAAATAATACCCTGTATAATTTCATAATTTGGCCAGTTATAAATGATCCTGTGGCCTTAAAGTGTCATAAGAAACAAATCTGATGAGGCTTCGATATCAATTCTGCACATGACAAGTCCCTTTGGAGGTTAAGTTTTAAACCCGGTAACCATAAATCTCTGAAATAGCTGTGGGTTAACAGTTTAAAAGAAGGTTCCATTGGACTTAAAATCTGAATAAGCGTATGTTAGAAGACTCATGCGCATGACCCTGCAACAAAGTGACAGTGACATCACAGCCCTTGCAGTTAAAAGCCTGAAAAGTCACTTGAATTAGGAGTTCTTCTTCCACTTGACTGGGTAAGAGCCATTATTTTTGCACTCTGCAAAGAAGACAAGACCTGAGTTTGTGTCCCATGGTGAAACAACTTTGAACAAGATGTCTGTTACATTTAGAGTTTGTATGTATATACTGTATTGTGTTTTTTTTAGGTTTTATGTGACTTTTTAGGGAGGTTTAAGAAATCTTTTATTCAGAATGGCCAAGCAAACAGTATCAACATGTAACAAGTTAAACACATATGGATGCAAGCTCTCCAAATATTATAAAATAGTTATTTACAATAACATAACATAATGACCCTTACTAAGTTTTTATTTGCAATTTATTTTATTTAGCATATTTGCTAATTCTTTTTTTTTTTTTAATTCTTTAATTAGAATGAATGCTGTAAAATGTTAAATGTTGTTTCTTCTGAACACAATAATATAATGATAGGGGAGTAAATGTAAAAAAATGTTTAGAAAGATACATTTTAAATATTAAAAAAGTGGTTTCTTTGAGTATGTTTTTCTAATCATGACTAGTTAGTTTTTATTGACTGTTTTAGGTTTATTCTCAGCCTAGAAAAGGATATTTGATAGTCATTGTGACACCAAAGAGTTTATTCTTGCAGGTTGTTGGTTGTGTCTCCTAATAGTTAAGATTAGAATAGTGTTCAGACATTAGCACAACCAGAGAAGTACATTGACAACTTTCAGTGGGTTCATCACATATGTAAAAATGTTAAAATTGTGAAGTATATAAATCTATGTAAAACAAACTTAGATTACATAGCAGTACATAAAATGTAGTTGGGGTAATGTTAATTCTCTAGTACTGTTGTCGGTATAGACTGTACTTTGAAAATCTCTTCAGGTTTGTATTTTGTGAAAGAATGAGTTAAATATGCTATGTTCAGACAGTTGTGCAATTCATCAGCTCATTGTTAAAAAATAGATTACATTAAATATACTTATTAATAAGGAATATTATTACAAAGTGTAGTTTAATTATTTCAGTTTGAGTGTGTAAGTATGTTGTGTTGCTTAGTGTCACTATGCAAAGCTTTCCATTAATATTGACGGTTTGGAGGGAACTATGGACTATATCTTAGCAGTGTTTTCTTCTGTATGGTAGCTATTCTAGTTTAGCATGATATCAATATATCTTATGCATAATGGAATTCTGTTTAGGAATGGTCCCGGCTTTGTGTGTAAATCAAATTGATAGATAACAGAATGCACTACATATGGATATTCTAGTGCCTCTGGTGTCAAATTATGGGATCTACATTCATAAATATAGTAAAAGAGTACATTGTATATGAAAATCATGCTGCTTAATTGTAACTTGCTACATGTTGCTCTCTCACTACTTCTTGTGTTTTTGTTGGTTTTTCGCTTGATTTTTATGAACTGCTTGTTACTGTGTTGTTTATGACTGGCAGACTTTGCTGGATATTGAAAAGGTTCCAGAAATACAGTATATAAGTTAACTGGCTTACTTGTAGACATTATTTGGAATGTACCAAATAACAGTGGCCATTGATAGACTTGGAGGAGGATGTAATTTTTACAGTTTCATCATGTGAGATCTATCTAAAACTGTAAAGGTTCAGAGAGGTATTGTATGCTTGGTAATATTAAAAAAAATAAAATAAAAGAAAGCCTAAATAATGAAGCCTCATGTGTGTGACCTTTGTCTTTGTTAATGTTCTACACCAGACAGAGCTGCATGCAACACAAGTCCCAGGTTTTAAAAAAAGTCTTTTATTAGGTACAATACCCTTTTCTTAAACATCTTCACATAACATTTAAAGTATTCCTTTTCTGATGGTTTATGAGTGTCATATTGAACAAAGGAGTGAATACTTGTCATGTCATTTTCTAATCTGCTTAATCCTGACCAGGGTCACAGGGGTGGCTGGAGCCTATCCCATCTAGCATAGGCACAAAGCAGGAGCAAACCCTGGATAGGGTCCCAATCAGTCACAGAGATTGAATATGTAAGCAATCAATCATTTTCTGTTTTATATTTGTAATTAATTTAGATCACTTTACTGAGATCTGTTTTTACTTTGACATTTTTCTGTTGATCAATGTAAAAAGGTCAAATTAAATCCACTGTGATTTAGTGCTGCATAATGGTTAAATGTGAAAATGTCGGGGTGGGAGATTGGTGGTGAATAATTTTTACAGGCACTGTAATATAAATAAGTAAAAATAATTCTAGTAGCACAACAGAGGATGGGAAGGAGGATTCCATATTTGGAAACAATCTCCATCATTTTAAAGAACATCTTTTCTAATGTTGTTCTAGATAAAGAAAGGATAGTTAATTACTGTTAGTTGCATATGCAAATGAGCAGGATCTGAAGCACATGAAGCTGGCATGAGGGAAGTATAGCACTAGGTACTAGACATGAATCCAAACTACAAGAATGTCTGAATTTGACTGACTGGTCCGTCTTTGGGGAGTCCTCTGTAAATCTGAATGGAGCATGCTGACTTGGTTTTGGGCTATGTCCGATCTGTAGGACATGTGTATGCCTTCATGAGCTGTTTGTGGCTATTCTAACCATAGCCCTGGATTAACATTTCTGACTGAGGGCAGTGGACCATTGGTTTCTGATGATAAACATTGCTACAAGAAATCAAGGTATGCCCTTAAAGTTACCTAAAAAATGTACAGGAACAGGTTTGAGTGGCATTATAGCAGCCGAGACCCATTTTCATGTGGAAAGGAGTGGTGGCAGTTACGAATTACAAAACCTTAGTGTGTGTGTATATTTAATTATTTATTTACTTACTTCCTTATCTATCTATTTATGTATTCATTTATTTAAAGATATTTTGTAAAAAGCCAAATTTCTCCCTGGGGAGAAATAAGTTCTGTCTATCTATCTGCAGTATCTATGAGTTTAATAATGTTTATACTTAGTTTGATAGTTATGGCTCAAAGGCACTGCAGGATATTCTGTTTACATCAGAAAAACATGTTTTATAGGTAACACAAGCTGAGGTGAGGAAAACATTTAACACTAGAATTACCAAAGCCTACGAAAAAACTCGTAAATCCGGCCCACCTTAAATCCCTTCGCGCCTCTCTGTCAGCGTCTTTTGCCATGTAAATGAGACTCATTCACTTTGGTTCTCAACACTGAAATACCACAGGGCTCCTGCTTCACCTCCATTCCTTGCAACATAGTTGTAGGTGAAAAGAATAAACAGCAGGTAGTTATCAGCATCATTCATTTTGCGGACAGCACCTCTATTATTGGTTTCATTAGTGAAAATGACAAGAGTGCCTAAAGAAGGGTGGTTAAAGAACTGACTGCATGATATTGGGAGAACAAACTAATTCTGAGTGTAGATTTCACATAATAAATTGTTGACTTAGGGAAAGACAATGGCATTTACATCCAGCTTAATATGGATTGTTTTTAAGTGAAAATGGTTTACAGCTTCAGGTTTACCTTTCAAACTCCCCCTCATAAAAAATTCAACACTAGAATCATATTAAGAAGGGCTCAGCAAAAGCTATTCTTCTTGACGATGCTAAAGAGTATTGCAGGGAAATCTGAAAGAATGCTTCACTATTAGCAAGCACTGCACCATCAAGAGCATTCTGACAGCATGCATCATAGTATGGTTTGGTGACATGATTTCCTAAGATCTCAAATTGCTGCAAAGGACTGTCGGGACTGCATCTAACACTTTTAGCTACAATTTCCTACAACTCCAGAACACCTGTTCTATTCTATCTGCTGTTGGAGTAGGGTTTCTCTTCTCGGTACTCAAATGTGGCACTTGGTGCCACGGCCCTCCTGCCAAGTTGTTTTGCCTGCCTAATGTAAAGTCATCCCTGATGGAAGATCGCAGGAATCATGGGAAAGAGGGGTCCTTTCATTGGATTAGCGCTATTTCAGCTGTGGAATGGCCAAATGGAGGAGGCAGCTTGATGGATGAGGTCTCCAGGACTCTAAACAAATCCAAATCATATTATGGGATATCATCTACTGTTAAATTCTACTCCATACTTCTAAATTTTTTATTTTAATACTGTATTGAAGGATTTGTTCTGTTCTGTGTATTGTACTGTATTGTTTTGACCCCCTTCTTTTTGACACCCACTGCACGCCCAACCTACCTGGAAAAGGGTCTCTCTTTGAATTGACTTTCCCAAAGTTTCTTCCATTTTTTCCCTACTGGCGTTTTTCCTTGTCTTCTTAGAGAGTCAAGGCTGGGGGGCTGTCAAGAGGCAGGGCCTGTTAAAGCCCATTGCGGCACTTCTTGTGTGATTTTGGGCTATACAAAAAAAAAAATTGTATTGTATTGTATTGGTTGAGTAGAGTGTCATGGATAGTTGTCACCTAGCTCATGTCCTTTTCACACTGTGGTAAATACAGTGATAGACTGGCTATCTACATGTAGCTCTGTAAAGAGAATTACATGTGTTCTGTTTTGTGTATCGAATTTACTCCATTTTTTGACACACATTGCATGCCCAACCTACCTGGAAGAGGGCCTCTCTCTGAATTGCCTTTGCCAAGATTACTTGCATTTTTTTCTCTACTTTATTTGGCAATTTTTTTCTTGTCTTCTTAGAGAGTCAAGGCTGAGGGGCATTTAAAACACAGTCTGTTAAAGCCCATTGAGGCATTATTTGTGTGATTTTGGGCTGTACAAGACATAAACTGCTATTGTTGTTGTTCACTCTCCCCTTGTGCTATCTTATATCATATTAAACTCTACAATTATCTGTCATACTGGGAATTCTTACCATATTGCCCTGCCACCAGCACCTTAGAAAATAATTTAAATACTGTCATTTAACACTTTTATTGTCATTAATTTAAATTATAAGTACTGCCTCAGTGTTTACTTACACTTTTGTTGTATTTGTTATTAGAGTGTATCCTTGCACCCCACCCTATATGAGAGTATAGGAAGAGAGAACTGCTGCTCGGGAATTTCATTGTATCTCAAGAATATATATAATGTTTAAAAAATTCTTGAAATTATGTGCAATATTAGGTTTGTAGACCCTGAAGACACAGTTGGTGGGCTCATTAAAACAGTCAAAAGGTGCTGTTAAGAAAATGATGCAGTTCTCTGGAGGTTGACTGGTGTAAAGAACAGTGGCCAATAAAACTTAATGTCCCCTACTGTTTGTAAAAGTTTGTGGTTCCTACAAAGCTTTTTTTCCATGTTTAGAAGCAACAGCTTGTCTACTGCTGTTATGCCATGTTTAATGGATAAGTAGTCTTTTACTTATTGGTTTTAAGTGATCACTGGATGCCAGTTTACCTATCCCATGATTGGTGTGATTATTCTTAATGTTTACTGTTGAAATGATTAAGTAATGGTTATTTTCTGGAGTTGGTGCTGTAACACCTCTTCAGCATTTGTAGTTATGTTGAAAAGTGGCAGATTTTGATTACAGGCATTCCTACAGTCTTTTAAGTGCCCAAAAGATTTTATGGGACTGGGTGGTGCACAGAACTGGTTGTCTCTTTATGGAAACAGCTTATTGAACTATCCAATGAAAATGGGTAATATATGTAGATTTTGAAAGTGGTGTATGAAATATGTAACTATGGTAACAGGGCAAATTTAGTTTTTGCCAAGTATGGAATAATAATTGGAATTTGCTTTTCAAATACAGTGAAAGATTATTCATTCTCGTACACTATCACACTGATTATTTTCTGTGCTCCGTCAAGTCAGGCAGGCAGGCTTTTCAATATGTATACTGTTGGTTTATCTGTAAGTATGTGTGTGAAAACCTTAATAAATTCACACCATTCAATAATCCTTTAAAACATCATTAGAACATACCCCACAACCTACACTAACATAGACCGACTTTATAAAAAATATTCTTAAAATATATCTAGATTCACATCAAATATTTGCAACAAATCTATTTGTTTACACTGACTACTTTGATGTGATTGAAAAACTAAGTCCTGCACAATGAAAGGAAATAAAACACAGGCAGATCTTTGATTACTGCACTTAGTAAATCTGATGTTCAAGCTCCCAGATGTGCCCATGCCTGCAGTTATGGCACATAAGGCATCAAAGAGGCTAGAGGAAGCATAAATTAATGTAAAATGGATCTGCATCTACATAAATGTGAAAGAAATTTCCAAGTGAAGCAGTGTTAAAGTCTGCCTTTCACGTAAGTTTTTTTAGTTTTTTTTTTTATTAAACATTCTCTTGTTTTAAGTCATACTTTAATGTATTTTAAAATCCATGTTATACCAGCTGCATTGCAGTCCTTACCATTTCTGCCAGTGAAACTAAATACTGTACTTTCATACTGAAGCAATACAAAGAGATACTTGTCATTTTTTTAATTTAAAATTACTTTCATATAGTGTCTTTTTATTTTGCCGATTCTGGTAGAACAAATGTAAAATTCATGCCATGATAGCTTGAGTTATTGTTTTAGACAATTCTAACCAAAATAAACAGAGATCACTACACATTTGCATGTATTATGTGAAAAAGGCTATTACTATTTTAATAGAAGCATCTGTCAGAATAGATCAGTGCCACAAAATAATTTAAATAAAGCTTAGCTCAACTCCATAATAATATAGTGCACTTTTCTTTTGCAATAAAAACCTGCTTAATCAAAGCGGAGTCAACTTGAAAAGGCTGTAAAAAGATGGATGGTCTCCAGGGGTAGCTTGTCATGAAAGGTAAGTTCAAACCAGCAGAAATAAACAATGGACTTGCGATACAGGCCAGAGCAGCCAAGCAGTAATAAAAATAGTTTCAGCCTTTGCTGGAATAGCTGACAGACTTCATTTGTCTCAAGATAAACCTTGCCCTGATATCGCTTGTCATCTTTTCCCATCATCCTCTTGGTGCTCTACACTCACTGCCTCACATTGCCATGGGAGTGTTCAAGGTTTTGGCTGGCAAAATATCATGAGACCTGCATAAAGTGAGCTTTGACTTTTTGGAAGAAAATGTATAAGTCAACTGCCCACAATGCTTGTCATGTCTTTCCTTCTTGAGCCAAACAGCTGTCACTTTGAAAAAAATGCTGCATTTTTCATGTAGTGGATGAATAATCAGCACTGTCTTTCTGAAAAACAGTGAGGATACATAGTTTTCAGGTGTTATTGCCACCAAATATATCAATCATTTAATTCTGTGAAATAATTTATTATCTGAGCAGAAGGCCCAAGATTAAATCTTTACCATGTTCTGACTGTCATGTCCGATACTTAAATCTGTCATCAGTCTTCATCTAGGAAATCATTCCACTTCTGTCATTACTATTATTAATGCCACAATTTATTACTTGGAAAATTAATTGTGGCAGGATTCATGTTAAGGGTCCAGCGCCTAAATAAGACAAATTACTTTATTTGATAAATTGATACAGATTGGGATTTAAGTAACAATAGTACAGCAATTTACACTGACGACTGAAATTAGTTTTTATTTATTAGCATACTTTCTAAATATCTTGTAAGCAATAACAGCACACTGTTAATGGTAGGCACTTGCATCATTTCGCCATTTGTTACATATGTTAAGGTTTCAGGCAAACTGCTAATAACACTGTACATTATGTTATTTGAAAGTCATGTGTATAGTTCACACTATCAAATGAAATATGTCAAAACAAAGATATTGCATTAGTTGTGTGTGTTTTTTGTGGTTTAAAAATGATAAATAAACTCAAACTATTGTTATCAATAAATTATAAAAATTGTTGTGTTAAAATAAGAATACAGAAATAGATTAAGAATACAAGAAGTACTTTTATAATAATGGCACATTACCAAAAAGTTAAAACACAAAAAATGTAAACACTAACAGAATCTTTATTAGTGCCATTTGTACAAATTAATATTCATATAAAAATACTAGTGGGAAAATAAGTTAATTGCAGTGAATACAATTTGATACGTGGTGCACATTTAATAGGTTGATTTTTTTGATGGTCAACTGCATCTGTAGAGAGGTCTGCTCAACCATTTAAAAATAAATGTATTTTGTATTAATAAATATTTAAGAGATTTAAAATTTATATAGAAGCAGCATGACTCTGCAGACATTACCAATGCATTGTTCCAGCTGCAAGGACCAAAGGTCTAATCTGCCTTATCATAAATATGTTTGAAATTTACATGTTCTTTCCACATCTGTAGATTTTATTCTAGGTACTCAATTTTCTTTTCTTATTCTAATAATTGAACTTTATGTTGATAAATGGCACTGAATTGGCCTAGTATGTGTTAAGTGCAGGTGTTATCACGAATACATGCTTGGCGATCTTTGAAAAGGTTCAGGAAAGCTGAACAATACCACTGCCAGGCAGAAGGTGGCATAAACATATCTCATGTTTCTTCCACAGTGTTGAGCCATCAGAAGAAGACAACACCTAGCCTGCCCCCACCCGGTGTCGGAAACCAATAAAAACTAGAAGCGTAAGAATGATGGTTGTTCTTTAACCAGCTCAAGTCTATCGAGGTGAAGTTCTCTAAGGTCCATCTAACAGCTATTTTGTAGATTAAAAGACATGCAAGGAGCACTATTAGTTTTCATTTGGACAGTCCTAGGGGACAATGTGCATTTTCTTTGCTTTAAATATTAAAAGGTTAGTTGGCCAAGTTGGCACTCCAAAGATTACAAAGTCTCAACAGTTTTTCGCATCACACTCTGTACTCATGTATGTGCTGGAATGGTGTCTCATTCTTGGTCACTTTCTGCTCCTTGATTAGCTGTTTAAAGCTCTGAGTTGGAATAAGCAGGTCAGAAGAGTAGATAGTTGTGTAGACAGATACGGAAATGTTGTCATTCTGCACATGCAGAAATATTTTCTCAGGTGTTTCAAAATTTGAAAGCGCAACAATTTGGAGCTTTTACAAAATAAACAATCAAAATAAAGAAAGCAGCAAGCATTTTTAAATATTTAAATTACAACAGAGTGGTAAGAACTGTTACCAGATAGCTTCAAAGAGCTGTGTATTTATGTGGAGCTGATGATTCTCCCTGTGCATTTGTGTGTTTTTCATGGTTTCCCTGTTTGCTGTTATGGACAGTTATGGAAACTGTAGTTTAAACTGAAAATGTTTACTGTTGTAAACTGAAAATTGGTCCCATTTGGCCCAATCTATTAGTGAGGTGTCTGCCTCAGCAAGTATTTGGTGACACATGACAATACCTGCCTTCTAGCTGGTTATCATTCTTTGAGAAAAGCATTGAAAATGAGTTACAAAATGCATAACAACAGGTTAAGAAAAAGTATACACGGCTTTAACACTTCTGGAAGTTTACATTTTTTTTAATTTACTTCAAAGAATTAGATATGAATATTTTGTTTATTAAATGTTTGTAACAAGTCATATCCAATAGATAGATAGATAGACAGATAATCCTTAATTATACTAGGGGGCTTTGCCCCCTGCTCGCTTCTCTCGCCAACCGTCCGGCAAGTGCTACGTGCCAGCCACTTCGTATCTCTGCCGCTCGCGTATGTGGATTTCACTTTCGCGATCTTACCTATCAGTTTTTTGATACTTTCAAATTTTAATACTTTCATAATCTCTAACTGTTCTGCATGTGTATAGTGACAATGTTTTTGAACCTCTTTACAATGTTCTACTTTGTCTTTTACTCTTTGCCTTTTATTTCCGACCCCACTTGGAGCTAAGAGCACAGGAACTGTGTCTGACAATAGCATTCACACCGTCTCTACCGCTCACATATGTGGATTTCACTTTCACCAAACACCAAATCTTTTACTTCTCGTGGATACGCCTCTTCATTGGGAAGAAACAATACTTTTTCCTGACGGGAACACAAATTAGATGATCTACAAGTCTCCAACTTAAAGTTTAAACCCGAACAATATCTAAATACTTCCATCATATCACCTATGTTCATATATTCAATCTCTTTTCGCTGTTCCATTATTTCACTGAGTGATAATTTCCATTTGTTAGTGCTAATGCGATCTTTACTATCATTTTTTCGAGACTTTCGAATTTTAGTACTTTAATTAATGACATTCTACTTTGTCTTCTACTCTTTGTCTTTTCTTCTTCTACTGTTTGTCTTTTATTTCCGACTCTGCTTGGACCTGTTAGGTTTTCACTTCATCTCTTGGCACAAAGTCTCATCTCACAGGACTTGAAATTATCCCTCTGAAAATGTCTTGTCTCGTCTCTCTGATAAAGTCTTGTCTCGTCCCAAGATTTTTTTATATAATAGAGAGATATACAGTATTAGTAGAGAGTACATACTATAAAACACATGGTTTTAATAGCATTTCACAATAATGTAGTTAAAAACGAAGCTCATGCAGGCTTGTGGTGGATGAAATTGCTTTTATAGACACCAGGTCACAACTCAAGTGAAGTTAAAAAAAAAAATAAAATCACACTTTTTGTGCTACTGTTGGTTGTTGGTTGTGGATGGTTCATTGTTAATTGTTGTTCACATTTCTTAAGCAAAATTTCTGAAAGAAAAAAATGATGGAGAGGTAAAATATGTGTTGAAGTCTCAAGCTAAAGTTGTTGGCTATAATGGACCATGATAGCAGGTCATTGTGGTGCATTATGATGCTGAACAAAAACCGAATTACACTGCTACGCTCAAATAGACAAACCACACGCCGTGGCGCAATAGTAGAGCATTCGCCTGTAGCTCCGAGGTTCAATTCCCGAGAGGGGATGCACTAAGTATGTACGTGCGCTTCTCGATTTATTTTAACCTCGCATCCCCTTAGTTTGAGACGTATGAAAACGCATGCGGTTAACGCAGAAAGACAGATCACCTATTGAAGCTTCATGAATAATGGATACTTTATTCGCGATCAATGATTGTTTTGGTAAAGCCATACTCAGTGTATTCATTAGATGAACGGTAAAAAAGTAAGAGCGAGGGGACGGCAACTTACTGAAGCACACAAACAAAACCACAATAGCACGCGGGCTCGATGTACTGTAGTGCGCGTCAACTAGATCTGACTTGCGCGATCACATTCCAAAAAATATTTCTTTTCAAGTTCTATTTAGTCCATATGAGTCAAACTCAAGGCCCACGGGCCACATCCGGCCCGGCGTGTAATTATATCCGGCCCGCAAGATCATTTTATATACTGTATTATTGTTATTAATGGCCCGGGGATATGAAGCGCTGGTAACACAATAAACTACAGATCCCATAATCCAGCGCTTCAGCTGCCTTGCCGAACACTTACCACGTTAATCAAGTCTAGCTTATGATGCTACAAGTTATTGCCAAGCTAGCCCACACGATGCCAAAGAGAAAAGATGATTCTGAACATAGAGCCTTTAAAAACCGATGGGAGGCTGAGTATATGTTTACTGACATTGCCGGTAAACCCGTGTGTCTCATTTGTGGAACGTGTGTACAAAAACTGGGGTCTCCTGCCCAGCAAAAGTCGAGCAGCTGGCGCGCACGCATAGCTGTGCCGGGATTTGAGACGCTGACTGGGCTTCTGCCTTAAGTCAAAGTGAGCACTTTTAATTTTTTTCATCCTCCCCCTGAGTTATAGCCCAGACAAGTGCAAACACGGGACCCCTTTTCTACACCACGGCAAAATAATATTAAGGCGATTCACACTTTCTTTTGCACGTATACGATTATGAGGTCCTCAGCTCAGATTATGAAGACACGCACACGAGTGGAGGACTGACAGTGCCATCACAGCCGATTAATGGCAGGGACGTCTCACCAGTCTACACAAGACCCACCGCGGCTGTCCCCAAAAGGCGATCATAACGTCACCGAACACATCTCTCTATACTATATAAAAGAAAAAAGCAACTTTCCTTTCTTTACACCTTTTTTCATTTTATCCCAAACCAAAGCCTTTCTCTCTTAACACTGCAGAGGACACAAAACAATTTTTGTTTAATTGCTGGTAATACCGGTAAGGCACATTACCAGAGGCAGAAATTTGAACGTTCACATAGAAAATGTAATTTCTATACCACAGCCGTCGTGTAGCGCCTTTCAAAAGGGATCAACTACCGAGAGATGATCCATATACATTTTAGCTGCTGTTAGTACTACTTACCTGTTCTGTTATACCGTCTTTGAAAATGTAGTTAACCCGCAACCACTCGAGTAGTGCTCAATGTACCTGTACTTCTTAAAACGTTAATGTTTTACTGTTTAATAACTAATAGACTATATTTTATTATTTTTCCCTTGCACTCAGTGACCAAAGCTATACACACACATATAGACACATACATATATATA
>JANRMT010062806.1:74375811-74441779 GCA_026402145.1 Polypterus bichir lapradei
AGGTTCTATTGTTGCTTGCATGAATTTTGTATTAAATGTAATAATAATTTAACTGATCTGTTAAGCATTCAAGTAGCAGGACAAGTGAGTTGGTATTGCGAAGGTTTCTGCAAGCTGGTGATCTGACAATGTAGTTCTGGCAAAGTGTGTGCTGATTCAGTACTGAAAATGAAACGGACCTTTTAAGGGAGAGATTTTGAAATTTCTTGACGATTTTCCTTAAATAACGTACCAGATGTTAACGAAATATTCTACCTGGGAGCCTAGTTGTTTCATGCATACGGTACAGACAGACAAGCAGATATGACAATGGTAATAGGTGTTGTTTCAGTATTAAAATACACTATTAGCACATAATTTGTTAACGCAAATAAGATTTTGCAACAGAAATTCACTGTCATAATGCTAATGTGTAACTATCATGTGCCTAATCTGTTACATGCAATATTTAATGTTACTTGAGCTTGTTTGTATGAATATGTACATGTATCCATAAATAGGAGAGATTATTAAGCAAGGTGAGAAGTTAGAATTGGAATAAAGATGCAGTCTAAATATTATACAATCAAAGCAAGTACTTACTGTCATGGTATTCCAGTGCCATCTGTTGGAAAAGTGAAAATCTAACTCTCTCTGCTCATTGAGAGCAAGGTTTAACTGACTGGTGAGAGTGTATGGCAGATATTTTCAGTAAATATTCAGCCACAAGTCAGGAAGCTGCAGCAGTGCGATGTCTTTCTATCTGACTGGATAGCACTGCTCGTAAGTTTATTTATTGTTTATAAGATGTATTTAATAGTTTGAAGATATTGTCTTAAACGTTTAAACATTTGTTATACATAGTGGATTCAGGAAGTATTCAGGCCACTTCATTTTTTTTTACATTTTGCTATGTTGCGGCCTTGTACTAAAATCATTTAAATTAATTTATTCAAACACTATTGAATGCCCCAGAATGACAAAGCATAACTAGGATTTTAAAAATGTTTGCAGATTTATTAAAAAATAAAAAACTGAATTACCACAATAACAGGTGTATTCAGACCTCTCACTCAGTACTTAGCTAAAGCACTTAAAGTAGCAATTACAGCCTGGAGTCTTCTTGGGTCTGATACAACAAACTTTGCACACCTGTACTTGTGAATTTTCTGCCATTTTTTCCCTGCAGATCCTTTCAACCTCTGTCATGTTGGATGGAGACCATCGGTGGACAGCTGTTTTTAGGTATGTCTAGAGATATTCGATTGGGTTCATGTTAGAGCTCTGGCTAGACAACTGAAGGACATTGCTAGAGTTGTTCTTAAGCCACTCCTGTGTTGTCTTTGTTTTGTGCTTAGGAGGTCTGTCTTGATGGAAGGTGAACATTTGGCCTAGTTTAAAGTCCAGAGCTCACTGAAGCAGGATTTCATTAAGGATATCTATGTACATTACGCCATTCAGCTTCAATCCTGTCTAGTCTCCCAGTCCCTGCTGCTGAAAAATCACCCCAAATGGTGCTGAGTGGTACCCAGTTTCCCCTAGTTATGATTTTAATCTTATTCTCATCAGATCAGAGAATCTCAATTCCTACAGTCTGAGAGTCCTGTAGCTGCCTTTTTGAAAACTCCAAATCCTTTTGTCTGGGTACTCATAAAGCCCAGGTCAGTGAAATGTTGTAGTGATGGTTGTCCTTGTGAGAGTTTCTTTCATCTTCATGCAGGTTTTCAGGAGCTCAGCCAGAGTGTCCATTTGGTTCTTGGTCACCTCTCTTACCATGGCCATTCTCCCATGAATGCTCAGTTTAGCTGGATGTCTATTTCTAGGCAGAACCATAGTTGTTCCAAACTTATTCCATTTAAATATTATGCCCTTGGGAATCTTCAATTCTGCAGGATTTTTGTAGCCTTCCCCAGATATGTGCTTCAGTATAATAGTCTTTAAGTTGGGGAAGCAATTCCTTCAAACATATGACTTGGGTTTTGCTCTGATACACATTTTCAGCTGTGGGACCTTATATAGGGCAGGTGTTTGTGCCTTTCCAAATCATCTCAAACAACTGAATTGACCACAGATGGACTCCAAACAAAATGTAGAAACATCTCAATAATGATCAATAGAATGAGATGCCCCTAAGCCAAATTTCAAGTGTTATAGCAAGTGGTCAAGAATATATTTCAATTTTTTATATTAAAAAATGCAAAAAAAATCTAAAATCCTGTTTTTACTTTGTCATTCTGAGGTAATACAGATTTCCTTAAGTGGGTAAAAATTAATTTAAATGATTTTAACATTAGGAGGCACCATAACAAATGTAAAAAAATGAAGGGGTCTGCATAGTTTGTGAATGCACAGTATATGTACTGTATGTCTTAGTACATGGTGCACCAGCAATTTAATACTTACAGTATTGGCCAATTGGCCAACTGGTTATGGGAACAGTAGGTATGTGGCTATTTCCTCAGATTTACACTCTAAATTCATCTGTAGCGATTGTGCTTCATTTACAATATTGCTTTAAGCTCATTTATTTTATTTTTTCAGTTTCACGATGTTGGTAATTCAGCATAGAGCAAGCAAATCAAGTAAATTCTGATAGGTTTGCCACCTCAAAATTTTCTGCATTGTAAGCTGCATATCAATATTTTCTTAATTACTCTTTTTCAAAACAACAGGAAATATATTATTTTGAACTAATGAGGTAATTTATCAGAAGAAAAAGGTGCCAACAGTCAATTTACCACAACTATTGCATAACAAGAATTGAGAAGAGTGTGCTCATAAGGCATATAAAATTGACTTTAATACTGAATAGTCTTATATTTGGATTTGAGTGGGTGGCAGTTTAAGCTTATTAAAGTATATCATTTTGTACTATAAACATTTCTTTTAAACACTGAATCAGAGGAAAGTGGCAACAACAGCTGGCAAACTATTAAAACAGAGGGCAGAGGAAGCTGTGGTGGGAAGAGCTGAAGAACGTCCTTCCACCTCTTGTTACAAGGTAAAGACTGCACAGGTAATATCCCTTTACAGAAAGAAAGAAGACATATTTCCTACCTGTTTTTGAACAACCCATCATAAGGTATTGCCTGCCCTGTCAGGACAAAAAACATATATTACCATCATCATCAAAGGACAGGCAAGAACTTACAAGCTTGCTATGAGTTTGAAGAACTGTGCTATTCTGATTAACATTGTCTGAATTAATTGAAGTAAAGATTAAGCTTAGCACCACCTACTGGTGATGTTCATCATTTTTTCTTTTTAAGGAATAGTCTGTCTTTGGTTAATGATGTCGTCAAGCCGAGCCTCAGACCTAGAATAGAAGCAAATGGAGAGGACATGTTTTTCTCATTCCTTTAACTTTAAACGTTCAGCTAAGTTAGGGTTTTGAAGGTATTGTCATTTTACCCTATTCCAACTGGCTTCAGTAGACAAAGCAAACCAGAAACTCTTGTCTGCATGGTCATTGGAAAGGAGTTTATCCAACTGTCAACTCAAGCAGTTCACATGAGTCAGAGGACAGGACAACAACAGTTATCTGAGGATTATGTTACATTGAAATAGAGATTCTTCCACAATTATGGGTTAACAACTAATGCCGGCCCATAAGAGCCAGGAATTAAATGATGATTTTGTCTGGTCAGTCAGTGCCATTAAGTCAGTGGTCAGTTAACTTATGGGGTAGGACAACCAAGTGGCTGCAGCTTACAGTTCACTCGATTGGTAGGATTATTGAACCCGTGCTGGTAGATAAGTTCATTTAGACTCTGCCAGATTCCCTTACTACCTCTGTCCAGTATCATGGAGGATTTGTTCAAACTGATAGTTCAACACCCCGAGACCAGGTCAGAAAGGAGATCTGACTCAGACTGCTGTAACAAACCATAAAATCCTTGGCCATAAACTGAAAGCTTCCTGGAAGAGAAAACCCAAACATTAAGTACCACCAGTTTGCTACCTCTGCCTTTACATTTTGATTTATCCTTGTAGTAACTGGAAATTTGTTTACTTCTTAAAAAGAAAGCCAAGTTACTCTACATTAAATACTTAACATCTATGCATCATCCGCAATGCAATGGGTTAGTTGAAATTTTCAACCAAACTTTAACACAAATGCTTGCAGAAGCTTCTAAAAGCAGGTGGAAGAGATTGGCATTAACCTCTTGTTCTAGTTGCTTATTTTGAAGTACCTCAAGTGTTGTTGTACAAGAGGAATCCTGCACACACAAGCTTGAGTAACAGACTGACATCGGTCACCTGATTCAGGAGCTGTAGCCATTTGAGAAAACACATGGAAAATAATGTGCCACAACCCAGGTTATAGAACTGCAGAACCATACTCTGTGAGAAAAAAAATGAAATCAAGAAGAAGAAAAATTTAATCAATTGTTTGGATTTACAGCCCCTCTGGAGGCCAAAAAAAAAAAAACAACATACCTTGTTAAACTAATAAAACCTTGCTAGAACATGGTAATTTTCTAGCTTGATCTCCATCATGCTACTCTTCCAGGCACTAGAATTGAAATTAAAGGCTCAACTGGCTCCTAAACAGTAACATAAGATAAGCAAAGTAATAGACATGACAGAACATATTATGGCCAATAACCTGGGCCCCATCCACCAAATCTTGCACAATATCTGTACCGACTGAAAAACAGTCCCTGATCAAAGACTGTCATTATTAAATAAAAAAGGCTTGGCTCATGGTGCTAAAGTCTAATGACTTTAAAAACTGTACCAACTCTCCAAATCTGATGCCAGTCTTATGATCTTATCGAAAAATGTGTAAGTATACATTTTGGAACCACAATCAATATGACTAAAACATATTAACAAGTTCCTTTGATGGGTAGCACAAAATGAAAAAACTGTGTTTAGCAACCCTACTATATCGTCCCTTTGGAATCTTTTACCTTCTGATGTTTAGTGGATAGACTGCTTAGACTTCATGAACTCCACAAAAATGATATCACTGTTTTTTATGACACTTTGCAGCACTGTTACAGACCTTAACACTAGAATTACCAGAGCCTACGAAAAAACTCATAGATCTGGCCCACCTTAAATCCGTTCGCACCTCTCCGCCAGCGTCCTTTGTCCTGTAAATGGGCCGATAAAGACAAGCAGCCGGCTATTCCATCCCCCCACCGACTTGGAACGTGCACAAACTTCTCCCAGCTCATGCCTTGATTGATTATCTGGGAGTGAAGTGCTGGAGTTTTAGAGTGGAAATAATAGATTGTTATTTGGAACACACACATTTCATGTGTGTTCTGTTTCTACAATAATCTGTGCAAACACATTTTTAAAACAGAAACGTTTTTGATATTTTGGTAGTAAATGACAAAATGTAGGCATAAAGTGTATAATGTATGAAGCCTGAAGTCCAAAGATCAAATAAACACTTTCACAAAAGGTTCAAGGACGACACAACAGCTTCTGTGGCGTAGCAGTAAGATTTGCTGACTTGTAATCAAGAGTCCCCGGTTTGATCCCGACTCACTCCTATATTTGCCTTTTTTGGTAGTGAGCTGCTCTTATCTATACTAATAAAAGGCAAAGCCCTCACTGACTCACTCACTCACTCACTGACTCATCACTAATTCTCCAACTTCCCGTGTGGGTGGAAGGCTGAAATTTGGCAGGTTCATTCCTTACAGCTTCCTTACAAAAGTTGGGCAGGTTTCATTTCGAAATTCTACGCGTAATGGTCATAACTGGAAGCTGTTTTTCTCCATTTACTGTAATGGAGATGAGCTCAAAAGCCGTGGGGGCGGAGTTTCGTGTGACATCATCACGCCTCCCACGTACTCACGCAGTACGTAGAAAACCAGGAAGAGCTCCAAAAAGCGCTGAAGAAAACATGCATTATATAATTGAGAAGGTAGCGAAACAATAAGAAGTGAGCGAATGACATATACAACCATATTCATGAGTGCTGCTTCTACGGAAACAAAGCACGGTGTAAACCTAAACTTTAAATTAAGTTCATAGACAGGCTGCCGCTGGCGTTTGTAATTTAGTGCCTGCCCATATAAGGCTGTCCGTCAGCGGCAATCCAATAGAAACACTGCCGCTAAATATTCACGGGTGAAGGACTGTGCTTATGCAGAGGAAGATGAGATGGTCAGGGTGGTGTTTGGCACAAACTCAGCGAAACTGCGAGAGAAAGTTTTAAGTGCCGGGACTTAGGTAACATTAAATACAGCCGTGAACAAAGCACAACATGGCACCAGCACAGCTGGGAAACTTCGATGCATGTACACCGACGCAGTGCACAGACAAAAAGCAACAGTTCCAAAGAGCGCTGAACAAAAACCCAATTACACAATTGAAAAGGCAGCAAAAAAATGTGAAGCGTCTGATACATACAAGTATATTCATAAGTGCAGCTACTGTGGAAACAAAGCACACGGTGGAAAAAGTCAATGTCCCGCTAAAGGAAGACAGTGTAAAAAAAAAAACCCGTGCATGCAGTGTGTCAGGTCTCAGATAAAGAAGAAGACGAGCTGTTTATTGATGCAGTAAGAAACGAATCGATGAATGAAACCTGTTATCTTTACAACGATTGACAAACACGGAATGTAACTTGAATGCAACATATCCTACAAATACGAACCTGATTGAAAGAAATAATGATAATCAAATCCTTGATGACAGCAACACTCAATAACACTCACAAAACAATTACTGTATATTGACAGTCATGTTACGTTATTTTTTAAAATGTTCCCTTTTCTTTTTCATAGCTTCTTTAACACACTACTTCTCTGCTGCGATACGCGGGTATATATATGTGTATATATATATACCCGATCTACATACTCGAATAATGGATACTTTATTCGCCATCAATGATTGTTTTGGTAAAGCCATACTCAGTGTATTCATTAGATGAACGGTAAAAAAGTAAGAGCGAGGGGAGGGTGACTTATTGAGGCATGCAGGCAAAACCACAATAGCACGCGGGCTCGATGTACTGTAGTGCGCGTCAACTCGATCTGAATTGCGTGATCACATTCGAAAAAATATATCTTTTCAAGTTCTATTTAGTCCATATGTGTCAAACTCAAGGGCCGCGGGCCACATCCGGCCCGGCGTGTAATTATATCCGGCCGGCGAGATCATTTTATATACTGTATTATTGTTATTAATGGCCCGGGTATATGAAGCGCTGGTAACACAATAAACTACAGATCCCATAATGCAGCGCTTCAGCTGCCTTGCCGAACACTTACCGCGTTAATCAAGTCTAGCTTATGGTGCTGCAAGTTATTGCGAAGCTAGCCCACACGATGCTGAAGAGAAAAGTTGATTCTGAAAATAGAGGCTTTAAAAACCGATGGGAGGCTGAGTATATGTTTACTGACATTGCTGGTAAACCCATGTGTCTCATTTGTGGAGCTAATGTGGCTGTAACTACAGAATTTAATCTAAGACGGCACTATGAGACAAAACATCAGGATAACCTGAAAGACCTGAATGCAATGCAGAAGATACAGAAAGCAGAAGAATTAAAGAAGAATCTGACACTTCAGCAGATGTTTTTACCCGTACACAATCACAAAGTGATTTCAAGTGAAGCTGCTTTTATGGAAGACACAAATGCACCAGTGCAACTTGCCCCACTTTCCCTGTTGCCAAGTAATGTTGAACCAAGTCGGCACAATGGTGTTCCCAAATACGCACTTTGCTGATAAACTGAGCGCACTGCGCACTGAGTTCGCACGGCGCTTTGGTGACTTTGAAGAACAAAAAAAGAATTTTGAGTTGTTTCGCAACCCATTTGCCGTCGATGTGGAAACTGCACCTGTGCAGATTCAGATGGAGGTGATTGAGCTGCAGTGTAATGGCACACTGAAGGCAAAGTACGATACTGCAGGGCCCGCACAGTTTATTCACTCCATTCCCGCAGAAATGCTCCAGCTCCATCTACATGCGGCTCGAACCTTGTGCATGTTTGGTAGCACATACAGTATCTGTGTGAGAAGCTCTTCTCAGTGATGAAGACTAACAAAACAGCACACAGGAGTTGCTTCACTGATGAGCACCTGCAGTCCATCCTGAGAATCTCCACAACACCAAACATAAACGAACTTGTTGCCAAAAAAAGATGCCAGGTGTCCAGCTCTAAAATGACATATGAGCAAAGACAACTGAATGATTTGATTTGTTATTGCTGAAAAGAACACATTTTATTTATATTTCCAGGTTTTGTTATGCAGCATGTTCATATTTGAATTTGTATAATTTTGACAGGATATATTTTTATGGAGAGCAAAATCTTTTGGGATATTTAAAATCTAAGTTTATTTTTTATATAAAATTACATAAGAGTAAAGAAATTTGAATGTTTGTTCTTTTAACGTTTACTTTATTTCTAACTTGTATAATTTAGACAGGATATATTTTTATGGAGAGCAAAATATTATAAGTTATTTAAGGTTTGAGTTGATTTATTCAGGAATAATATTCCTGTCTGTTTTTATTCATATTTATGTTCAAAAAAGTTAAGTTTTAAAAGTTTTAAAGTTTTAAAAGTTTAGTTTTAGTGTGTTCAATAAATCTTTATCCTAAAGTGTGTTTTGGATTTTGGCCCCCTGTGCAATTGAGTTTGACACCCCTGATTTAGTCGACACAAATATCTTTGTTTGTAATGTAAGGCGAATTTACTCTTTACATTTGTATGGTGAATAAAAATGTATGCAATGATGCCTACATTTAACTTCCATTCCTACCAAAGATATTTCTGTCGACTAAATAAAAATTCCTTTTATTTAAAATTTAAATAGAACTTGAACAGATCCGATAGTTCATAATATCCACGCAGACTTGCACGTAAGAGCGGGAGTCATCCGTTTTAACAAACAGCGTATTGCACTGATACGAAATAGCCTGCCCATTTAATTATTTAGGAATGGATAAATAAATTAAGATTTTGTACAAATAATGTTTTTCATTTTTCTTCCTTGATGGATTCTGCCACCCGCAGCAACAGTTGCTCGCACCCCAAAGAGTGTATGTATATATATATATATATATATATATATATATATATATATATATCTATATCTATATCTATATCTATATATGTGTGTGTATATATGTAGATATGTATGTATATGTATATATATGTTTATATATGTGTGTGTGTATGTATATATATATGTATTTGTGTGTATATATGTATTTGTGTGTATGTATGCATGTGTGTATGTATATGTATGTGTATATATGTAGATATATATATGTATGTTTATATGTGTGTGTATATATATATATATATATTTATATATATATATATATATATATGACAGCAACACTCATCACTCACAACAGTGACAAAACAATTACATTGACAATCATGTTACGTTATTTTCAAAATGTTTCCTTTTCTTTTTCATAACTTCTTTAACACACTACTTCTCCGCTGCGAAGCGCGGGTATTCTGCTAGTTGTTTATTTTATATAATACACAAATACACTTGGTTTGCGTCTGTATCACACGGTGTACAGTTATAGGACTTGTAAAAGTTACCATTTTTTTTTTCACTTTTATTCTCTCTAAATCACGATCACGATAATTACTACCGCCATAGTGTTGTTTTGAGACAATGGAACTGGACATTCTCTCATCTGGAGGGATAAAACCTGCCTTCTTCATATATCACCGTCACTTGATTGTTTTTATTCAGTTTTATTGAGTGTTCCTGCTCATACTAAATTAGTACACACCTTATGGTCTATGATGTCAAAAAAATAAATAAATAAATAAACCAGAGACATAGGTATATACAGTATGATATTTGGAATTATTCGTTTTATGAACTGTATAGTACATTTTGGAAAACTTTGTGGCACAGATGCAACATTATTCATATTATTCATATTCATTCACATAACATCTTGAGGTTTGTAATCAGTGACAGCATGTTTTTTTTCCCTGATCTTGCCAGCCCCCACATGTTGCTGTATGCTGTTTCTTTTGTACTCCAGGACATGCACAGGAAAGAATAATACAGAGCAGTAAGTTCAGTGCTGTATGCAATCATCAGATTCAAATGTTAACAGTTCACACACACATAAGGATCGTCCTTCTTACATTTACAACGTGTGTACCTGTTATAATGTACACACTTCTCTCTATGCTGTGGTTTCTATTACACACCTGAAAGAAAGAGACAATATATGTGAAAACCATCACACT
Source organism: Polypterus bichir lapradei (assembly GCA_026402145.1). Lineage (NCBI taxonomy): Eukaryota > Metazoa > Chordata > Cladistia > Polypteriformes > Polypteridae > Polypterus > Polypterus bichir. Next base: position 74,386,001 of record JANRMT010062806.1, read on the forward strand.
AATGCAATATTATTTGAAAACGAACAGCATCAGATGAGGGGTAAATTTATGCTGGCGCTGTTACTTTGAGTCAGATCAGGAGCTTATTCAGTGCCAGCAAGAACATGCAGGTGGCCAGTTGCTGTGTGCTACAACATGCTGGTGGTGATCGACGCACATGTACTGTGCAAGGCAGGCACGGGGCCACTGAGAAAAGAAGAGTGTTCATGGCTCAGCTTGCAGAGGAACTTTGTTGTTGCATCTTACTAGAAAAGGCAATGGAAAAAGAAAAGGAGGATTCAACATCGACAAGCTTCTGTTCCAGACAACCGCTTTCCCCAGGAAAGTAAACTGAGTCAGTGTCACCCCAACCTGGCCCTCCTGATCTGACTCTAAGTAACAGCGCCAGCATAAATTCACGCCCAATCTGACGATGTTCGTTTTCAAATAATATTGCATTAGTGCAATATTGTGATATATTGTGAATTTCCCCTTGGGATTAATAAAGTATCTATCTATCTATCTAAAGGACGCTGGCGGAGAGGTGCGAATGGATTTAAGGTGGGCCGGATCTACGAGTTTTTTCGTAGGCTCTGGTAATTCTACTGTTAAGAGAGGCTGGTCTCTGTAAAGGACAAACACCTTGATTATATAGTAGGTAAAGGTAAGATGACAGTGCCAGGCTTAATGGGTCTGGCAGGGCATTATTGTTGGTTTGTTCCTCAATCTGAAAGTTCTGCACCTCTGACCCACGTGATATTAAAGAATGCACCTAACACACTAATGTGGAACCCCAATAGAGCAAAAGTGTTGCATAAAATTGAATTAGTCCCATGTTGTGCAGTTACACTTTCTTCCCTTCATCCTCCGTACTGATATATCAAACACTGAAGTGAAAGCACTGCTGTGAGAACACACTGTGTTGCATCAGTGTCAGAAGCTGCTGGATAGACACTCAACTTATGATGCTTTAGAGACAGAGAAACATTTTCTATTAAATGGTCTGTTACCCAGCTAAAATGTTTTCTATTAGGCAGGGATTTCACTTTGGTCATCCATCATGCTCCTTTACAATGGATAGCCAAATGCTAGAGAGACCAGGAAGTTCCATGACCTGCACCCCTATAGGTTTGTGACTGAAAATTGCAAAGAGACTCTTTACAGGGATGTTGGCACTGTGTCTCTAAAACACATCCGCACAGTCAAATGCACACTGAACCCTAAGACAGAGCTTGTTTGGCGTGGCTTTTCATGTTGGGGACTAATTTTAAAGAACACAAGTAAAGGATCTGATAGATGCAAAGTGACTCATGTACATATCTAGTTACTCTTCAGTCAGAAATCCTATGACCAGGAAGGAAAACCATAGCCCCTGACAATGACTGCCTTATTCATGACCCCATTCACTTTCTACAGGTTAAAATTGCTTGGGACACTCAAAATATTGTAAATTCATTCTGAGGCAAAGGGAGGAAGACAGCCAACAAAATCACGAGTGTTGTGTGATATACTGTTTTTCCACTCTAATTTGCCTCATAGTAACTAAATGGGCCTTTCCAATTGGGTCCCAAACCCTTTGTTTTGACTTTCATATCTTTTTATTACAAGATGGTCTCAGCAATTTTCTATAATGCATGACTTGATCATAATTTCTTGAAATTGTTATTTAATCTTGTCAGTATTTATTTGTCTAGATTGCTATGATGTAGATGAAATAAAGCTTATATGTGCATCTAAAAGTATATTTTTTAGGGGGCACATTTTCTCTAGGATTATCCAAGGTCATGAACACATATAAAAGCTGTGCAATTCCATTACACAGTGCCCCCTGGAACAACGGAGTCACTGAGTTCACTTTCAATAGAAATAAGTGCTTGGTTGACTTATTGCCTGTAATAGAAACAGGACCCCACCTACTCCATGCCACTCTAGTGCTACTGGCTTGGTTACTGGGAACAATACCAACTTTTAACCAGGCATATTGATTCTCACTAAACCAGCTGTCATCAGGCCCTTACTTTGCAAAGCATCCTTTACATCAGCAAGAAACTCAGACCCTGTTTATGTATATAGATATGTAAAAAGCTTTTGTATTCATGAATGTGAGTTTCTGTTAAATATAGCCATAATATGACTTTTCAAAATCCCATGCTAAGTATTACCAAGTCAGCCTCCAGCAAGCTCTTGCCAGCTACTGAATTTGTCACAAAATCTTCTTTTAAGGGTGTATATTTGCTATCATCTCTGTCCTTCTTAATATGCATCAGGAATGATTTTCTATAGTTACTAAATGTGTACAGTTTACCAAGATTTGTTAGACATAGTTTTACTAAAAATACATATTTATACTCCATTAAAGATTTAATTCTACCATCCTTTATGTTGTTCAGCGCTTTGAAATTGCATTGCACATTAGAAGTCTCAGCATGTAGATTTTTTTTTGTGCTGAAGACACACTATTAAGGTTTAAACTATCTGACTGACTGACAGCCACAGGAAATTTAATAGGGATTGTAATAGATTTCTGATGTTTCCCATGAACCCCCAGAGGAAACTGTAAACAGCTATACCACCCATCTAATGTCAATCCCGGCACTGCAGCTTAGGTTGCTTATCTTATGTACAAACCTTTAGTAAGCTTTGTATTGATGGATTATCCTAACTGAATAGTTACACACACACATGCATATTCAATATGTATGCCAGCTAGTTTATTTTCCTATATCATTTTCTATAGAAAAATACTTGGATAATAGTAAGCAATAATATTTCTGAAATGAAAATATTATCCAAGTATCATCCCACCACACTACAGCCAAGTAGACATATTCAGGAAACAAATTTTGACCAGAGACCATACCACTATGAGAAAACTGGAATAATTGACCTGCTCTGTCATAGCTCCAGAATTTGTGGTTCCAATCCCAGTCTGGACACCTGTCTGTATGAAACTTACACATTTTTCCTGTCTTCACATGGGTTTTTGAAAAGTACTTTTATCCACTTTCCAGAAATTTGTAGGTTAGGTTGATCAGTGACTCCTCATCAGATTTATTTGACAACGATCAATAGAAACACAAAATAATGGATCACATAAGTTTTTATCTCCTTTAATATGACACACCTAAATCATCATTGGTGCAGGCAGTTGATTGTAAAGTGATGTGATTTTAGAAGTCACATTATAAGCTAAATGGAGATTACCTGTCTGGGATTTCAATCGATCAAAGTCTAAATGCACCTGAAAGGTTCAACTTGTGGTGTCAGTATTGTGCTCTAACTTACTCATATCAACTGTCAATTAAGACATAAAAGCACTCTAAGTATCTTCATGAAAAAATGAAGTCTTAGGATGTACACAAGAAAATATGCAAGTCACTGAATATATAGTACCTTACAGTCCATTTGAATCAATCATTAACAAACGAAGAGTCTGGCACAGCTGTAATTCTGCCTAGAGCAGGTTGTCCATTCAAATGGAGTAATCATGTAGGAAGACGACGAGTGAGGGAGGCCACCAAGAGGCCTATGAAAATTCTGATGGAGTTAGAAGCTACAGTGATTGAGACATACAACAATTGTTGCCCGGGTACTTAACCAGTTGTATCTTTATGGAAAAGTGGCAAAGAGACTGGGACTGTTAAAAAACATGCATGTGACATGTCAGCAGAAGGCATGTGGGAGACTCTGAAGTCAGCTGGAAGAAGGTTTTACAGACTGATGGAGCCAAAATTGAGCCATTGGGAGGAGAAGAAAGCATTGAGGTGCTCGAGCAAGCATGATGGAGAGGAGGTACAGCAGTCCCTGAAGGACTGAGCAATTGGCCGAATAATTATGGAGGAGCAGGGTACGATGGTGGTGTCCCTCCCAGGGATCCTGTAGACGTTGAGGAACCCGTAGTGGAAGATCGACAGTATGAGCGTTTTTGCAAATGCCAAGAGAGGAAGCAGGGACAAGAGCCAGAAATTATAACTGCAGCTGCTGGTGTCTATGCGAAGTAAACAGACCGCAAGGGTGATAGAGGGAGGCCAAATGTGAAAGGTGCACAGTGATTGGGAGAGAGTGAGAGAGACAGCAAGACAGAAATAACCCAATGACTGCATGTTTTTTTTTCTGGTTTTATCATTAGATTGATTATTGTATTTTAATTCATAGAAGTGTATGTATTTTTTAAGTATTATTTATTTATTTATGTACTGTTTGAACGCTTGTTTGTTAAAAATAAGAAACACTATTTGAGCACCCTGGAATTCTTTTGCAATGTGTGGCACTGGATGAGTTTCTCTGCATGCCTATTTAGCTTAGTAACAATTACATGCAACTGCCATTCCTTATGAAAAGATTAAAATTCTGCTTGAACTATAACCTGCCCATCTTCAGCTCTCCTGCTGCTACTAATGCTGTTTAACAGACACTCTTTGTCCCTACCTGCAGTTCACTGGAGACACAATTTCAGGGATGATGGTGTGTGTAGAGGTGGACGAATTACCTCAGGGAGAATGGCAAAAGCATTACAGTGGGCTGGGTCTGCCAGTCTAGCTGTAGAAACATTTGTTTGAAAAACAAAGAACACATGTTTTCTCATAGATCTTTTTTTAACACTAGAATTACCAGAGCTTTTGAAAAAACTTGTATATCTGGCCCACCTTAAATCCGCTCGCACCTTTCCAATCAGTGTCTTTTGTCTTATAAATGTGTCGATAATCCCAAGCAGCAAGCAGCCTACTATACCATCTTCCCCCTACTGCTGTAGAAACTGCAAAAACCTCTCCCAACTGAAGCCTTGTTTATCAGGGAGTCAGGTGCCTTGAGCTGTATATATATCGTTATTTTGGACACATGCATTTCATGTGTGTTCCGTGTCTACAAAGATCTACTGTCTATGTAAGTGTAGGATGACAGAAATGTTGAACACATACCTAAAAGACAAACTTTTTCCATGTTTTAGTAGTAATGACAAAAATTTCACATGAAGTCTATAATGTGTGAAGACTGAAGTCCAAATATCAAATAAGCACTTTCACAAAAGGTACAAATATAACAGAACAAGTGCAATCTTTTTCAAGATTATAACTGAAGAAAAAGAAATCGGGTTAGTGTGGCTTGCTATTGTGACTTCTTTGGTAGTACAGCGGTAAGAGTGGCTGACTCCTATTCAGAAAGTACCGGGTCATACTCTTAACGTGTCCCAAAATAAACGTTTTGAGTAGTGAGCTGCTCTTATTGTTACTATTATACAATAAAAACATACTTTTGATTTGAGTCTGTGACAGCCGGTGTAAATGTATGGTACTTGTAAAGGTTACCAATTTTTTTATTCCGTTTTATTCTCTTAGTCGCGTTCATTCTCTCCCTGATCTGACACTGCTGTTTTCAAATAAAGACGAGCTATAACAGAGGTGAACTCAGATCGCAGAAAGAGAATAGAAGCCCTTCCCGCAAGAAATGTCCACTCACATATAAGAACAACGCAGCTGCACCAGATATAAAGGTGAAAGATGGCACCGTTTGGATACAGGATGAGGTCCGGCGTCATCCTGCCAATCAGTCTGCCCCACACCTGTCCTTCAAAGAAACAGCATGGCTTAGAGAGCTCGCCAACGTATCATGCAAACTCCTGTTTGTGATTATGTTTTGTGATGGGCTTTACATAAGAAGCATTTATATGTTAGTTACATAAAAGCCAAATCAAATGTTATTTACTTATTTTCCTACAGCGTAAAGTCACAAGTAGACTGCAGAGCTTCCTCTGTTTGATTGACAAGGGCCTGCTCACAAATTACACGTGTAATGGCACGAAAAATGCCTGCTGACACTTTAGTACACGAGCAATGGTACGAGAATATAGTTAGACTTTTATTTGGGCACATACACCATCCACATGTAAACACTAGTGTGGAGAGTTGCTCGTGTACAGAAGAGTCTATAGCTGGAGGTGGAAACTGCCATCTCACTTTTCCAGTCACTGTACTTTGTATATAAAAGTCAGATCGATTGTTATTTACCTTGATTTATTTACTTATCTTCCTACAGCGTAAAGTCACATGTAAACTGTAGAGCTTCCTGTTTTTGATTGACACGGGCATGCTGACAAAGTACATGTGTACTGAAGTGACTTCAGGTGAGGTGGAAGCTCCTGATGCACCATGCATAACTGTGTTTGTTCATATTCAGAAAAAGATCCCAGTTGCCCTATGGGAGAAAGACTTTCCGAGGCTCTTAGTTAAAAATGTGTAACTGTACTTGAAAACGTCTGTTCATTTGTCATCCCCAAGCAGCTCAAATGAGACTGAGCAGTTCTGCAAAGACGAATGGGGAAAAATGGCAGTGTCCAGATCTGTAAAGCTGGTAGAGAAACCTGTGCACATATACTCAAGGCTGCCATGGCTGCCTTGAAGGGGCTGAATACTAATATAATCAATTATTTTCCATTTTATATTTGTAATTAATTTAACCACTTTGCAGAGATATGTTTTCACTTTGAAATTAAGTAATCTGTTTCTGTTAATCAAAAAAGTCAAATTAAGTCCATTGTGAATTAATGCTGTATAACAATAAAATGTGAAAACTTTGATGGGGTGAATACTTTTTATAGGCACTGTACATCCATAAACATATGCTAGTTAGATTGACTGGTGACAACAAGGGAGTGAGAATAAGTATGCTTGGAAATAGACAGGAGTCCTGTCCTGTGCTGGTTCTTGACACCATCATCATGGTATTTCATGAGGAGCAGACATGAACTGATTTCAATCACATAATGAATCAGATCTAGAAATTAATTCACAGCAATAAATATTTTTAAGCTATAGCTTTGAAAAAATACCAAAAAAGTTTTGTAGATATGCCCAAAAAAATCACAATGCAAGTGCCATGAAATGAATTATTACAATAAATTACTGAAAATCTCACAATTATCACAGCTGATTCTGTTCCTGGAAAAGCAATGCATATTTTTAAAGTCTTTTCTGCTCTGAACTGAGTATAAAGCTTGACTGCCCATGGTCTCTGATGATAACATTTTACCCCCTTATGAAGATTTCTGCTGCACTGTATTCTCAACAGTTTTTTTTTTCTTTTCTTTAAGCTGTACTGATTATAAAAAGCAGGTGTTTTATAGAGTTTATATTCTAAATGCCTCAAGCTCTAAGGACCAGCATATTGCACTGGATTGTTTTTGCTACTAATTGAACACCAAGGGGAAAGATTGAGCAAAATTTAACGAAAAAATGACTTTCAGTATGTCTCTTTATTAAATTGTACAAGTGTTTTTTTTTAAACTGTTTCATTTCATACTATTACTGTTGAGCCCTCACTGGGACTGGAAAAGTGTCTAGTGTTGCAAATTTTATTTTGTAGGTATTTACATCCATTTTGTCTGACTACCTTGCAGATAATAGTTTCCTGTCTGAATTAAACTGTGTTATGTATGAGATAGATAATGGTAACCAGATGCTAGTTTCTAGCAGGACTGGCAATGACTGTGTCAATATGTGTCAGATATTTGCTTCCTTAAATATATATATTCTTGTATTTAACAATTTAATGCACTTTGCCTATTTATTTTCCAAGTAAATACATGTAGAATAAATTATATGGAAATTGCTGTCTTCTGCTATTTTACTCACATGCCATTATTTAATTACTGCACTCAAATCTATTGAAAGCAAAAAAAAAAACATGAAAATTAGACCTCTTTATAAAATGTCAATGTTGTTCACTATTGATTGTTTTACAATGTTAGTGCTAAATTTCCCCTAAATGGCTTATAGCCATTAAAGGACAAAATTGTTAATCAATAGTAAGCAAAACAGTTGTTTCCATGGCTAAAAATCTCTGTAAGTGATTAAACACCTAGACATTTTGTCTGCTACTATATTACTTCAAAGTCATGAATAAGGTAATTAGACAAGAATGTTTTTGACAAAAGATAGTGACTTAAGTGATTATATTATTCTTCAGAGCTTACTCTTTAGGTGAATTTTCCCTAATTTCAATTTATTTTAGTATAGCCGACCTGGCTAAATATATAATTTATTAAAATAAAAAAATAAATAAAAAAACTGAAAAATACCATTCTGTACTTTACAAGGGATTTTGCTTCAGAAATTAGTTAGCAAAAGAACTGGACTGGAGCCAGGAGTAAGTTCTTCTTTCACCAGAATAATGTCAGAAAGGTCCTCAAACAAACTAAAATAAAAAAAAAGTACAAAAAGTTCAAGTCCAGACAGAATAAGTGTGTGCCTTGTTCACTTCTGTACATAGCAAATCTATCCAATATGTGGTAAAATAGTTTAGAGGTAACAATAGTTAAATATTGTGGTTTTCAGTACACATTGAAATATAAAATAATTTGGTTCACTAATGCCATGGAAAGACAACTGAAATTGTCAAACAGACAAGCAGATTGTTCCAGGGGGATGGTTAAAAAACTGGCTGATGTACTGTTCTTTCATGCACCTAGTAAGACTTACAAGTTGGCGCATGTACAGTTTTCATAAAAGAATAAGAGCTGAATTCAAAAGACATTAAGACTTATTTTATGCTAAAGCAAGTCATGTCTTTTAACCAGTCAGAGTATAATATGTAAGCATTAAATTTGCACTGTAATGAAAATTCATTTGTCTAAAAATATAGCCATCTACCTGTACGTTTGTACCATTCTAACCATTGTGACAAAGACTGCTGTGATGGATGCTCCCTCTTTGGTATTTGCTATAAGAGTGAATAAAGAACAAAATGAACAGACTTCCTGCTGCCTGATTACTGACTTAAAGAGGTTTTATCAAAATTGTGCTTGTAGAGGATAAGTTTCTTTCTTTAATTAAGTGAAAAATCAGGCAAAATGACACCTTTTATTGGCTAACTAAAAAGATTACAATATGCAAGTTTTGAGGCAACTCAAGCCCCTTCTTCAGGCATTAACTTCTTTAATTAAGAAGTTGATTTCTTACACAAATATTCCACTCCATATTTGAGATTTCTGTGAATTAACAGCAAGTGCCCAGTCTATGGAAACAGAAAAAAGGTATTCAGTTAGAAAAAGCTACACATACAAAAGCATTAAGCCACTTCAGAGTGGTGACCTCAACTTCTTATATCATGAAATCCCCTGAGAAGTTAATGAAGAAACAACTCCTTAACAAAAGCCAGGCCTATCTGGGCCATTGCTAAATTGTAAACAGATCAATGAGAGGGGTGGAGGACACTTCAACGACACTTCTAAAATTACTGTTTGAGCATCTGAATGATCAAATAACAAATCAAGATTGATGATTTTTCCAACAACATTTAATACAATTTAGACCCACATTTCTGTTGACAAACTGATTGATAAATTCTGTTTGGACCCTCACTTGCTGTTAATGGATGTTTATCTGATAGCTTTAATACGTCCATGGGGACAACATAAGGCATAAGGTCTGTCACCTTATTTCTTTACCTTAAACATAAATGACTGCAGGAGTTCACACAAGGAAAGACATATCCAGAAATCTGCAGATGATTCTGTCATTGTGAATGTTGAGTTTGTTGTAGATTTGTTTGTAGATCTTAGGTGCTGCCTTTCATCCCCCAGCTATATCAACATTAGTTAAAGGGGAGGCAGTGTGGATGGTAGAGGGCCACACATGTCTAGGTACACTCATTAATAACAGGGTAAACTTTGATCTTAAAGCAAACCAAATTTGTAAGAACGGTAGACACAGCTTTTCTTTCTTAGGAAACTCAATTGTTTTAAATTGGACAAAACTATAGTAACAATTTTTATAGATCCTTAATTGAATATATTGTTACATTTACTTTTATAGGTTAGTTTGGCAACCTCAGCATTAAGAATATAAACCATTTTAAAAAATACTGTAAAAATTAGCAGTAAAACTATTGGTTTGCAGCAAACCTCTGTCACTCTGTTACAAATAGGTTAGAAAGAAGGCTGAGTCAGTTCTGCCTGATAGTAGCCAACCTCTTTCTCCTACATTTCAGCTGTAGCCATCAGGCTGCAGATTTAGGACTCTGTGAATAAAGAGCAACAGATATTGTACAAGAACTCTTTTATTCCCAGTGCTATAAGCATTTTGATTTCTAGTAGATGTAGGGATCCTGATGAATTCTTAATTAAGATTTTATGTACTGTTAAAGAGAATTATTCTTTGCCGTATTAATCTTGAGTGTGTGTACTGATGATAACACTAGTATTCAGTTGTTGTGTCTTACTATATAATAACTGTGTAACACTATCTTGTTATGTTTTATACATTCCTGCTACAAATATCCCTCTGAGATAATAAAGTCTACCTTATCTAACCTAACATATACTTATTTGAATGTTTATAAAACTTCCAATAGCTATGATACCAATACAGTGTTAAATCATTTTGCAGAAAGAAATATAGCCTAGCAACATCAGTTCCCATGTTTATTAAACATAATTCTTTCACAATATTTGTGTACATATTCACTCCTGTTACATAAGTTTAAGTTAGCAGTGAGTAATTACACATATACTTGAGGAATATAAGAGTCTGCATATTATTTCAAATAAAAAAAACAATCTGTAATATCTAACAGTGAAAAAACAATTACTGCTAATTTCTTTTCCATTATTGTAAAATGTTGTCTTTAATTATATGAGAATTGTTGTTTCACACCAGTCTATTGGTAAGCTTGGTAGACAAAAAATATAGTGTGTTGTGACAGATAGGGGGTGCTGTCGTCCCCTTGAACCCCCAGATCAGATGCCAGACACCAGATAAAAGTCCAATAATCTTTATTCAGACTAAAATACAGTGCACAAAGCACCCTACACACCACAATACTCATATAACTCTCAATCAATAAACAATCGTCCACTCCCAGACGCGTTGCCACCCTGCCACCCAGCTCAGCTCAACGTCTGGGATCTCCATAGTCCTTTTATAGTCCGTGACCTGGAAGTGCTTCTGAACCCCTGTCCATGTGATTTCATAGCACTTCTGGGTCAGATCAAAAGTCTTCTTTTCTTCAACCCAGAAGCATGTCATTTCCTTTGTCCATGTGACTAGGATGCACTTCCGGGTTGTAGGCGAAACCCTCATTGTTCCTCCCTGCAGCGCCTTCTAGCGGCCCCTGTGGTATCCAGCAGGGCTGTGGATAAAAACTCCATTGTCCATAATTCCCTGCTGGCATTCAGGGCACCTCCATGCTGCAGGGAGGACTCCACCTGGTGGCCTGGGGGTATTGGCCGGGATGAATGGCCAGCCATAGTCCACAGTGTAAAATAGAACACAAACAAAGATAAAGGCACCACATTGGGGAGAGCGCATAATTGGAGCGAAAAGCAAGGAAAATATGCAATAAATGCAGTGTGGTATTTTCAGACTGGAGTTAAAAACTGAAACAAGACAGCCAATTTCAGGGTTCAAGTGGCAGGAAGAGGAGGGTCCAGGCAGAGCGACACAGACATGACAATGGAGTGGCTGTCAATCCTCTGTTCTACACAGAGAAGAGAAGGCATTAGCACACATCGCCAATTCCTGGTCTGGTGAGTAATTGTCATCACCAAAGCCCTTAAACTGCCTCCCATGCAGACGCACCTGACAAGTGATTCATATTGTAGATGAAAGGCCATATTTATAAGAAGTAAAGTTATTTCTAGGTACAGACCTGCCTATTAACCTTATGTTTAAATCATAGTTGTATCTATTTTCAAAGATGTTTTAGATACTTCTGAATATTTCCTACAGGTTTTAAATAACATATTTTATTTTTCACTCATACTGTATTTCACTCATCAAGTCTTTAAAACTAATTTTCTTTACTGATGCAAGCAAAACCAGAACATTGAAAACTAATTTCTGAACATTATCTTCTTATCTAATTCTTCAGTGAAATACAAGTTCCAAATTTAAATCTAAATAGTAAAAGCTGAGAAAAATCTCAGGTTGAAATATGCCTTTACAACAATCACATGCAAAAAGCTTTTTGTTCAGCAGTGCGCATCAGTAGGAAGGGAATAGGAGCAAACTACCAGCCAAACACTTACCCATTTTGAAAGAGATGTACTGACATATAAAGAATTCCTTTGAGTTTGAATGAATCTTGCACCATCTGCACTTTTTGTCAAATTTTTTAACGTCTTGAGTGAGTTATGGTCTTCTAATATGAAAAGTGTTTGGACGAGTAAATAACATGTCATGCAGCAAAGGCAGTAGTTCAAATGAGCCATGTTCCATTTGTAGGAGAATAAAATAACAACTTGGATCCACTGTACTAATTTTATTTATCATTTTGAGCATTCGATAAGGTTTAACTCTTTTATTCTTTCCTCATAGCTGATACTTCACAGTCCTATAGTGGCTCTCCTCTGGATTTTCTTTAGAACTGCTGTGCTTTTTTTGTAATATGGAGGCCAAAACTTAACAAAATATTTTAGATGACTGAATAATGCACTATGGATGTTTTTACATACACCTCAATTACCTGGTTATTCACAGGAACCAGATTTCTAAATTGCCATGTAAACCTTTATTCTTTTTAGAGAAATCATGTTAATGACCTCTGAGAAACCTGTTTACTAGTTCTTTGTGAATAACCCAATTATGTGGCTAGGAAAACCATTAACCGGGTTACAGCTGAGGATTTAGTAGTCTGCGTATGTTCGTTGCACTCTGTCAGCCTGCACATGTGTTTGCTTCTGACACAGTTTTGGCAGCCATGAGTAGAAGTGTCCACAAAATGCAATAACTTGAATATTTGCCTCTGGAAATGTATTATTCCTTCTTCTGATTAAAATAATCTGTCTCAGTATTTCAGAAATCTCTAAATTTATGTTGATGAGTGGAAAGTATAGTGCTAAACACAGCAGCATAATCTTGAGAGCAGTAGGATAACGTTAAAAGTAACGTAGTCTGATTTCTTTTCAAAGTAACTTAATGCAATACTTTTCTTATTAAAGTAAAAATACCCATTTTATTATTATTCAAGCAGCATTAGGTGTAAGGCAAGACACACACACATATTGTTACATCACTCTTTTGCAGGGTTCAATCACACAGCCAATCTGAAAAGATTGTGGTGTGTGCAATCCGATAACAGAAACATGTTAATAAAGTGTCAGTTTGACTAAACGCATTTATAAAACACAAGAAAATTACCACAGCTGTCATGCTTATTTTCAAAATCACAGTGGCTGAAGATGACATTTAATTGACTAAACGTATTTATACAACATAAGAAAATTATCACAGGTGTCATGCTTATTTTAGGATTCATGGTGGCCGAAGATGACATTTAACTCTTTTAAGACTGAAACATTTTGACAAAGGAGATCCTCCAGAAGATTAGATGCATATATACAACCAACATTCTAAAGAAGTTGGATGCTGTATAAAATGTAAATAAAAACAGAATGCAATGAACATAGAAAACATATCAAATGTTTAAACTGAGAAAATGTACCATTTTAAGAAAAGAATAAAGTCATTCTGAATTTGATGGCAGCAACATGTCTCAAAAAAGTTGGGACAGGGCCATGTTCACCACTCTGTAGCATCTACTCTTCAAACAGTCCACAAATGTCTGGGAACTGAGATGACCAGTTGCTGGACTTTTGGGAGAGGAATGTTGTCCCATTCTTGTCTGATACAAGATTCTGGCTGCTCAACAGTCCTGAGTCGTCTTTGTCATATTTTTCGTTTCATGATGTGCCAATTGTTTTCAATTGGTGAAAGGTCTGGGCTGCAGGAAGGCCAGTTCAGCACCCAGACTCTTCTGCTACAAAGCCATTCTGTTGTAATAGATGCAGTATTCGGTTCAGCATTGTCTTGCTGATATATGCAAAGCCTTCCCAGAAAAAGACATCATCAGGATATATATTGTAATGGACAGCCGGGTCCCATGCCCGGTCGGGATGACCCTGCTGTATATGGTCCGGGGGAGCAGCCATGGGCTCCTCAGTACCTCCCCCGGGACGCGTGGTGGCAGCCTCCCTGGTTGATGATGCCTCAGTTTCCTGCAGGGTTTCATGGGAAATGGAGTTCTCCCCAACCCTGTGGGGACCCGGGGTTGGCCGCCAGGGGGCGAGGCAGAGATAGTTAAGCCCAGCTGGTTTAATCATCGGCCGCACACGGGAGTGCAATTGGGAACAGGTGAGCAAGCACCAGGAGCACTCCCGAGAGGGTCATAAAAGGAGCCAGCAACCACCACTCTTGGCCAGAATCGGGAGGAAGAGGACGAGGTTGCCTGAGAGGAGTGGTGGTGCCAGCGGAAGGTTTCCTGGCTTTAAAGTAAGGTGCTTTGGGACTCTGTTATACCTGTGGGGTTCACGGGGAAGACGTGCCCCACAGGGGAAGAGTGCTTGGACTGTGTAAGTGTTTGGGACTGTGTTGGGCCTGTGGGACACGGGGAAGACGTGCCCCACGGCTGAAGAGAAAATAAAAAGATTTCTGTTCAATTTTCACGTGCCTCAGTGTGAATCTGTGCCAGGTCGGGCACTTATATAGCGCCTTATTCACAATATATACAGTACAGGCCAAAAGTTTGGACACACCTCCTCATTCAATGTGTTTTCTTTATTTTCATGACCATTTACAGCACTCCATCACTCTCCTTCTTGGTCAAATAGCCCTTACACAGCCTGGAGGTGTGTTTGGGGTCATTGTCCTGTTGAAAAATAAATGATCGTCCAACTAACCTGACTTCTGCACAACACAACTGCTGGTCCCAACCCCATTGATAAAGCAAGAAATTCCACTAAATAACCCTGATAAGGCACACCTGTGAAGTGAAAACCATTTCAGGTGACTACCTGTTGAAGCTCATCGAGAGAATGCCAAGAGTGTGCAAAGCAGTAATCAGAGCAAAGGGTGGCTATTTTGAAGAAACTAGAATATAAAACATGTTTTCAGTTATTTCACCTTTTTTTGTTAAGTACATAACTCCACATGTGTTCATTCATAGTTTTGATGCCTTCAGTCATGAAAATAAAGAAAACACATTGAATGAAGAGGTGTGTCCAAACTTTTGGCCTGTACTGTGTGTGTATATATATATATATATATATGTTGCTCTAAAACTTGCAAACACCTTTCAGCATCAATGCTGCCTTTTCATATGTGCAAGCTGCCGATATCATTAGAGATGGAGGCTTTTAAACTGAGCACTGATAACAAGCTGGATGGTCCCTCTCCTCTTTAATCAGGGGAGAATTTCAAGTTTTGATTTGTGTGGCCACAGAACAGTTTTCCCCTTTGCCTCGGTTCATTTTAAATGAGCTTTGGCCCCTATACCGCCCAGGGGGCTGCCACCAAGTGCTTCGGGGAATATAATGAGCCTCCCATGGCAGCTTCCCCGGATTCAGTGCCAAAGAGGTGTCCCTGCCAGATGTTCTAAACATAAAACAAGGAAATATTTTTAGTTATTAAAAAAAAAACCCTCACAACTAGATTTTAAATTTAGAAATTAAAAACAAAAAATAACATGGGTGATGAAAAAAAGAGACATAAATTTATGTTCCTTACACTTTTCTCCACTTATAACATTATAAGTAAACTTAAAAAAGCTGTAATTTAAAGAGTATTGTCAAATAAATATGAAAATGTTGGTTAATTAAACTGTTTGAAGAGGAATGGACTGTAATAGGAACTTTACTATTAAAACATTGTTAAGGGTACTTTAATATTATTATTTTTATATCTCTTAAGTTCTAAATATAAAACAAGTAAATATTTTTAGTTATAAAAAACCCTTCTAATTGGATATCAAATTTAGAAATTAAAAAAAACAAACTTTTGTTTAATTGATTTTTGAAATTAGTGTCTATTATTATACATATATTTTCTGGTTGCTCAAAATACAGACACTGCTAGCTATTTTGGCAGAATTTCAGCAGGAACCATTGGAACCTAAGGAGACACTAGTCCATCGACACACACACAATCAAGTGCTCCCCCACATTGGACTAATTCAGAGACGTTGTATGTCTAGACATGCACATTATTAAAATGGGAAAACTGGAATACACACAGACTGACTTTAATGAGTATCATATGTGTACTGCACCATCATACTGGCCTACAGACAGTATTATAGATGCAAAATAATTGTTATATATTTCAATTATTTGTTTAATGTTTTAAATTCATTATGTGAGTTAATGGGTTTAGGCACAGACTAACCACAACAAAATGCAAAAATTATTAACTACAAATCTTTAAGGAAAACACAATAAATTAAAAAAATATGTATTTCTGTAAGCTAGTTTACACTATATTAAAAACTATAATTGTCAATGAATTAAACAGCTTATGAAAGGAATGCAGTACAGGCAAGGAATAATTAAGGCATACTGATTGAACAATCTCATTAAAAAATTGTACTGAATTTTAATTTTACAAATAACTGCAAAATAAACATTGAACATTCAATCTGTATATAAGCAGGATATAACCAAATCATATTCTTGGATTATAGTTGAAATTCTTATGTATTATTTAGACATATAAAGAATTATTAATTACATACAATGCTGAGAGTAAAAACTGTTAATTAAATTGTTACATCCTGTATTTATTTGTGCGGCTCTAGGAGCTGCTAATGATTAAGAAGACTTACAGTAAAGTATTTTGGAATACTTCTAAAAAGAAGAAAATGTTTCTGAAAAAAGTGAATTTAAAAATTTGATCAATAAGCAATTGCATAATTTATATTGTGGAATAAGTATGTAAAACTAAATTTAAAATAAGTCACATAAAGGATGTTGACATTGTTTTATGATAAGCCCAGCTTAATATATGGTTAAAGAATAATATTTCAACACACAAAAAAGCATGTGCAACATACTGTTTACTTATATAAATGTATTTAAATGCAGGTGTTGAATAAGGTCAGGCTACTGAGGAAGAGACATGTTAATTCTGGTGCACAACTTCCTTTCCAGCTTATAAAATTTAACAAGATTCTATAGTCATAATTAAGGACCTTTTAAAAGTGGACTACAATTTTACTGAGAAATATAAAAATGTTTTGAATATTGCAACAAATGATTTCTTTATAAAATGAAACAAGTTGAATATGTTAACCTTCTATAAAGGCATGCTAAATTGCTCTGTAATTATTTGAGCATACAAAAGCTTGAATGCTGATCTAGTAGGTCTGAGAAGTTCTTCTTAACCAAGTCCCATTTCTCACTATCTGTCACCAGAGGCCAATACTGCATCTTGTCACAATGATAGATGGGAATATTATCACTTTGTGACACCCTTCCGTGCGGCTGTTTGTAAAACCCATGAGTCAGCTCTATTGATCTTATGATGTCCATGGATGGATACTTCTACAATCTGACAAAGTTTGTGACAGTTTTGCTTGGTAAGGTCAAAGATCAAATGAATGACTCCTTTATCAGAAAGCAGCAACTAACTTTGGTATGAGAAACAGGTTTTTTATATTCACAATGAAGATCATAGTTTCATGTAAAGCAAATCTAAGGTGACTCTTTTTTGATATATTATTAGTGTGGGATCTCTCAACTGTTTAAATATTAAAACATATCCTTAATATATCCCCATATCGTAAATTACCTTTTACCATAATTGTTTGATCCACAGACCTCTAGAATATTTCATTGCAATAATGAAATCTAAAAGGCTTACCAATGTTTATGCATCTGAAACAGATTTATACCAAACAATTAAAAAAAAAAAAGATTTGAACAAGATTGTTCATCTTTACTGATATTTTAACTTCATAAATATTTTCCATAGATTGCTATGAAGATTACCTTTCAAGGGGCCATAAGCTAAATACTTATCTGCAGCTTTTTGATGTGTTTTTTTTTCTAACTGGACCTTAGGGAAAATACTCAAACTGACATTAATTTAATTTACTAGATATTTCAAGTAAATAAATGATGGCTCTGGCATTTTCTCAGATGTAAATGAGTATAACACCAAACATTAAAATCCAAATTTTTGTATCAAATATACGTATATGCATAGAAATGAACAAGGATATATTGTAAGTTGACAGAAAGCAGTTCTCATAAATTAGCATGCATAAAAATAATGTAAATAATTAATTTTTTTAATTAGTGGAAAAAATTATTGATATGTTAATAGATGAAGCAGACAGTCCCTTTTTCTGGTTAGTTCTACATGAATTTATTTTATTGCACACTGCAGTTTTTAAAAATCTCCAAAACTTGCATCTTGTTATTGAACCATATAAAATTTGAATATTATATTGTGATAAATGTTTCTGGTTTTGTAAGCAATTTTACCTTACTCTTTTAATCTAGTAAATCATTTAGATTTAATACTGTGTGGCAGGCGGCTGGGGTCCATGTCCGGCTAGGACGCCCCTGCAGCATATCTTCCAGGGGAGCAATGATGGGAAACCCAGTATCTTTCCCTGGACAGTAGATGGCAGCCTCCCTGGGTTGCAGATGTGCCTCGAACCCCCTCAGGGTTTCATGGGGGTTGGAGTTTCGTGCTGCCCTGTTGGGTTCCGCAGGTGCCGTCAAGGGGTGCTTCAGCTGGGACTCCTAAACCCATCTGGGCAGCATATTCTTCACACCCGGAAGTGCAGCTGGAGGTTGGCAATGAAACGCCTGAAGCACTTCCAGGTGCCCTATAAAAGGAGCCAGCAAACACAACTCAGTGGCCAGAGTCGGGTGGAAGGAGGACAAAGCTTTTGGAGGAGTGGTGGTGAAAGAGAGAGGAGTGTTTTGGTTAGTGAGTTTATGCTTGGGACTGTGTTGTGGCTGGAGGGATTACGGGGAAGACGTGCTCTCCAGCTGAAGAAAATAAAAGTTTCTTTATTTGTATACGTGCCTCCATGTCCAGTTTGTGTCGGGTTGGGCGCAATGTAGCGCCTTTTCTTACAACTATTATCCTTGTTGTCCTGGATGCTAATTGTTCTAGTAAATATATGAGAATAAACTGAGTTCTAAAATAAAACAATGCATATGCAGTGTTTTTGAACTACTACTCATACTGATAGAAATGAATATGCATTGCTGACTTGTATCACTTTACTAAGCAATATTTCTGCAGCATATATTAGCTGTTTCATCTACATATGAATAGGAAACTGGAAATAACAGCACAAAAATACTTACCTTTGATAACATATTAGAAACCATATTAAATATTTAACTAGGCACTGTATTAAAGAAGTTCAACTCCCAAATAATGCTAATACTTGACTGGTTAATTCTTCATTAAGGCCAGTTGACATGTTACCTTTCTAGCCTATTTTAAGCAACATTTCCCACAGATTTGACCTGTAGCTACATTATAAATTTGTTGTATTATTACTGACTTTGTAAAGAGTCCTGTGAATGCTGTTGCCATAAATGAAAACACAGAAAACTTCCAATGCTGATTTAGAACAGAAAGAGTGCTAATGCAAACATCAGGTATGTATTATGAGATAAAGTTGTCTAGTAATGAAAGAGTTTAACTTACAACTTCAAGGGCATAGACTAAAATCTTAAAATGTCTCAAAGCATTATGGAATAATGAAAATTGTATTTAGTATCTACTTGCTTTAAAGTGATATTTACCTCTTAAACTGTTAAAAATAAAGCGAGACTGGTTAATTCATAGATACGAAATGGATCAGTGTTTGCAAGCTCCAACATAAGTTCACCTTAATAGAAAACAACACACCTTAAATGCAAAATCTGAAAATTGTTGAGTGTCTTAGCAAATGGACTCTGTTGGAAAAATTCGTAACTGTATTAACTATATTGTTGCGTTATTGAATATTTAGGCTCAAAATGCATATAGTATATAATAATTTACCAAAAATTATTTGCACATAATTAGCAGGTTTCTATTTCCAGGATTTAGAAAGAATGTTCCTAATGTAGAAAACAAATAATATAACAGAAAAAGTAAGGAATATGCGATATAATCTATAAAAATACTGTAAAGCTGAAATCACCTCTGTTTGTTTGTATGTATCTATACATATAATTCACTAAGGCAAGACACCCATGGAAAGCACGTCGGAAGGGGCGTGGATTCACTAAGCCACTGACAAGTAAGACACCTATGGCGCACGCAGGGAGGAGCCACGCCCACCAACTCCAAGACCATTGGATACGACAACTCGCAGAGCCACGCCCACCAACTCGGACGCGACAACACAGAAAGAACGGCGTCACTTATATTCGTCTGTCATAGAGGCCTCATGTATCTCTGAGCCACCTTGACTGTTTATAGAGGCATGTTTCTCGCGGAGGTGAGTCGCCATATGCAGCATGTAAAACGGTTTGCGAGGGGTATCCCATGGGATCCTTAAAACAATCCTTTACAACTGAGGTTAAAACACAATGAAGTAAGCAGTCTTTAAAAACCAAGTTTTCGGTTACGATGCACAACCATAGCACTATAGCAAACTGTGTTACACGCTACATACAGCAATTCGCATCCGCGACCTAACATGCGTCTTCTTCACTCACGGACAATTATATGTTGCTCTCTCCAGAGTTCCATCTTTTCATTCCTTTCTCCTATTGCAAACTTTAATTTTTTTTCAATGGCAATCAAACAGGATTCATCTGTTTTTTTTCCTTCTGCAACATGAAGGATGGCAATACTGCGATCTGAAGCTGTCACACTACAATGGAGATTTTTTTTTATTATTACTATTTTTTCATTTTTCAGGTATCATACAGCAGCTGAGTTGTTCTATCTTTGCATGGGCCATTTTTTTAAAACAAGTAAAAAAAAAAAACCCTATTAACTGAAAAAAAATAAACTGAAAGTTCTTTTTTTGAAAGTTCAAAGAACTGAGAATTTTCTTTAAATTTCCTTTGAATCTCTGAATACATGAGTTTTCTCAAAAATGCTTCAGGAAAATAAATGTGGAGTATGGCCAAAATATGAAATACCCTTAATAAAAGTGATGTATTAGACTACAAAAATTTGAATATTTGGACTTATTTGGCCCTAACTTTGAACAAATTATTATTAGATACAAGAGCTAAATCATTTGAACTGGTACCTTCAAACAGATACTTAGTGAAAAATTCAGGCCTCTATTTGAAACCTCTGAGTGACATTTTGAAGTAATGTCTAGACAATAAACGTTAACACAGCTAGTTCTAAATAGAAATAATGTTTAATTTGAGAAGAAACATCTTCTTAGTTACTCTATTAAATCCTTTGTTACAACACTACAAAACAATAGAAGAACCAATGAGGTTGATTTTCAGTCCTACCAAAAGAATTTAATTTCCACATATAAATAAACTTACACCTTAGTTTAATTTTCAATGTTTCTAACATCTGTTACTTTAACTTTTTAATTTAGATTCACACAGTAGTACGGACTGACTCAGTATAACCTTTTAGTTTATAGTAAAGAGCTTTAGCCATCAGACCAAACCCATTCTGACTTTACTTGTCGAAGTTAGACAACGCCATTCAGTATATTTACCTCCTTAGCGTTACATTTATTCTTGAAAAAAACATGTAAAAAGTATTGCATTATTTGGCCTAAAACATTACATTTTATTAAATCTGATCTTTCAACTGTAAAACATGCAAAACACTTAAAGTAAAAAGTCACAATTGTACATTGTGAGGGACGTCCGGCATTTCAGTCCGGTTGGGACGCTGCTCAAATGAAGACAGTGGCCTTTTCAGGACAATGCATCCCCTGGGACGCTAGATGGCAGCTCCCCTGGATGGAAATGGTTCCTCGGACTCCTGCAGGGCAGCATGGAACATGGAGTCCGGTTCTTCAGCCCTGTTGGGTGCCATGGGTGCCGCCAAGGGGAGCTCACAAACAGCCAGGGGGATATTACGGTAATGTTAACCCGGAAGTACTTAGGAGTCAGGAGGACGGAAACCCGCAGTACTTCCGGGACAACTAAAGAAGGCGTATGACCCTGAGATGGAATACTTCTGGGTCAGAGAGTATAAAAGGACTATGGGAAACCCCAGCAGACTGAGCTGGAGTTGGGAGGAAGTGTGACGGAGCTGCTGGGTGGAATAGAGGATTGTATTGTGTTTATTATTGAGAATTGTGGAGAGTGCGGTGCTTTGGACACTTTATTGAAGAAAATTATTAGAGATTATTCTTCCGTGCTTTTACACGTGTGTCTGGGACGTCTGTCTAATGGGTTCAACGGGGCAACAGCGCCTCTAGCGTCCACAACATGATACAAATAATAATCCATCCATCCATTATCCAACCCGCTATATCCTAACTACAGGGTCACTTGGGTCTGCTGGAGCCAATCCCAGCCAACACAAGGTGCAAGGCAGGAAACAAACTCTGGGCAGGGTGCCAGCCCACCACAGACAAATAATAAAAATAATGCTAATACCGTATATACTGTCAAAATGTGTTGTTTGTGTGGTAAAGCACGGTGAAATACATAATCCAACATCACAGTCAGAACAATAATAGAGTGATTTATTCTTTGTGGATTATCTTTCCAGACTGATCAGCTTTTGAACAGCCCAATGCACATGTGCGATTGACACGAACATCACTTTTAGATTCAACAAAATCACATTTGATTTCACTTTCCATTTCAATTTCACTGCCTGAAGGCAGATTTACTTTGTCATCACTGCTCGTATCACTGTCAAAAGCGTGCAACACCTGGGCTGCTGAAAAAAGTTTCTTATGAGATGCCACTATGAGGCTAAGAGAAGACGTGTCTGCACCATTGCCTGAGTAACACTTGGGCCTACGCAAGAAATGCCTACATCATTTCTGAAGCAACGCTCGATACTAACACTGTTGGCACTTTTGCAGCCCTCATAATCCTTGGGTCTTCCACAAGACACGTCTAAACAGTTGCCCAAGTGATGCTCGGAACTAACGCTTTTAGCGCTGTTTTTAAGGCCCAAGTGATGCTTGGGTCAAACGCTAAGGAGGTTAAGCATGACCCATTGAAAATTGCTTTGTGTATTACTTATTGGTTAACCTGTCCAAATAATAAAATATATTCATAAGCTATCAAATTACATTCATTCTTGACTAGGTTTTGTATAAATATACATTCATGATTTGCTTCAAGTTCCATGTACCATTTTGTTTTTTGTGCCTTTTTTCACAAAGTTGCAGCAGCAAACTCTAGATGGATAGTTTATAGGGAATTTCACATACTAAATCGACACTTCTAGTTAACAAGCATGGCCAGTCAATGGTAAGATAGATTTCTGGTATTTTTTCCATTTCACAAAAGCTGAATTAATAAAATGGCATTTGGTAATATAAGAAGTTGATTTAATTTTTCATTTTGTAAGGTGTGCATTACTGTCACTTTTTCTCAGGATTTTCAACATGTTGGAGCTGCCTGCCAATGCCCACATCTCAAACAGCAATCAGCTGAAGTTGCAAAATTTTCATCAAGGCACACTGCTAAGCAACCAAAACAAGTTGCTTACAAGACCACAGTTAGAAATTAAGCCAAGTACTAAGAACAGCAAAGTAGTATATAATGATTTCATTAGCCATTTCGGCATAGCACAAGGAATAAGCGATATTCCCTTCAAAAATCTTCACATCTTGCTCCTTATTTATGTCAGCATAGCGCAGATCCTTGCAGTCTTCACAAATTAACTGATTCAGAATGATATACACAAAAAGGATTGAAAACTTGGTGTAAATTTCACAATTGAGTCATCAGGTTTTACACTATCTGTGTAGTTTTTAACCCTCACATTGTCTGTTATTATAAGTATGCACATGTGAAATACAGTTAGCTATTGGTAATAGGAGCTAGTGATAATTCAATCTTTTCTTAAACACATTAAATCCAGTTGATGATCATGGGGCTAATCTGGCAAGATTGAGCAAACACAGGAACCATATCTGGAGTGCACAGCATTCGGTGTTTATATAGTTTTATTGCATATCCCTCATTATATTATTCTTAGAATAGTTTAACATTAATGATGGCAAATTTGGCTTTGTAATGGCATTGCTTAAGTTTACTCCTCTTTGTTCAGAAGGAAGAATGTCATTACAAGGAATCTGAGTTCCACTCTACTGCTTTGTGTAATATGAGGTTTGTGGGCATTTGTTGAGAAGTTGCAGTGATATGTGCAAAATATGAATATGATTTTAAACTTAGTGGCCATTTTCAATCAGCCTTGATTTACTTTAAAAGCCAAACTTACAAATATTATGCTCTAATACTTAAAAAGTAGCTTATTATGTTAGTGTTGAATATCTGCTCTCACACCATATTATAACCAAACCTTTTTTCTATAATGAAACGAATTACAGTTGATGTAAATACTGCAATATTGGACTTATAAGTACTCATAAACTAATCCATATAAACATTTAAAATAATCCATCCATCCATTATCCAACCTGCTATATCCTAATTACAGGGTCATGGGGGTCTGCTGGAGTCAGTCCTTTAAAATTTTCCAAAACAGAAAATGTTGGGTTGACCTTGAATACTATTTTAAATTGTTAACCAATTAGTATTGTGCGTAGGGGTCTTATCTTATATGACATGTTGATTATCCTTTGTATTTTACAAACCTGACTAGCTTTACTAATTGCAAAAATAAAATATATATAATATTAAGAAACGTCTTTAAGAAAGGTATTAAATTCTATAGCAGCCAATTAGTCAGTCTTTATAAAGTACCATTAACTATGTACACTATTAAAATGTTCTTTTCCAAAAATAAACAAAAAGAATCAGCTCTGGTCCCTCTGATTTTGAGTCATCTGTTCTCTTGGAGGTTCTAAATACATTCCAGAGCCTCCAGATCAACACTAAAATAAAAGCTTTTATAATCTATATAAATTAAATTGTAATACCTTCTTTTTGTCTCTTGAACTCATCACCTTTGTTTGATTTTATTTATGTTTTTCACACTAAGTTCCTCACTTCAACCCTAAGATTTCGTCCTGTCTGTCTACTCATCAATCACACAAAAATGTCTTCACTGATTTTAATAAAATTTTCCACATAGATTACTGTTGGTACAACTTAAAATATAGGTTGTATAGCTTTTCAGAACTTTGAAAAAAAATTGGGACTGTAAAGAAGGAAGGATTCCAAAACTTATTTGTGCAAAACAGCTAAGTCAATCTTAATGAAATCTTGTATGTACTGTATAATAAAGCTGAACTAACTTAAAATCCAGGCTATACAACACAAACCAAAATCATGTTATCATGCCAGAATGGTTCAGTAGATGGTGATGAATTTGGCATAGTGTTTAGTTTTGGTCTCATTTACAGAGAAGGCTACATTTCACAAGAGTGATTTAATGGAAATGAAAAAACTCACACATCACTCAAAAAGGGATATTTGAACCTACATTATTGCTCATGCAATTTAAATATAGGCTTCATAGAGTTTCAAGAAATTCATTGTCATAATGGAAGGGCCAAAGCCAAAAATAACATGCAGTGATCCAAACCATCTAAGTGGATATTCAGGAACTTTTGCATGGTATGGTATACTATAGTTAAACTAACAACATATAGAGTTTATAGATTTTCAAAAGTGTCATCATGAAAAGGGATTCAAAAGAGGGAACAGCACAAACACTGATAGTTTTGCTCAGCTTATATGTTGTATCAGTGATTCAATTATTCAACACACCATTCAGTTTGTTAATATAGGATTAAACATAAACACAATCAGAGGTACCTAAGCAAAGTAGAATCAGATGCACAAAGATCAGGCAGATGGCCATGCCACCAGTGTTCTTGCAGTAGCTGTGGATGCAATCATTGAGGAGGATAGAGAAAAGGAGAAGGGGCAGCCAATGGGAAGGACAAGGCTGAGGAGAGCAAAAGATTTAACATGACCATCTTATCCAGATTTCAGATTGCCGAACAGTTTAAGATTCACCAAAAATCCATTCCATGGCTAATATGTAAAGGAGTGAACTTTGGATTTACAGCTTATGGTCAGATCACAAGAAGTAGTGATCAAGAACTTATCCCTCTGATGTCAAAAAACAAGGACTTTAAAGAAACAGATTGTGGAAAATGCTTGAACCTAGGAGCATTTAGCTGCATGCAGCATTTTGGACAAAGATAAGGGGAAGAGTTTAGAACACAGTTTATTGTAAACAGACAAAGCTAACAGATACCTATAACACTGAAGCTAAATGGAACAGAACAGCATATGAGTTTAAGCAGTTGTCAAGGATGCCAGGGGCGACGACCCGGCCGGGACACCTTCAGGGACCGGAAGTGGCCGTGCGCCCAACTGGGATCACGTGGGGGCCGCCATCCTGGTTGCTTTGGGGGCCATGGGTAGAGGGCTTGGAAGCCCAACCCTGTAGGGACCCATGGTCACCGCCAGGGGGCACCCCAATGCCTTGGGGACCCTGGACCTCAGCACTTCTGCCACACCAGGAAGTGCTGGGGGGAAGAAGAAGAGGGACACCCGGAGAGCTTCCGGGAGAACAGCCGGCATTTCCGCCACACTGCGGCGTGTCCAGGGAGGAATGCCGGGACACACCTGGAGCTCGTCCGGGATGACATAAAAGGGGCCGTCTCCCTTCATTCAGGGCTGGAGTCGGGTGGGTGGAAGCAGGACGAGGCAGAAGAGAGTGTGGAGGCGGCCCGAAGGAGAAGGCAATGTGTGTTGGCCAGGACTTTGGGGACATTTGGGGGTTTTGTGTGCACTTGATCTTGTTGTATATATTTGTAAATAAACGTGTGGTGGTGGAAAACAACATGTCCGCCTGTCTGTGTCCGGGCTGGGTCCACACAGTGAATCAATTGACAAAACGTCTCCTCAGTTCATTCCATGTTTTACGCTAATGTAAATAGTTATTGTTGGCGTGCAGCATATGTTCTCATGTTTAGTATCACAATCTCTTTTTCACTAGTTTTGCCCACTCACTGTGTTTGTTCTTGATTACTCTCTCTCTCTTGCTTTGTGCTGGGTAGGAAAAGAGTGGCTAATAAAGTAACTTGATTCTGTCAGTTTCCTTGTGTTTTCGTTTTAATTCAATGTGTAGAGAGGGAAATAAAGTAAACATGAATTTTGAACGATTGTTGGGGTAAGCTTTTTTCAGCTAGATAAGGTCTATTTATGCTATCTGTCTCTTGCTCCATGGTGGGCAGGCAGAAAGTGACTAATAAAGTTAGTTGATTCAGCCTGCTTCTGTTTGTTTTTTAGCCATTTCAATTCAATGTGTAAAAATGGGAATAAAGTCAATGGGAATTCGAACAGTGGATGACAAGGTAAACTTTATTCAGTTAGATATGACCTATTTACACAACACAGTTTTTAGTTTACATGCACGGCCCTTACTTTCCTTACAGAAAATGTCAAGAAATAACTGACTCTCCTGCAAAATTTGGTCACTGCTTTGCTAACCGGTTTTCCTACATGGTTTGAAATGGAAGTACTAAAACAGCTCAAAAAACCCATGTTTTCATACCAGTAGGAACTGAAGAAAAAAAAAAAAACTCTTGGAGTACAAGTTCTTTTGTTTGAAACACATTTTAAAAATGTACATTATTTTATTTTACAGAAACTAAAATGTTGAACAATATGTGCATCACCAGCCCACTGATGTGCCTGAAAAACAGAATACAACATCATATTGCATCCAGAATCCGAAAAAGCTCTGACACTTTTTTCTTAGTCTGAACACCCGAAAAACACATGCCAACATCTCAGTCTCACTAAGGTATCCATTCTCTCTGCTTTCTTTGCTCAGTGCTTGACTATAACTTTACAGCTGCTTCCTTGTCTGTGTTATAAAAGGTGCTACTGCCAGTGAGAGAGCATTTACTGTTTAATTAGTTCTAATCTGATCATGTGTGTCATTAGAGTACCCAAAATGTACAGGACCGACAAGGAGGAGTTTGAAAACTCATTTTACCAGGGTTGGTCATCAGTTACTTTGTTGTTCCATTTGATTTGAATCAGTTGTGCAAATTTGATTTATAGAATCAATCAGCAATTTGATAAGCAAATTATGTTGAAACTTTATTTCTTTGTAAAATACACTGTGATTTAGGGTAATGGTTTGAAGGATTGGGCATATGTGTTTTTTCCCCCAACTGGTTTTCAACCTCAAGTCAGTTAAACATTTAAGCGTTTTTTTTTTTTTTTTATTCACATCCCTAATACATTTATTTCAGGTAAAATCCCATCAGGCCCAGGGATTTTATTAGCCATTATCATTGGCTTGTTGTTTGATGGGTGTGGCAACTCGCTTTCAGCACATGCTTCCCAACCTAGAACCACAGACACATGAAATAAATAACCAAGTAGTATGGTAGCAAGTGGTACTTTGAGAGCCTTCAAATCCTGACTTGATATTATTTTGGAAAGTCTAGGTCAATGGGATACATGAGCTTGTTGGTCTGAATGACCTCTTGTCACAAATACCCTACTTTCAGATCACATACAAAGGCCTGAAACACATATGACACATATTTTTTTTAAATCTTAGAAATTACAGCTATAAGGTTAACAGGAGAAATAAAACCTTAGAAATAAAATTATAAACAATCTTTATTGTGTGTAGTCTGGCTACTGTCATCTCTAAACAAAGAGTTAATGCTTTGTTCTAAAGTTTTCAGGATTCCAAAGAGAGATTTTGAGAAGTATATGTAATTTTGATGAGAATTGTAATGATAAAAATAGTGTTTTGAGAAATCGCATTTAAACAAATGGTTTGCTGTAACTAGTTGTTAGCCATTTTCATTTGAAGTTATAGTAATAAGCATAACAAATACAAAATTCGCAAAATAAAACATAATATTTCGGAAGTACATCTTTAGACATTTAGTATGAAGACTAGAGTATCTGGAGAATAACTTATTCAGACGCAAAAAGAAAGTGCAGACTCTATACAGACAATGTCTAGTCATGCATGTGTTCCTGAGCTTTGCCCTCTTGGCTCAATGAACGTAAGCACTACCATTCCAGGACATGAGGGGGCACTATCATTAACCGTATCATTTCACTGAATCCACTCCTTCCGGTCCCTCAGCTGTAAAGTTCCTGACAAGCCAACCGAAGAATGGAGCTCCTACTTGAGTACTAACCAGTTTAGGAGAATGCTGAACCCCTTTGTTTACTCATTATTTTTGCACCGCTTTTTGTTTGCCATTATTTGAAGTGCCATCGAGCACTTGTTTATTTTGTACATTGTAAATATTAAAGTTGGTGCCCTAACATTTCCTCTGTAACCTGCAAGTTCCCTCAGTCAGCGACAGTCTGGTTGTAGGAACCAACCTCAGGATACTCAATTTTTGGGGTTGCAGGATTACCTACTGCATCATCTTGCCTCCTAATCTCAATTAAGGTAGAAGGAGTCCAGAGAGTTACCCATGATGGAGCCTGTCCATTGTGTGTCAAACTGAGGTACACAGATACTCTCTCACTAGGACAAATGTGAAGACTCAATTAATCCAACACTTTAGGGACATTGGAGGATAACTACAGTACCTGTAGAAATTCCCACACAGACACAGGAAGAATACACAAACTTAACTCCAACAGCAACAGGCTTTAGGATTTTAGGTTATGATGCTATGTCCATAAGGGTGAAGCACTAACCACAGCACAATCTTGCAGCCCAGACTTAATAAAGAATTATACATTCTTAGGTCATACTGTAGCTACGTAGCTTAATAAACTACATTATACTTTTAATAACCTGTATATTGGCTGTAACAATGGATAAACTGCCAATGTGATTAAAAAAATGTTGCAATAAATTTCAAAATATTGTTTGTGAAAATCACACACAGTAAGAAAACTAGGTAACACTTTAGTCTAGGTACTGCACTTATTAGTCATATGCTGTTATGTAACAAGACCTTAACAATGACTTTTTTGGTCTTAATAACACTTACAAAGCATCAGTAAAGTGCTTATTTGTCTCAATGTAATGTGGCATATTAAGAGCCTTTGATATACTGGTAAAATTACTTGTGAATATGAGGGCACCATTTGGCCTTATTAAGCATTAATTAAGGATTCAAAGGTCTTATATCTTACTTAAGCGACCTAAGAACATTCCAAGCTGAAGTTATTTTAGTAGAGCACATTGCACACAAACGTGTTTAATATTTGCTGTGTCTAACATCTTGTCATCTATAGGATGAGCTGTCTTGTACATCCACAGACACAGATTCATCTTTTTGCTTGTCATAATTATAAAAAGGCAATGTGATTGTATTATACTGTATGCTATTCAGTTTACATATTCATCCATTATAATAATCATGTTTGAAAATTATGCCTCTGAAAAGTGAATGGCTTATTCTAAAGATATCTTTTTAAATTGGATTAAAAAATTAATAATTAAATGAGAACAGTGTTAAACAAACAATAGAACCATTTTGTTTGTTTGCTATTTGTCCAAAAGTGTTTTATTTGTTGTATAATTTTAAATATACCAATATCTGCAAAACACCTTATATTGTGTTTATTCCTGTGTATCAGCTATTCATACAGTGGTGGCAAGTTTGAGAGAGTTTTCTTATCTTTGTGCCATGCAAAGGCTAGTTTTGAATTACTAGCATAGCATCTGGGAAGTTTTAATCAAATGATCAGCAAGGCACTGTGAACCTAGGCAAGAGTATAAAATAAAAGAGGCATAAACTATCACTGTGGGAGATGATTTAGGGAGTCTCATGCATGTACACAAAGATACCTATTTCACTTGGAACAGCTATTTTCATGAGCTGCGTGTTGCCACTGTGTGAGCTTCATACAAAGCCATTTTAACCATTTTCTGATGTTATAAATTCATTTTTATCTAGTTTATTATGGCGATTGTGCCCCTGAATGAAATCTGCAAATAAACAAGTTATTAAAAAACAAAAATGAATAAATAGTCATGTCTTTTAAAATAACTTTTCCTTTCCAGTGTCATATCAATATCCATGTTAAAGGTGTTACAAGTAATGAAAAGAATATAGCAAGGAGAAGTAAAGTCCAATTTAAAATAAATGCATACAGCATGTAATAAACATTTAATGGTTGTTTACTTAGCAAAAATGAAAAGTTCCATCTATAATTTATGCTCAGTTTAAATGTTTATCTTTCCCAATGAAAGGACCAGCCAAGCATGTTGATGTGATCAATAGCTTCACTGCACCACATTTAAGAACTTGAGGCATTTTATTGATTTAAACAAAAATTCAAAGCAAGGGCCAGCTGATGAATTTGGTAAATCAGGGCAGAAGATCTTATGTCAGAATCCCCATGGAACTGGCTTGCATGAGTTTAAAACAAAAGCTTAAGATTCCTTCGCTTCAAAGCAGGGCTACAGGCCTTAGCTGTATATTTATTTAGAGTTGGAATCATATGCAAAAAATAGATTTTCAATAATGAATCATTACACATTGAGGCAGATAACAAATAAGCCCCGAGTAGATTTTAAACCAATTTGTAACAATTTACAATAGATTTTAAATTCCCATCCTAATTCTGGTGTCTTTTAAATAATTGGTTATTTGTCTTCCAAAATAATGTCTAGAGCATTTTGATTTTTCTATTGATTTCAAATTAAACAGAGCAGATTTATTTTAATCCACCATTATAAAATCAAGAGCATAAATCTTGCATATTTCAATGCAAATTGCATGTTTTTCTTAAAGATGGGCAAATGAAAAAAGACTCCATTCATTTCTGTTTCCTCAACAATTTGCCTGGAAACTGCTTTTGAAAACCAGAGACATGATTAGATAGCAAAGAATTTTTTTCTAGCTTGGAACAGTAAAGTGTTAGAATGATAACTTAAACAGTAGATGAATAGGTGTGATTCAGGTCAACTTTTCTGAGCTGATGTGAGGTTCGGTGGACCAAACATTTATACAATTAATATGAAAAGTTTAATAAAATGTTACATAAAATGGTGTAAATTACCTTCAGGAACCTTCTGTACTTTTATAACTATAAACTACAAGCTATAGGCACTAGAGGTAAACAGGAGTAGTCAGATGATATTTGAATGCAATTTTAGCAATTAACTAACAAACATTTAAAAATGTATTTCAGGGTTTCTGACTCATTTGCTGAAGAAATAAAAGAATAAAATCTATCATGATTAAAACTGGGTGGGCAGGGTGTTACAGGAGTTAGCTCACAGCCCTAAGAGTGAGGAAGTCATTCTCAGCCCAGTTACTGTCTATATGGAATTTGCAGATTCTCCCTGGGACCAAGTAGGCTCGTTCCAAGCACTTCAGTTTCATCCCACATCCCAAAAAAGTGAATGTTAGGTTAACTGGCAACTCTATAAGTTTTGCATGAATTTGTGCTTCTCAGACAGAACAGCTAGATCTCCATCTAAGTTTGGACACTGCTTTTGCCTTTCAAAATTATGACAATACATTTAATTAAATTGAGCTGCACTTTATGCACCTTGAGTTATTAAATTCTGATAGATATTGACTGAGAGTGATGAATGGATATAAGACACACAAATGTGAAGCAGACAGCTTATGAGAGAAAAGCAAACAGTGGCTACTTGCATGACATACATGACATGCCTATTATTCTGGAGTGGATTCATACACTAAAAATACAAACACCCATTTACTTTTGTATTTTTTCTCTCATCTGCTGAAGTCTGTCAAGCTATGCCATTCATCTTTATGTTGTTCCATGCTATATTCAGAAAATAAGTTAATAAGCAAATTATTTACAGTGCTGCACTGTGTGGAAATACATTATAGAACAAACAATTTCAATTAATATAGTTATTTTGAAAGACCTGTACTTAATATGAAAGCACTTCTGCATCCTTATCTCTAGGAACCTGGGTTCAGATCTTAGTTTGTTGACTATTTTTGTGATATTTGCGCATTCTCTCAACATCTATGTGGTTTTATTCTTCTCTGTGTACTTTAGCCTCACTAGTACTCCTCAAAGTTGTGTTTGTTAGGCTAACTGGGAACTCTGAATTGTCCCTTGACTGGAGATAATAGCCTGAGTGTGTCCTGTAATTGACTGTTTGGGGTCCTTCCATAATAAGCTTCAGCTCTTTACAATCCAATATAGGAATTAAGCGGTAATGCTATTTCATGATGTGCTCCAGGCTACAAAAAGGACATAGCAGCGCTGGAAAAAGTCCAGAGAAGAGCAACAAGGTTGATCCTACAGAGGATGAATTATGAGGAAAGATTAAAAGAGCTGCACCTTTTCAGTTTAAGCAGGAGAAGATAAAGAGGGGACATGATTGACACTTAGCTTCGAATTTCGAATTTTAAAATTATGAATGGAATTAGTACAGTGGATTGAGATTGTTGCTTTAAAAATGAGTTCATCAAGAACAAGGGGACCCAGTTGGAAACTTGTTAAGGAGACATTTTACAGAAACATTAAGAAGTTTTTCTTTACACTGAGAACCACAGACACATGGAATAAGCTACAAAGTAGTGTGGTAAACAGTAGGACTTTAGGGACTTTCAAAACTCAACTTGAAGTTATTTTAGAATACCGTATATACTCGTGTTTAAGTTCTCCCACAGATAAGTTGGGGATTGATTTTACTATATAATTTCTGGTATTTTATAATGTCGGTCGTATAAGTCGAATGTGGAAAACTCATGCTATTGGTCCTAGAGATTATAAAATGCCTGAGAGAGTAATCACAGACTACACTGCTTTTTTTTTCTTCTAAGTATTGTGCCTATGTGACCACACAGTAATACCCGAACTATTCCGAATCGACTTTTTCACTCTTTTTTGTATCTCATACCCTAATACACCTTTATTGTAAGAGCATCCCTTATCTACAATAGAGATTTTAATCAGAAGAAAACATGAAGCTGGTTTTAAAATAAAAGTCATTAAAGTGGCGAAAGAAATTGGTAACTGCGCTGCTGCAACAAAATTTGATGTGTCTGAGAAACTGGTGCAAGATTGGAGGAAGCAAGAAGATAAAAAAAAAATTAAGTGTCGCATTTTATGAATGGGCGTATAAGTCAGGGTCTGATTTTATGATTGATAGCAAAATACCCGTGCTTCGCAGCGGCGAAGTACTGCCTTAAAATTTTTATTAAGAAGAAAATTAAACCTTTTTAAACTGAGGGAAAATATACCAATAATTATTTGTTAAGGATCTCTTTGTATACCACATTGTCAGTTCGTCCCTCCTGTTGTAATATGACCAAGCTGTGTGCTGAACTTACTTTTGAGCATGCAACGTACAGTTGGCCATGTGAAAAGTAATCTTGTTTCAAATCTCACAGCTTGGATTGCTGCTGTCATAATCGGTTTGAGTTTCATGGTTTGTTTCAATTACGACAGTATTTGCAGGACTTGTGTTGAAGTGACATCCGGTATCTGTCAAGCGTTGTAAGCATACAACCGGTTTCATTGATAACTTCACATCCAGCTTTTGAGAGTTTAAACATTCATAAACATCAAAGTGTCCACTACTGAAATCGCCACCTGTAAATCTAAGATGTTTAAAAGGCATTGGCGGTTGTTGAAAGGTGTAAAATATTTGGCCATTTCGGTACACTTGAAAGCGACAACCGAACAATTCAGCGGCAGCCATCAACTCACATGCAGAACCATAGGTGAAGGGCTTAAGCATTTCACTCTTATAGTGCTCCTGTGTAGTATAATTATCCCCTGTACCGTCATCAGTCCACACCTTGAACCTATCCCAGTCATTCAATACATAAGACAAAATGTTCCTCTGGATATCAAGAGTGAGCCTGATATGGCCGTGCAATATGTAACAAAGAGAATGGAAAAGGCAGGTGCCATCTCCGGGCATGGAAACCACTCTGTAAGTGACAGTTATTTGATCGATGGTGATCACCTCGATAGACATGTTAATGGGGGTACGGTTGGAATGATAAAGGAAATGGGTACCTGAACAATGTAAAGTAAGTTTAAAATACCTACACAATAACTATAATTGTTATAAACGAACAATAAAATAGCGGAGAAGCCGTGGATTAAATAAAAACGCTGCAGTTATCAGCAGGGAATCCTGTGGCGAAGCAAGGAAGGGAATGTAGAGACCGGAGTGACGGATGGCCTTATATAGGCAGGCAGCTAACGTGGGAGGCGTTGGGATGGGGGACCCAACGCCGCCTCACACAGTGACCGAGCTGCAGGCTATGGACGTATATATGTATGTAAGTAGGATTCAGTTAGCTTTGGGAACCCGCATACCAAATTTCTTGAAGATGGACCCATAAGTAACAAAGACCGTTGGAAAGTTCAATATGGCGGCTGACAGTGGCGTCATACCACCAAAATAAGTACGTACATCGGTTTCGGTTAGCGCAGGGAAGCCACCTACCAAATTTTGTGAAGATGGGGCCATAAATAAGAAAGTTCAACATGGCGGATGTTGTCAACCGTTTTGACTGTTACGCGTAGAATTTCTAAATGAAACCTGCTTACCTTTTGTAAATAAGCTGTAGGGAATGAGCCTGCCAAATTTCAGCATTCTACTTACACGGGAAGTTGGAGAATTAGTGACGTTGGAAAAGTTCAATATGGCGGCCGACAGTGACGCCATACCACCGAAATAAGTATGTACATCGGTTTTGGTTAGCGCAGGGAAGCCGCATACCAAATTTCGTGAAGATGGGGTCAGCCTTCTATCTACATGGGAAGTTGGAGAATTAGCGATTTTGGAAAGTTCAATATGGCGGCCGAGAGTGGCATCATACCACCGAAATAAGTACGTACATCGGTTTCAGTTAGTGCAGGGAAGCTGCCTACTAAATTTCGTGAAGATGGGGCCATAAATAAGAAAGTTCAACATGGCGGACGTTGTCGACCGTTATGACCGTTACATGTAGAATTTCGAAATGAAACCTGCTTAACTTTTGTAAGTATGGTGTAAGGAATAAGCCTGCCAAATTTCAGCCTTCTACCTATACGGGAAGTTGGAGAATTAGTGATGAGTGAGTGAGTGAGTGAGTCAGTCAGTCAGTCAGTGAGGGCTTTGCCTTTTATTAGTATAGATTTTTCGGGTTTCAAGACCCGACTTAGACGTGAGTATATATGGTAATTAAGTGGATAGGAGTGTCATGCTTTGTTGGGCTGAATAGACTGTTCTTGTCTAGATTGATCTAATGTTCTAAAAAAATGTGTAAATGCTCTTACTTATATCTTTAGTTAAATCCTTCAGTGCAATACACTATACCAAACAAGCTGTCTGTTCAGTAAATACAGTGGGGTTCATTCACAGTAACATTTTGCATGGGTATCAAGGAATCTTGCAACATAATTGGTGTGAATCATATATATATTATTTAACAAGCTGGTGTTCTTGTGAGATTAGATTTTCTATTTTTTTGTATTAGCATTCAGTTTTGCATTGTTGAGAAGTGCTAAGTATTACTATATGCAATCTGTTTTTACATTGAGACTAATATTGCTAACACATTTTATTTGGTTCTTTTTTCGGCGTCTTCAAATGCAGCAGTTCACATACGTTTGCAACCTGAGATTTTTCTTCTTTTTTTGCATATAACAAAGATATATGCATTGCATTTGTCATTCCAACAGATTGCACATCACAAACATTAACACTGTTATTGTTTTTTCGTGTCTGCCGTTTCTATGGGAGGGTGACAATGAGTCAAATTCCAATGGATGTTTTTCAAATGTTGACGAGCAATAAGCAAAAGGTATCACTGAAAACCACCGAAAACAAAAACAGCAAAAAAAAAAAAGTATGAGGAAAGTCAGAAGAAAGAAAAAAAATTACAATGTTTCTGTTTGGGGATCATTGTGCACAACTGAGCTGCGACCACAGAACTAACTGCTCTGTAGATGATTCATTCAGGTATTTCAAGGTCTTTTGGGCACTTCGTTGTAATGAAAGTATCTTCTGAATGTACTTCATAGTAACAAGATTTCTATAGACTTGTGTCATATGGGGAAACTGTCGGGACCATAAAAATACTTCGTTGTAATGAAAATTTCGCTGTAAAGATATTCGTTGTAACAGAATTTTACTTGTATCTTAAAATGTAAAGGAAATAATTTTAAGATATCGCAAAGCGAGTTTCAGATATCTTAAAAAGTACATTACATTTAAAGATATCATTCATTCTGAGATATCTGTAAATGTTAATTCAGCTTGCCCTCTGCTTAAGCTGAAGCGTTATGTCAAGCATTTCAACACACTTTTTTCCAATCGGAAGGAAGGTTGGAAAAAAGCACATTATAAAAGTTTAAAATGGCATGTCACAATCACAATTAATTAACAAATTGCCAACTCCAAGAAACATTTTTCATGAAATTCCTACCTCTCTCCAGAATATCCAAGGTAATGTTCTATACCCATCCTCTGTCCAGTTGGGTGCTAAAATACATAACTGTCAAAACTCAAGAATTTCAACATGGAAATTCTAAATTCAAGATTTTAATACCAATTTTTATATATAATTGAGTGTTGCCATTTTAAATGTGAATTGACAATGCATTTTTACATGATATTTGTATTGAACTATTCTACACTATACGCATTTGTGAGCTGCATTCTTTTCATTACGCAATGCCCTGCTCAAAGTTGCTTGCAGCTTTTCAGATTTGCACTTGTTGATTTCAAATAATAAAAAGTTCAAAAACTATCTGAAAATATATTTCAACATATTTATACAGAATTAACAAGTGCATTAATCTTTATACTCTCTATCTTGTATTTTAATTGGCCAAAAAGAAAACGTACAGTAACACTTCAATTTTTTCTGTCTCAGTAATCACATTTCTAATATTTTTTTAGTTTTTATGTCTATACATGAATAAAACATTATGTGTTTCCTTCTTGGAAACAAAGACTATACAGATAGCTGACCAAATGTTTTCTCAGGCTAAGTTACTCAAATAATGTACCCCCCTGCTCCAATGTTAGCATAATATTCAATTACGGTCTTAAGATGCTGTTTCTAATATGACTGTTAAAGGTATTTTTGTATTAGGTGCCTTTTAAAACAAGTTTCATGGGGTTTTTGAATATACGACAAGCAAAATCTTTTTAAGCAGAAGGCAAATTAACACTGTTTAACTAGGTCATTTGATTTGTTTTTGTTTATTTATCAATGTGGCAAAACCTTGGAGGTATAGGTACTTTATACTTGTTTAGGTCTAAAACACTGTCAAGTCTTAAAACCCAGAAATATATCAATATGCATTAAAGAAAACAAATCAATTGGTAGCCAGTGTTAACAAACAAAAAACATGGTAAGGTGCATTTTTTCTTTTTTAACTAGGACTCAGGGGTGCTTGAAGCAAAACATGGATTAGAAGAAGATTATTAAATGTCAGCTCGTTGGTCCAATACTTTTTGCTTGGAAGGAAATCAATACTCCTTATTTCAGATAAAAGAACAGCAGTAGTTGACTATCTCTTTTTAAGTGTCTTAATATAAGTGATGAGCTCATTTTGAATTTTAGCACTTTTTATTTTCTAAGCAGTTAATACTTTAACATTTATATTATTTTAAAACAATTTATAAAATGTTTTTAACTTACTATTATTCACAACCTCTAAATGCAACTTGCTAATGGCAATGTTTAACTATGTAAAGCCACATAAGTTGCAGAATAACATTAAACAAGTATTGGTGGAATGTTATTTTATGTACTTAAAATCGTTTTAACGTGCATTACATAAGAAGTTACAGTTTCTTTGTTTATTTTCATTACATAAATAAATAGAGCACTGAAACACCACACAGAGCTCAATAACTCACCCATGCACTCTGTCTTACACCAGACATATTTAAAGTTGCCATGAACAATGCACAAACTCCATTCAGACAGTTAATGGACCATAAATTGAATTTTGGAGCCATGAAGAAGCAGCAGTAACCCTAAGAAACCCAACATATCACCAGATATATCCTATAAAACTACAGGTGACACATTCTTCACACATTTTTCTAGCTCTATTAAATATAGATTTGTTGATACATGAGGTAACTGGAGATATCCGATGATATCTTTCTGTGTGGTGTTCCCCAATTTTTGAAATTGCAAGTGTGATGTCTTGTGCTATAGGCCCAGCACTTGTCAGATTGCTAGACATCTTATTGTTCATGGCCGAATCCCCCAGTGAGAGAAACGGACAGTAGTTTTTAGAAGTGTAAAATAACAATGTTCTTTATTCCATCATGTGCCTTCTGTAAGTAACAAAAAAATCGCAATCTAATTCAGGGTCTGAAGAAAAACCATTTAGAAAACAAATCAAAAATACTTTTAAAAAGTCCCTTTCAATGGACATTCTTTTGAGGTAAAAGAAGATCCTAAAACAATTCCGCCATACAAGAGGAACAAGAAATGGAGCACCATTATGCTTCCTCCGTGAAGTTTCAGACCTCCATCTTTATAATCATAGAAGGCCCAATTTGGAAACTCTGTGCCTTAACTTCTGTTCTTCCACAACTATTATCTCTCTCTCTCTCTCTCTGTCTCAGTCTATGTCTAGCTGTCGCTCTGTTTTTCTATTTACCCAGATCACACAATAATTGCCTGTCACTCACTTAATAAAGTATCTATCTATCTATCTATCTATCTATCTTCCACATAGATCAGGGACTGATTTGTGCCTCCTCTCTTCTATCAAGCTCTCTGGTGGTCAGCAGTTTAGAATAAAATCTGTGGTAGTAAAAACAAAAGAGATCACCGCCACACAGTCTCTCCTGAATTATATCCACAAGGCTTTATACACCCTCATGGGGAAAAGAACAATACCCTCAGCAGATGATGATTG
This sequence comes from Polypterus bichir lapradei, assembly GCA_026402145.1. NCBI lineage: Eukaryota > Metazoa > Chordata > Cladistia > Polypteriformes > Polypteridae > Polypterus > Polypterus bichir. The sequence continues at coordinate 74,425,641 of JANRMT010062806.1, forward strand.
TTTTTTTTTCCAATTATAACACCTCTCATTCCTAACACAGCACACTGACACAGGTATGCAGTGACTTTAATCAGCTTACTTAACTCTTATTGTCTCATCTGTGCGTGTCTGCATGTGTATGTCCCTAACTCCACCCTCTCTAGTATATTCAAACTTAACTCTAAAATCAGCCCCCTTTGACTTTCTTTGCTGGCATTTCTCTTCTCAGCACCCCCAATGCCAAGACCAACATCACCAGAAAGTCCGTATGCGCTCCCACACGCGCATCCCTTCTGTTCACAGTAGACTTCTTCACTAGCTACATGCAAGTAATCATTAATCTGTCTACAAAAAGATCTATAGTACGACCTTCCACAGTGATTTTTCATACCTTCGTCAACTTCTGTTTCATGTAGGTTAAAGAAAAGCTAACTTCTGTAATCTTGGCAGGGTAAAGGAGGTGACAAAACTGGATGCTTATACCCATAAACATATACAAATGGAGAAATGCCAGCTGTTCTGTATTTATATTTTAAGAATATTTTGCACAAGCCATATATGTAGGATTATTATTGAAATAATTGGCAATTGACAGAAAATGATACATTATTTAATTAATCCAATTAAAACAATTAACAAGAGAAAGAGTAGAGAAAGAACAAAAGCAGCAAAAAGAGTGAAGCCAGTGTTATGACTATCTTATGTGAAACAAAATAAATTACTTGGATGAGGCAAGAGGAACAAACCAGGATGAAAATCTTTGGAACTAAAGAACTCAGTTTTCAGCAATAAAAACTACCAGAGCCACTTCACTATTTAGGATAAGGCCTCTAATGTGGTTGAAGCCAGAACTGATACCACCCTCGATTAATGCTCATCAAAATGTTTGTCTTATGAAAAGTTCATGTTACATGTATTTGTTAATCTTTGTTTCACGCATTTATTCTTTTCTTTGTTTTCAGGCCACTTTTGATTTTACTTGCAGTGGATTGTGTGTGCTTACTGTTAGTTTTTTTTTGGTTCTGTTATTCCTGCTTTTTCTAGGACGTTGGGCTGTATACTCGCCCTCTGTATCTACTTGGACATTTCTTACTGGTTGCGGCTGAGAAGTTGGAGCTGTTTGATGGTTTGTGTTTTTAATGTTATATTTTTTCTTTTTTGACGATTATTACTGATTTTTATATTGTAATCTAATCAGTATAATGGTATATGTTTTGTTCATAATGTAGTATTGCTTTGACCAAAAAAATATTAGTCGCTAAAACGATGACTTACTTCTGAATGTAATCTCTTCCTAATGCTAGAGTTGCTCACTGCCTGTGTATAAAGGGGTTAAGATGAGAATGACTACCTTGTATCCCTGAAATCCTGAGTCTAGCTTCACCTCTGCAGTTCACAGAGGAGAATCTATATAAGTTGGAAAAGGATAAATAAAGTATATCAGCGGGTTCCTCATTTTAGTGTTCATGGTACAAACTCTTTAACCTCACCTATTCACAAACATTAACTAATCAATTAAAAATGCATTTTTAGTATAAGTGTGAGGTTCTCCCATAGCATCGCAGGGCCTCTTCCTCATGACAGGGTGAGGAGCTCATTAAGATTATTGTAGTAGTTGTTGTCATCTGAATGGAAACGAGTCAGTAAAAGTTGTATGCAAAATTACAGGGCCAAGAGGTGGTGAACTCAACAGAGTTTATTTCTGAAATCCTGCAGTTTATTTCTGAAATCAGTAATGAGTGATACTATAGTAACAGTGGAGATCAACACATTATGTATGTGGATGCTGATCAAGCTGTTATCTGGAGTCAGCATGATGGACCAATTTCCTACTTGTTTTCTTATCATTGAAAAAATATGTAAAATGGTTGTCAGTCAATGTTTGGGTTTCATTTTGATCAGGTCAGCCTACTTGTAGTGTGTATTTTTTTTTTGAGTCCACTTGAGGTATCCAGTTTCAACAGTTTAACTGCATCTTGTTAGATTTATGAAATGTATTTGTGATTACAATTGGTACAGCTGGTTTCTGATTTGTGCCATTTCCTGCCAAGACAGGCTATAATTCTAAATATTTTTGAATTGGATTAAGTGGGTAATGACTTGGATGGTGAACAGATCATTAGTGTTAATGATCACATATTTGTGTAACACTCATAAGTAATAATTTTGCATTTATTTGACAAACAAATCAACTACAGTTAATTTTATATCATACTTCTTTAAGACGATCATAACATGATGTTATTAAAATGAATTAAAAGATCACAACATAACTCAAACATACATTACATACTTAAGGAACATACATAATTAATATAGTAAAATGCCCAAGAGAGTACATGAGATATATTGAGAACAGTAAACATGTAAGAATGTGTCAAAATTGCAGAAAACCTTGGATTTCAGAACATACTAAGGTTCAGAGATGTATAGGTTTCCAGAAAATTGATGATGAAAACAAACTAAAACAGGAGTGATGATGAGCCGAATGTCTCATGTTTTTTGTAGAAGGTAATCAAAAGTACATATCAATCACAGTGTCAAACAAACCTTGAGTCAACACCAGGCTTCAAATGGTGCAAACACATGAGGTCATTATTGAAGATATGTGATCAAGGTACAGACACACAGGACCAATGCCTTCTGATATACTGTGCTTACTATAGCTTGGCATTGAGCTGATTACATACAGACAGGGTCATTAAGAACTCTTGTGACCTTTACACAAAAGGCTCATGGACAATTGATGCTTAAGTTACTGTTTTAGTCCTGACTTTTACCGTAGTTAATCAGCAATATTTCGTAAAAGGCATCTGACAAGTTCTACACTTTTAATTAATAGCTTGTTTTGCGAGTACTTCTTTGCTGTGTCTGATAAAGCTGAAAATAAATCATAAAGAACATCAATTTGAAATGTTAGGTCAAAAGTTAACTCAATGATGATTCAACCTTATAGTTAATGTACTTTTAACAATGTTGTTTAGTGAAAGGCACTATATTAGTACAAAATCAATGCAAAATAATAAAATCCATGACGGCTAACAATGTGGAAAGGATAAAAAAAAAAAGATCAGATATCCTAAAATCTCTTCTAGTTATTCACATCAGCTATTTGAATAGTTTCCTTAACACTCCCACGTGTCTTGGATTCTAATGAGAATGCAGTTCCTCTTACTATACATTAATAGTTTCCAGTGTGCGTTTAGTTAGAAGAATCCAGCTGCTTTACCCTTCTCAATGCCTACAGGGATGTTTTATACCTTCCATTAAGTCCATCTGCAGTATTTTATACTCAAGCCAGAACGAAATAAGCTACCATAACTGTCAAAGTGAGTAGTACAGTCCTATAGATGAGTCCGAAGCAAACAAGGTAAGTGCAGTTTAGTTAATTGGGAATCTAATTAGATTTCTGACTTTAGCAACTGTAAAGTCTGTTTTTTGGCTTGGTAATATAAGAAGACGCTGAAAAATACTATAGTGTATATTCTGAAATCATAACCCTGATATAAAGATGGTGGGTTTCAATTAAGCGATGTAAGGTCACAAGTTCATGTCACTGATAAGGATAAATACAGCAGGCCAACTAACTATATTGGTTTATGAAGATAACAGTTTACCTAATTGTTTCACACATATAGTACTGATACACTGTGTGACTTTCCAAGAATTCCACTTGTGAGTTTTGAACTTATGACATATATAAATATATATTGTCACACATGTGCGACTAGGAGTGAGCTGAATGGACCAAGTGGAGGTGATTACCCGCTGGGCCGGGGGTGGTGGGGTGCTCTAAACCCGTTTCTGTTAATTCTGCAGATCAAATACGGGAAAACCTGCCTGATTCGACATCACTTCCGGTTCCGGGTCCCAGACTGACATCACTTCCGGGTTACAGACTATAAAACCTCCATATTGCCAAACCAAGTTCAGTTCATATTGGGAACTCAATCAAGCAACATCAGTTGTGCACTTTAAAATCCTTTTGCAGCTAGGAACAATATACGGGTGGCTGCCCCAAACCTTTTTTAGTGTGTTGAGACTCGTTATTTCACAATATATATATAAACAATATATCTTGACCATATATATTGTTTATGTATAAACTCTCTAAAAGCACTGCATATTTTTAAGTATAACATTGTGATTTTACTTTAATATTTTGTGTAGTTATTAGGGGAACAGATAGCAACAGGATGTCTATCTCATTCACAAAATACAGTATATTTTATTTCTGATGAAACAGTGGAATTGAATATTCAGCAATGTTTAATTTTAATGTTTATTAAAAAAAAGAAAAAATATAAATTCTCAGTGCTCTTCTCCTGAAAATAATACTATGAAATCCAGTCTGTCAGCTGTAAAAGTGCATGTCAGTTGCTTAATTTATGACCGGTTTTTAATTTACCTGTTATAAGTGTATATGGATTTCATTAAGATTTATTGTCTTTTCTTGCATAACAAAGTAGGCAAAAATTGAAAATCAAAATATTTCATAAACAGAAAGAACTAGAGACCAATTTTTATTTTTTTAAAACTAAATCAAATGTAAATCAAAAACTTGCATAATTTTGTAATCATAATGGTTTTGGCACAATACAAAATCCATAGTATATCAACAATCTGCATTGTTAAGCAATTTAACAATTAAAATAATTAAAAATAGCCTTTGACTCTTAGGTCATAGAAGCAATGATTGCTTACAGAAATCCTTAATAGATCTGGCTTGCTCCTAGAGGAATGATTTCTCAGTTTTGGATAATAGGTCAAACCATCTTCAACTACTCCAGAGAAAACATGTTAACCACCAGACCAATCTGTGAAATACTGCTACTTAGTTTGGAGGTCAAACATTCTGGAAGATCCATGACTAGCCAATCCATCAAAAAAACTGCAGCCAGGCAGGGCTTCCATCTTTGTACAAAGGTGTAAATTTGTTTGACTAATCTTTAGGTTGCTACACTTGAAATAATTAGTGCATTATAATACTTCATTGGTCTGTCTTGAATATGGATTTAACTATAGCAAACTGTTGTAGAAAAGGAAAATACATTTTAACTTGCCCATCCAGGGAAATTAATAATAATTTGAGAAGGAGGGATTTAACTTGGTTAATCAATTCGGTCTTGCCTTTGGCAGCGCTGGTAAGTGATTAAATAATTAGGTAAAACTGTACTTTATTTACTTTACCTTTCTCTGTTGTATGAGGCAGGTCTCTAGCCATTGGACTTTTATCAAGGAAATGAAGCACACTTGTTTAAAGAAACTGACTAATACCATTTATTGATAAACCCAATGATTACAGAAATATGATAATAGCATATATATTTTTATATATATAAGGCAGGACGCAGGCAGACAAACATATAACATAAAGATACTGGTTGTTTACTAGCTATTCAGAGTTCTAATTTACCTTGACACAGATAGCTTTACAATATCAAGTCTTTAAAAATGTTTTCCAGTGTTGTGTGGAGTTGTTGCTTTGTTGTTGCTCTGGGTTCAAGTGGAGGATTTTTCTTGTGTTGGAGTACACTCTGTTTTTTTCTTTGTGGTGTCATCTGCAACTTCATACAGAATAGCACTCCTCTTTCTGGTACATGGGTTTACATGTTAACATTCTCTTCTTGTAGTAATACCTGATTCACAGGCCTTTTTAGACTGGTCTCAGTACTTGGCTTGGAACGCTGGATTACAGCTTTCAGCTCCACAAAGAGGCAGCAACTCATTGGCTTTCTGACTGCAGACACATAGGTTGTTTTACAGATTTTCAGTAATTTTGTAGAGAGTAGTCTGGAGTGACCCTGGGAAGATTATCCTAAGGGAATACCCTGAGAATTTCCTCAGTGTTCCCTTGAGAGAGTTAGAAAGCGTTGTGAACCTTGCCCCGGACACAGACAGGCAGACACGTTCATGTCACCCACAAACACAGGTTTATTTTTCATCTTTACACTTCAGCTCACCAACCCCCAATACTCCTCAGTCCAGGCCACTCCAATGCCTTCTCTTTTCTTCTTCTCTCTCTCTCTTTCTCTCTCTCTTTTCTTCTTCTCTCTCTCTCTTTTCTTCTGACCACCTCCTTCCTCCTCCAGACGTTGCCACTCTTCCACCCGACTCTTGTCCATGACTGGAGGGAGGCGGCCCCTTTTATAGGAACCCGGATGGGCTCCAGCTGCTTCCCGGCAATCTCCCGCTGACACACCCCCGTGTGGCGGAAGTGCCGACTGCGCACCCGGAAGCCGTCCGGGTGTCCCCTGTCGTCTTCCCCCCGGCACTTCCTGGTGTGGCGGAAGTGCCGGGCTCCCGGGATAATCAGGCACTGGGGCGCCGCCTGGCGGTGGCCACGGGTCCCTACAGGGCTGGGCTTCCAAGCCCTTTACCCGAGGCCCCCTACATAACCAGGACGGACGCCCCCTCGCGGTCTGGAGGAGGCACAAGCCCTCCTCCGGTCCTCCCGGCCGGGGACCACAGCGTCTTCAGGATGGTGCAATGAGTTTTAAGGGAATGTATAATTTCTCATGATTTGATTAAAGTCACTTCCAGTTACAAAATAAGTGTCTCCTCATAGGCGAGTTCATCTGTCCATCATAGCTTTTGTTCATTGATGTACAGCTCTTTGTTCTTGCTTGAGTTCATTTTGGACCTTCTGGCTACAGAAGTCTGCAGAGACCCTGCATCCTATAACTGAGCTTGCCCTTTTAATTAGCCTGTTGATAAATTGGGCTTCTCTTGAAGTGATGTTTCCAGCCCAGCACACAAGACAGTGTAGAAAATCACACTGGGCATCACCAAGTTATAAAAAATGTGAAGGATGTCTCTTCCCACCATGAAGGAACACAGTCTGCTCAAGAAAAAGAATCTGCTCTGCCCTTTCTTATATAGTTCCTCCAACACTAGTCCAACCTGTCATTAATGTGGATACCCTAGTGCTTGTATTACTTACGCTACACCTACTTCTTGAATAATGACTGAACATAGAGGCTCTTTGGTGCAGCAAAAGCTAATAACCAGTTCCTTGGTTTTGCTGAGGTTAAGATGCAGACAATTCTCCTTGCACCAAGAAATTATCAATAAACCCAATAAGTGCAGACTTATCTAAGAATTTCTGCAAGTGACATGGCCTGGTGTTATATTTGTAGTCGGAGGTATACAGAGTGAAAGCATAGAGAGTATATTGTGCAGATGATGGCTTCCTCCAGACGTGATGGTTAGAACTGAGAACAAACAATTCAATCTTGGTTTCATCAGACTAAAGAATTTTATTTCTCATAGTCAGAGAATCCTTTAAGAGGCTTCTTGCAAACTCCAAATGGGATTCATGTGTTGTCTAGTCACACTGTCAGAGTAACCAGATTGGTGAAGTGTTGCAGTGATGGTTGGCCTTCTGGAAGTTTTTCTCCATGTCTACATAGGTCATCTAAAGCCCTCCCAGAGTGATTATTTAATTTTTGGCCACCTCCATTATCATGTCCCTTGTCCCCAAATGCTCAGTTGAGTTGAGCAGCCAGTTCTAAGAAAAGTCATGGTTGTTCCAAATTTATTCAATTTAAGAATTATGGAAACCACTGTGTTCTTAGGAAACTAAATGCTGCATAGTTTACTGTAGCCTTTTCCAGATCTGTGCCTCAACACAATCCTGTCTCTAAGCACACCAGTCAATACCTTTGAACTCTTGATTTTTGCTGGGAGACACATTGTCAACTGCGGAGCCATACATAGACAGATGTGTGCCTTTCCTAATCATGTGCAATCAATTAAACTGACCACAGATGGACTCCAAAAAAGTTGCAGAAAGAGTTCAATGGTGATTAATAAATTGGGATGTACCTAAGCCACATCTGAAATGTCATAGCAAAGAGTCTGAATATTTGTGTCAATGTGATATTTCAGTTTCTTTTAATTTTGAATAAATCTGCAAAAATTTCTAAAATCAAACAAAAAATTGAGTGTTTGATAAAAAAAAATGAATTTAAACAATTTTAGTATTGGGCTGCAACATATCAAAATGTGAAAAAAGTGAAGGGCACTGAACACTTTCTGAAAGCACTGAATACTAAATAATTTTTTTACAATTTTTTTTCTGCTGCAGTATACCAAGAGTTGAAAAATCCTAGTTTTTCTTAAGACATGTTTCCTCTCAGCATGTAACCTCCTTAGTTTCAAGGCAGTGGTTATTTCATACCCTCAGTGACTGACTTCTGCTAATTAATATACAGTAAGTATCAGAGCAAGCAGTGCTCAACACACAAGTGCACATACTTAAAAGATCTTGTGATATTAAGTTCCATCCTTCTTGTGTTCCCCAGATTTCCACATACTGTATCTGATGTTTTTCCCAGTTTTGCTTACTATAGTATATGTTTTAACAAATTTGCATTTATGTTTGCACCAATTCTGTAGGTAATAAGTACAATCTCTACTAAAAAATAAATTGTATGGTATTGTAATTGTTGCCTTTGCAAGTGTTTTCTATTTAGCAGTGCAAGTCAATTTTAACAGCATTTTCCCTGTCTTCTTTTATCTGTCTCCATTGCTGGGTACCAATAGAAAACCACAAAACAACTGGCTATTGTCTTTAACTATACTTACATCTAACAATAACATAATTTCACCTTAGTTATATATGTTAGACAGAAATGTCAGTGTAGGAGGTCAATATCATGCAGAATACTCTATATGTTAACATTATAATTGAAGTAAACTGTATATCTTGTATGTCATTGGTAGTGTATCTGTAGCATTTCATGAAACTGAGAAACCAGACATAGACTCACAAGAAACAAATATATAGAAAAATATATATTATTAAGAAGCAGACATGCTCCTTTTTTAATATGGTTAGAAAACAAGATATACATTTTGCATTTCCTTTATATTCTGATTGCACGACTGGAACTTCTTGCTGAAATATTTTGTGGCAGTATAACAGAACAAAGTGAACTATACCACCTGATGATTTTTCCTTCAAAGATTTTCAAATAAATGCATTCGTAGAAGACAAGTTTATTATCTCTTCCCTGTTAACAAAAATGCTATTTAGCTAGAGTAAAACAGATTTTCTGTGTGCGGTCAGTGCACTTATACCTTCTTTTCAATACTTGGCAGTCAGCATCCAGCTAGTGGTAGTTGTAAATTCTGACAACATGGAAGAAAGAAGATAATACTTCTTGAGACAATTAACGATGAGCAAAAAACAGGTTATGGTCAGCCAACTAAACTGATTATTTAGAGCTGAAAGAAGCACATCAGAATGCACACTTTATTTTGTTACAAATGGACTATGGCTGACAACAACCCAATCAGGTCCCTGTGATGATGCGGGTTCACTCCACGCTCCCATCCATCTTTAGGGAAGCCCTGAACTCTACACCGTCGGTAATGTCACCGGTAAGCCTGGCAGTGAGGCACAACAATACAAGGGGATGGTGCAAAAGTGGAAAGTGCTTTTATTAAAAATCAATAAACAAAACAATGATCAAATAATTAATGCAGTGCCTTCAAAGTCGTTAAATAAATAATCCATTAAAACAGAAGTGAAGTGGAGGTTAAAAATAATAAATCCTTTAAAAGGACGAGGTTAAAACAATGGCATGAAGCAGTCTCTTTTTAAAATATCCAAAGCACGGTGTCTTCATGATACCTTTTCTACTTTGCGGCACCCCTGCTTCTCCACAGGAGAGTCGCCTACCTGTAGGAACAGCTGCCTTTCATTCTGGTCCGGTAGCCCTCCGATCCCTGGCTACATCGGGCTCCAAACCGGACTGAGACTTGGGTTATTTCCCCAGCGGCCAAGGTGCTTACGCTGGGGCTAAACCAGCCCAAAGCCTCCTCGACTCCCGCTATCTTCCACGGCCAGTCGTTATCCTCGCCAGTCACTCCAGCTCCTTGATCGCTCAGCTGGAGTGACTGCTTCCTTCAGCATCACCTAGTGTCGGCCTAACACTTTTTCTTGGGGCTCTCCTTCCAGCTGTCTCTGCTACATCGAGCCTGCACTTGGTCGCTCTCCTTCTCCCTCACACTGGCTCTCTCTCCTCATTGCTTCTTGCCTCCTTCTGCAACCTCCCGTTCTTTCCTGTTGTCTTTCTTTTTTCTCTTTAGCCGACTTGTGTGTATTTATGAAAAGGACGTGGTAGTCGTGGCAATTAGCAGCTCCTGGGAACAATTATGGATGCGGACCGTTTCTCACCTGTACACTTGGGTGAGAAACGCCCACATCACAAACTCTTTAGGAAGCGCTTCGGCCACACACCACCATGCCCCCTCGCTAAGCTGCGAGTGTGGTGATTATTTATTTAAAAGTGGCCCTTTTTGATGGGAGTTGTGGACCTGCTATACCACAGTTCCACGCCTGTCAGAGAAAAAAACAGTCAGGAGCATTAGGAAAAAATAATGCGGCAGCCAGTGGATGGTACTTAGTAATTCAAGAACCCAAACTATGCAATGAAGACTTTAGTGCAGTTATATGCTGTATTTATTTGTCCTTTTAGGGTTTATTCAGCAGTAATGCTGGAGTTTAATAAAAGATGGTGTGATGTTGCTGCTATTAATGGAAGAAGAATTTCCTAATTCACAATCAGCCTAGCAAATAAGTCTTATGTATTGCTTGGAATGTAGCAGAGGTGGAAGACAGACTCTTTGTCCAGAACCTAATTACTGAATGGCTCTTTATGTCCAAGTTTTGTCTTTCATCAGTGGTGAGAATAAATCACCCTTCTCTTTTCTCTCTTTTATATATTGTCACTAGCATGTGATTGGGGAACAACCTAAAAGCTTGTGTGAGTGTAATTTATTGCTGAAACAAGAGAGGGCACTGTGTAATAATATTCTTTCTTCTCCTTCCCCTCCTGTAGAGGAAGATTTGGCACCTCTCCAACTGTGATATCACTTCTGGGATAGGACCACCTGAACCTACCTCTTCCTCCAAGAATCCATCTTGAGAGGAAACATCATCATCTTGGAGAGAATGATTGATTTTTCAAAGACATCTCAACTTTGCACTCTACAAGGCATTTTATTTTACGCCTTTTGTGTACCTTTAATATACAGGGTTTGCCTCCAGGTTCACCAGACCCTTTATCTTGTGCTTTTGTCTCTTTACAATATTTAAGAAATGTGACCAGAAAAGGCAGGTCTGATGTCTGTCTTTCCACTTTTCTGAACTAGCTTAGCTCCTGGGTACATTGTGGCTCCTTTTTGGGACATGTCTAGCATGAGATACTTCCAGTCCCTTCTTGAAAAGTGAGCAGAACTCTTAGGCATCTGCAGTTTTCAGTCTCTTTCTTAGTCAGCTCCTGTGCTTCTGACACATATTGACTGAGTAGGTGGATTGAACTGTGTCACTAGTCTAATGAATTCCAATTCCACTTGATTCACACTGATGGAAGCATCAGCCTATGGCAAAAATCCCATAAGTGAATAGATCTATTCTGTTAGGTTCAAACAATGCAGGCTGAAAAAGGCAGATTAATGACAAAGTTTATTTTTGTGGTGTATATTAGGTCCCTTTTACATTTTAATTTTATACATCTGAACATAGCTGCTAATAAAATGCCCTTCATGGCACCAGTGGACCCATTTCACTTTACAAGTGGGTTTTTCCAGAAGATAATGCTCCATGAATAAACTTTGTGTATATAACATCTGCAGTAGAATTGTTCTAGAAACACAGCCTCCATAGGTACCAGTTACACAGTTACTAGTTGGAATGTGTTATTCGTTTGGGAACAAATTGAATATTTAGTTTCCTCCAGATGAAATATTATCTAAAAAAATCTGTGGCAGATAAAATGGTAAATTAGTAAAGAACTGTAAAATCAAGATGACAAAAACCAAGAATCTACTGTACATACAAACAAGCTTGAGTAAATATCTGAAAAATAAATAAAATGTAATATATATTTCATGGACTAAAACTAGAACTTGCAAGAAAATCAGGTTAGTTGTCTTCCTTGACTAAAATTATCTTGATTTGAGCTAAAAACAAGTTGCTTTAAATTATATTATTGTGTCTTTTGCTTAAATTGTTATTTTTTAATAAAGTTTAACTTCAGAAGAATCATATACCAGAAAGAGACTGCTAATAATAATAATAATAATAATAATAATAATAATAATAATAATAATAAAACAATTAAGAAAACAGAAAAAGAGTAGCATAAAATAACATGCAATATTTTCTTTTAAACCGAAATGTAAATCAGTCATCTATGAAAATTCTAACATATTTGCTTGCCTGACTGACTTAAAAACAATATTGTTACTTTGAAGAAATAAATGCATCTTCATAAAATTACCATTTAATTCAGAAGTAATCACAAAATTCTTCAAGTGATAGAATTACTTTAACTAATGCTTTCTTTGTATCTTTGAAGCAGAAACAAGGAAAAAAGCCAAAGGTTTCAGCAGTAATTATCATGGAAATTAGTCTGCTTTGAATAAATTATTAATGCCAGTGTAATAAACTGTCCCTTCACTTACCAGGAGCAATTTGTCACTTTACATTAAAATCCTGCTCCACACTTGTTCAAGGCCAGAGTTTTCTATTGCCTGATTAGAACCTCGATAAGTTTGTCCAATTCCCAACTTGCAAGCTTATCCAGCCCTTGATTTCCCTTGAGTCATTTTAGTTTCATCTGTCTAGCAACCAGAATGTCAGATTTTCCATATTCTGCCAGGTGTTTGCTAGGACTCAAGCCCAGCATGGTCAGTGTCTAGCAGATGAGGCAATCGAACCACTTAAAATGAACGAATTTAAAAATGGAAATTAAGGCTGCCTATTTAAATAAAGTGTGGCATTACTGAAGTATTAAGTGGAAAAGGCAAATTGATTGAAAAGAGCAGACTGAAGAACATCTTAGGATGCATTGATTTACAAGTACTGCACTCAGATAAACTCATGAATATCACTCAGAAGTAAACACCAGCTGTTATAAATTTAAATAGGGAAAACAGTTTTATATTTCTGTTGTGCGTTAGTCTGCACCACATTTAGATTTGATTCAGCATAAAAAAAAAACTTAAAAGAATATAAAAAGCTGCAAGAGACAAAAAGACAGCAGGGTATAATTATCAGAAAATTATGTAAGAGATCTTTTGTTTCATTTGCATATAAACATACATTTAATTCAATTTTTTTTTTCAGTTGCCAATCTATTTTGAGCTACTTTATGTTCTCTAAAAAGGAAGCAAGAAAGAGACAGGAAACCACTTGTTTGATGACTAAAAAAATGTTGTGCTCATGTTTTTTCTTATTCTACTGTTAAATGGATTGGCTATTCCCCTAGCTTTGGAATAATAGTTTTACCTGATAACTATTGTCGATTAACTTAATTTTGTTTTTAAAGCTTAACTACTATGGTGAAAAATAATATTTAATGTAACATCCCATCAATTTACATTTGTGGCATGCACTTGTTGTGTATAAATGCCACTTTTTAAATGTGTCTTTTATGTGTATTTTATTATGTTAGGTGATGTTTTTCAAACATCCAGTGATTTATTTTAAAACGTTTTTTTTTTTTTTAGTTACATAACTTTTTCAAAATCATTTAATCCAATTCAGGGTTGCAGGAGGACTGAGGCCTCTTGTTTAAAGTTTTTTATTATGTTTTCAATTACACAAAAAAGTAGCTATGACTAAACATGATTTCGTACATTAGAAATGTTCAGCTGCTCTGGTTTGAAAAAATAATCATAAAGGTCCATTTAAATAAATCATGCTCCAATGTATTTTAAAAACAAGCATTTGAAGATTAATATGGCTCTGTTTCTTTACCAGAACAACAATGGCAACTTTAACTCCAACAGTTCCAACAGGAATTCTAAACAAAGCATTTAATAGAGAAAAATATAAACATATTGTTTTGCCCAGCTGGATTAATCAAAGTTTTTTTTTTTTTTTTTTTTACAACAATGGTATACCTGCATTTGTCATGCAAAATTGTGCTCTAAAGTTATTTGCTTTCTATAAACTTAAAAAAATATTTTGCCCCCTCTGGCACTTTACAATGGAAGGTATGGAGCATAGAGGCAAAGCTTCAAAACTTACCAAATATATACATTTTCAAAAATTTTCAAAAAGTATTGACCTGCGCATTCTGTGTTTCTGAAACACGTTTCTGACAACAAAAGGGATCTCACACGAAAAGTTTACTGTGATTTAGTCTTCTGAGACAAAACCTCCCCCTGGTGTAGGGGTTGAGGTGAAAGGTTGTTGTGCAGGAAGACTAAGGCTGGATTAACGCGACACAACACATGCTCATTGGAAGCTCCACACAAATGTTATGGTTCTGCCTTTGTCCAGAAATGGTTTCATAAGCTTTATGACCTTAGCCTCAGAAAGTCTTTCTCCCATGGGGTGACTGGGATCTTTTCCTGGATAAGATCAAACACAGTTGCATAAGGTGCGACAGGAGCTTCCACCTGCAGCTAAAGTCACTTCAGTACACATGTAGTTTGTCAGCATGCCCGTGTCAATCAAACACAAGAAGCTCTGCAGCTTACTTCTGACTTTACGCTGTAGTAGATACGTAAATAAATCAAGGTAAATAACATTCGATCTGGCTTTTATATAAGTAACATATGAATATTTTTATATAAAGACCATCACAAAAAATAATCACAAACTGGACTTGTTATGTTATGATATGTTGGCGAACTCTGTAAGCCGTGTTGTTTTCTTGAAGGATAGGTGTGGAGCAGACTGACTGGCAGGACGCCGCCGAACCTCTTTCTGAATCCAAACGGTGCCATCTTTCGCCTTTACACCTGGTGCATCTACGTTGTTCTTATATGTGAGTGGACTTTTCTTGTGGGGAGGGCTTTTGTTCTCTTTCTCCAATGTAGAACGCTCGTCCTCATCTGAGTTCACCTCTGTTATAGCACGTCTTTATTTGAAAGCAGCAGTGTCAGATCGGGGGGATCATGAACACAACAGAGAATAAAACTGGATAAAAAAAATAAAAGCTAACCTTTACAAGTACCATACATTTACACCGGCTGTTACATCTTCAAATTAAATGTATGTTTTTATTGTATAATAGTAACAATAAGAGCAGCTCACTACTCTAAATGTTTATTTTGTGATGCGGCAAGGCTCGAACCCGCGATCTGTTGATTATGAGTCAGCAGTTCTTATCGCTGTACTACCAAAGCAATCGTGACATCACAGTACACTAACCCGGTTTCTTTTTCTTCGGTTATAGTCTTGTTTTTTTGTATGCTTAGGTAATTCTAGTGTTAAATGGGAATAAACAATTAAAATATCTTTTTAATGGTTAAAGACACTCAAAAACTTAAATAAGTTTGCTTCGTAGAAAACAAAAGTAACAACAGCAATATTTGTTTTTCACCTGTGTTGCTAATAAAAAAAAAAAAAAAGTAACATTCTGCATGATGAACATATGGTGAGATGCTCTTTCTTCACTCAGATTAGTGTAGATTGTACCTTCCCTGCCAAACTAACAGGATTTCTTTATCTAAAGTCTTGTCTGAACAGTCCTTTATTTATATAAATTATACTGTTACAGTAATCCCTCACTATATCGCGCTTCGACTTTCGCGGCTTCACTCTATCGCGGATTTTATATGAAAGCATAACTAAATATATAACGTGGATTTTTCGCTGCTTCGCGGGTTCTGCGGACAATGTGTGTTTTTACTTCCTGTACATGCTTCCTCAGTTGGTTTGCCCAGTTGATTTCATACAAGGGACGCTATTGGCGGATGGCTGAGAAGCTAACCAATCAGAGCACACAGTTAAGTTCTCCTGACTGAGAAGCTAACCAATCAGAGCACGCAGTTGAGTTCCTGCATGCTGAATGCAGTGTTAACCAGGAAGTCTCGTCTCGCTCATTCAGCATCAACGTATTTCGCTGTGTAAAGAGTTGTGCTCTTTTGTGTTTATCTTTGTGCATAGTCAAGCCCTTCATTATGGCTCCAAAACAATCTGCTACTGCTTCAGGGGCCGTGCCCAAGCGCAAGAAGAAGATGTTAACAATTGCCGAAAAGGTAAACGTTTTGGATTTGTTGAAGGCTACGATTCTTTTTATTTAAAAAGTAGGAAAGGAATATAAGATCTACGCCTGCAGTGTCCTTTTAACCAGGGTGCAAAACGAGTTGTAAGTGGATGTAATAAGGCAGTAGTCTGGATGGAATCTGCT
>JANRMT010062806.1:74449059-74479487 GCA_026402145.1 Polypterus bichir lapradei
AGGCATATATATATATATATATATATATATATATATATATATATATATATTATCCAATTATTTTTTGATCCAATTATTGTTGATACTGGACACCCTTGTAAAGTACCTCATTTTAATATGAAGTAATCTGGGTTTATGTTATTAATAATGGACTGAGGCTTCTGGACTACAATAAAGTATTTTTTAAATCTTATTTTATTTTAAAAAAGTAAAGAGAATACAAACCAGCAGATACAATTTTCAGAGTTTATATAACAGCCAATAACTTCAAAGTAAATTTTTAAAAAATACAGAAAAAAAAAAAACAGAAAAAAACTAACAAAACAAGAATTTAACCTCTACCTAAGAGAAATGGGAAAAAAAACCAACAGCAAAGAAAGAAATGTAAAACATCCTTTCCCCCATATGAATACTTAAATGTTTTAATTAAGTCCTGCTGTGTTTTAAAAAAACTTTTGGACAAATCCTCTAAGCGAGAATGAGATTTTTTTCCAATTCTAAATAATACAGAACATCAGTTACCCACAGAGATATAAAAGGTGGGTTGGGATACTTCCAGTTAAACAAGATAAATCTATGTATCAGTAGTGTGATAAAGGCTATTACAATTAATTTATCCTTCTGCACTTTAAACCCCTCTGGGAGTTGACCAAATAAAGCTGTTAATGGTTTAGGAGTAATTGTAACACCAAAGCTGTCTGAAAATCTTTTGTCCAAAATCATGTTAATTTGGTGCAATCCCAAAAAAAGTGGCCTAGTGATTCTGGAGCCAGACTGCAGCACTTACAAGTAATATCTTGCCCAGGATACATTATAACAATATTAAACAAAGTAAGTGTGAATGAAGGATTTTAAGATGAATTACTCAGTGTTTTGTGCATAAAGAGCTAGAGTGAATTACATGGGAGAGTTCCACTTCTTTTCTAAAATGTTAATTGAAAGGTCTTTGCTATTTATCTATTCTTTGTACCCCAACTATAGTGAGTGCCAACATAATGCAAAGCTCCTTAGCCATAATACTCTGCAGTAATGATATGAAATCAGTGTTAAGGCTAGATTCAGAAACAACACACTACTTTTACTCACTTAATAAGTAAGTAGCAGTATTGAATGCAAAGAGACAGAATTAGCTAAATGTTTCATTACAGCTATATAGAGAATGCCAGAACAGCAGGGATTGTAATACTTGAAGTAATCCCATTTGTAGCATCAGATGTAGTATTTAATCCTGAAGGCCACTATGTCATGGTTAATGCTTTTTATAAAATTTCACTAGATAGTCATCTAAGCCTGTGGCTTTCCCACTTTGGAGTGAGTTTATTGCATACTGTAATTTTAAAACTGTCAGAGGTCTATCATGTTCTTCTGCACTTAGAATACTGAGCTGCAATGTTTGTATTATACTGAAAAACTCTGTGTCTTAATACTGAACGGAATATGAGGGGTTTTTCTATTATTGCACTGCAAACTTCCTGCTTATGGATTTGTTGATCTAAAACCTTATTAACCCTTTCTCTATGTTCATAATAAAGATGTTGGAATTTAAAAATAAGTTTTTCAGTTTATATTGTTGTAAAGTGATTATTCATGATGCATTATAGGAATCTCTGTAATCAGTTTAGATTCTTGTCTTGTCTCCTTTTATTTTATTTATTTATTTTTATGAGAGAGAAATGTTCCTATGGAAACATCTGAGAATACAATAGTCTCCAAAACTTATTGATTTGTTTGGAAAATATTTTTGAAGTTTTCAACTGCCAGCGATAGGGGGTTAAGATGCCAGTTGCAATATGGGTATACAGGGTACAGTGAAGAAAAGTCCAAAATAACAGGAACATCTTTGGAAATTGCTTCCTCTGTGCTTAAGGAACTTATTTTAAAATATTACTGATTATATCCTGCCATGTTTTGAAAAAAGTCTGTACAGATCCTCTAACTGAGTATATTTGATTTTTTCCAACTTCAAATAGTATAAAACATCGGTTTCCCACTGACTTAAAAGAGGAGAGTTTGGGTTCTTCCAGTTTAGCAGAATAAGTCTGCGTGCCAAAAGTGTAGTGTATGCAATCACAGTTTGTTTGTCTTTCTCCACTTTAAACCCATCTGTAAGAACACCAAATACATCTGTTAATGGGTTAGGAGGGATTGTGAGACCAAGGCTGTCTGAAAGGTAGTTAAAAATTTTGGTCCAGAATAATGTTCATTTGGTGCAGGCCCAGAACATGTGACCCAGTGAGGCTGGGACTTGATTGTAGCGTTCGCAGATTGGATCATGCCCTGGAAACATTTTGGAGAGTTTTAGACGGGACAGATGTGCTCGATATATAATTTTGAGTTGTATAATTATATGCTTTGTGCATATGGAGCTCGAGTGAATTCTCTTCATTGCTACCTTCCACTCCTTTTCTGATATATTAATTGAGAGATCTTTTTCCCAGTGTCGTCTTGGATCTTTGAAAGCGAGGGACTGTAAAATGATTTTATATATTGCAGAGATGGTGTCTGAGTCCTTGAGATTGAGCAATATTTTTTCCAGCATGGATGAGGGTGCAAGATGAGGAAAATCAGGAAGGTTCTGTTTAACAAAGTTCCTAATTTGAAGATAGTGAAAGAAATGTGTAGCTGGAATGTTAAATTTGGAATGTAATTGTTCATAGGATGCAATGACGTTGTCTATATAAAGATCTCTAAGCAATTTAATCCCAAATTTTTTCCAGATATTAAAAACTGCATATGTTTGCGAAGGTTGAAAGAGGTGGTTCTCTTGCAGAGGTGCCACAGATAAAAGCTTCTCCATCTTAAAATGCTTTCTACATTGGTTCCATATTCTAAGTGAGTGAAGCACAACTGGGTTATTAGTGTATTGCCGATAACTTGTATTTGTTGGGGCACAGAGCAGGGAATATAAAGAAGTACTACAGGATTTTACTTCTATTGCAGACCAAGCCTGTGTATGTTCTTCTATTTGTGTCCAGGTTTTTATCGCTTGTATGTTTGCTGCCCAGTAATAAAACTTAATAATAAAATAATAAAAAGTTAGGTAGAGCCATGCCGACTTCTGCCTTTTGTCTTTGTAGGGTAGCTCTTTGGATGCGTGGATGTGTTGAGTTCCAAATAAATGAGGTTATTGTTGAATCTAATTGCTTAAAAAATGATTTATTGATGTATATTGGGATATTTTGAAATAAAAAAAGGAGCTTAGGAAGAATATTCATCTTAATAGTGTTAATTCTTCCAGCTAGAGTGAGATGAAGGGTTGACCATCTGCGCAAGTCTTGCTTAATTTTTTCCATGCAGACGGCAAAATTTTGTTGATAAAGAGCTTTATGTTTACTTGTGATGTTTACCCCTAGGTATTTAAACTGTTCTGCAATGATAAAAGGTAAGGTATCTAATCTAATATTATATGCTTGAGAATTCACTGGAAAGAGTACACTTTTATTCAGATTAATTCTGAGACCAGATATCTTTTGAAATTCTGTGAGTGCTGTTAAGACTGCAGGCACAGCATGTTGTGGGTCTGATATATACAGTACCATATCATCTGCATATAGTGAAATTTTCTGTTGCAGTCCTTCTCTGATAATCCCCTTTATCTGATCAGTATTTCGACAGTGTATTGCCAGTGGTTCAATGGCGATTGCAAACAGTAGCGGTGACAAGAGGCATCCTTGTCTGGTACCACGCTCTAGTTTAAAGTAGTCTGAACAAATGTTGTTGATACAAACTGAAACTTCTGGATTAGTATACAGTAATTTAATCCATGCACAAATGTTTGGGCCAAACCCAAATTTTTCCAATGTAGTAAAAAGGTATTTTCATTCAATCATGTCAAATGTTTTTTCTGCATCCAATGATAATAATATTTCTGGGGTGTTTGATTTAGTTGGTGAATATATTACATTAAATAGGCGTCGAAGATTTGAAGATAAGTGTCGACCCTTGATAAATCCAGTTTGATCTTGTGATATTACCGAGGGGAGCACTTTCTCCATCCTTCTAGCTATGATTTTGGAGAGTATTTTAACGTCATTATTCAGAAGTGAAATTGGTCTGTATGATACACATTGTAATAAGTCCTTATTTTTTTTTGGAAAAACGGTGATTAGGGCTTAGCGAAAAGTTTGAGGAAGAGTTTGGTTGTCTCTGGCTTCTGTAAGTGTTGCTAATAGGAGGGGTGCTAGCTGAGCGGAGAATTTCTTATAAAATTCTGCAGGGTATCCATCAGGGCCTGCTGCTTTCCCGCCTTGAAGTAACTTTATAGCATCTAGTAATTCTGATAACGCGAGAGGTTTATCAAGTTCCTCCGCACTAAGAGTGTCTATTTGTGGTATCTGTAATGTATCCATTAATGCATTAGATTGTGTATTGTCTTCTTTAAACTTAGTAGTATATAGGGATTTATAGTAGTCTCTGAAAGTGTGCATTATATTTTTGTGGTCGATGATTTTATCCCCGTTCATTTTGGTGATTACTGAGAATGCATTGCGCACTTCTTGCTTGTGAATTTGGTGAGCTAAAAGCTTATTAGCTTTCTCTCCATGTTCATAGTAATGATGTCTGGATTTATAAATTAGTTTTTCAGTTTCTTTAGTTGTCAAGAGGTTTAGTTCTGAGTGCAGAGCCTGCCTTTTCCTATGTAGAGCCTCGCTTGGTAGTCTGGCATGTTCTTTATCTATTCTAGTAATTTCACTTTTTATCTCTGCTACTTTCTTGGTTTATAATTTATTTCTGTGGGAAAGATATGAAATAATCTGTCCTATTAAGAAGGCCTTAAGAGTTTCCCAGAATATTCCTGCAGAAATCTCTGAGGATGTATTTGTCTCTAGGAAGAAACTGATTTGTTTGGATATAAATTCTTTACAATTCTCGTCTGCTAATAGAAGCGGGTTGAGATGCCATCTGCGAGGTGAGTGTGTGGGGCATAGTGACTTTAGCTCCAAGATCAGAGGTGCATGGTCAGAAATAACAATAGCATCGTATTTGCAAGACTTAATCATAGGCAAGAAGTTATTATCTATAAAGAAATAATCCTTGAGTAGCAATGATGTAATGGTGAGTAGAAAGAATATATTCTTGATTTTGGGTTTAAAATCCTCCAGTGGTCTGATAAGTTGTGATCAGTTATAAACTTTGTAATTATCTTTGCGGTGTTAGATGTCGTTCCCCCTGTGGTAGAAGTCCTATCTAAGAGTGGATTTAAAACACAATTAAAGTCCCCAGCCATTATAATTTTATGAGTGTTCAGATTGGGAATGGATGCTAATAAATTTTGTATAAATTCCTTATCATCAACATTAGGTGCATAAACATTTATCAAGATCATTTTACAGTTAGATAAGTCTCCCATGACCATCACATATCTCCCTTCAGGATCCAATACTACATCTGATGCTACAAATGAGACTGTTCTATGCATGAGAATTCCCACACCTCTAGTTTTCTTTGTATAACTGGAATGGAACATTTGGCCAGTCCAGTCTTTTTGCAGCCTTGCTTAGTAAATGGGTCTCCTGTAAAAATACTATTTTAGCATTTAGACCTGTTAAGTGAAAGAGTACTTTCTTTCTCTTTAATTCATGATTCAGGCCTTTAACATTCCATCTCATGAAGTTAACTGTCCCATCATGGAGACATTGATTCTGAGTTTTTGATGTCATTTTATAGTACATTGGTAGTTATTATAATTATAAAAATTAAAAGGATAGATTAGGTATAGATCTAGCCTGCTCTCTTTCTCTCCCCCCTTAACCCCCCACCCTCCCTTTCTGCCTCCCCACGTGAGGCTAGAACCCGCTTTACACAGTCCCAGTCCTCTGACATACCCAGAGACAGAGCACGTCCAAAGCAAAACAAGCCCCCACGCAGCGGCGTTTTAGGGTTAAAAAATACAGATATCTATTACCAATATAGTCTAAATACTATATGCATAAAATTAAATAATTAATAAACTGTGCACTTAGAATATATATAATCTTCAGTAATCTTAGTGTATTAAGATAATACACCTGGATAATAAACCCGGGGAATGGTGTTAGAAAGTGGTCCAGAATAAGCATAATAAGTCTTAATGCAATAATAGCAATAACAATAAACCAAGGGTATGATGTTGAACAGTCTCGTTTAGGGTAGAGAGAAAATAATTAGATAAAAAAAAAAGGGTAATTAAGCACAAACGCCTGTAACTATGATTAAAACAAACAAATAGCGGCCAAGTAGTAATGAGTAATAACGAGAATATATAATGATAAAGCCCGTATTTTAAACAAATAGATCAGACAGTAGATTATTAATCTTTGCCGTATCATTAACGGCCATGACTCACGATTATGTATAAGAATAGTCCCGGGATCAGCTTTCTTAATTCCTTTTCTGCTTCTTCCTTGCTAGCAAAGACATAGAATTGACACTGCAATTCCACTTTCAGTTTGGCAGGGTACAAGAGTGTGTATTTGATATTGGCTTGCCGTAACCGCTGTTTAATTTTGTAGAAGGCTGCACGTTTAGTAGCTGTTGCTGGAGAGAAATCAGGGAAGATCAGGGAAAATATGGATGTGGTTATTTTCATATATAATCTCTTGCTTGTGTCTGAGGAGTGCCATCACCTCTAGCTTAAATGATAATCTTTCAAAGCGGATAATAAAAGATCTAGGTCTAACAGTATTTGAACCGCGTATGCAATAAGCCACTGCTGTCTCAGAGTCTGCTTTAAAGTCCTCTCCAATTATTTTAGAAAAAAGTTAAGCTGCGAATTTCACAGGGTTTGGACTTTCTCGATTCTCAGGCAGACCTTCAATTCTGACATTATTCCTTCTGCTTCCATCTTCCAAAGTAGCCAGTCTGTCTCAGAGTTTTTTGCATTCGGAGCTGACAATTGATGCCTTTTCTTCGGCACTGGCAGCTAACTTTTCGGCTGTTTCAATCCGAGTCGTGAATGTCTCCTTGACATCCTCAAGTTGATCAGCAAGTGTGTTCAGTTTAACCGAGGTTTCCTGAATGTTCTCTTCAATTTTACCCAGCATATCTTTAAAGACTTTATTATCCTGCTGCTGCATCTGTCGCAGTTCCTTTTCGCTGTTCTTTATGTCCTGTTGCAGCTCCTGTCGCAGTTTATCATTTGCCTGTTGCAGCTCCCATCGTAGGTTCTCATTTGCCTTTTACCTTGCCTTCTCATTTGCCTTCTCGCTTTTCTTTATCTCTTGCACGAGCTCAGTGAACCTCACCTTCAGTTCAGACAGATCAATTCTGCTTTCTTGCACCGTGGGTGAAGCGGCAGGCTGTATTGTAGCCGGTGTCCCCGATGTTCCCGGCTCGCGTGGAGTAATTAAAACCGTGGGCTGCAAGGCCTTTTCCAGTTTCAGGTGATCTTCTCCAATCAGCGAGCTATCGAGACCTGCTTCACTCACGCTCATACATTCGCTCTCAGTTGGCGACGATGTAGCGGACCGTGGTACCGAGGAGTCTGGGCTTTTGCCTATTTGATCCAGGTCAGTCTCTGAAAGGCTGTATCTTGAACTAGGGCTTGCCGATCTTAGCTTTGGTGCAGCTTTAGTTTTCGGCTCTTTCGGACCCCCTTTCTTGTTGGCCATGTTTATATATGCTTACATATACTGTAGCAGTGCCCCTCAGGCTGGATAAATACAGGATATCTCAGGATAATAAGCAGATAATATGAAAAATAACACCGCTGCTAGCGGAGCTCCACTTCAGATGTCCATCTCTCGCAACGGACGAGACCAACTCTCTATTTTTTTATTTCTAAGTTAAAAAATAAGCCAAATAAATTGATGATCTGTCAGAAACATGGTTCTGCACACACAGTATGTTGTTTCTCATACATAATATAATTTGTGTATGTGTGTTACAGTATATTAAGTGAAATATGTTTCATTATATTTTACATATTGTGACCGCTGCTGCAGGGTGATATGGCGGCCCTTCAGAATCCCCCACTTAAACAGTTTTTCAATGGGAAACAAACACTATTACAGCTCCTGTTTGCAGGATCAGCTGCAGGCTTGCTGACTTGCCGGGCCACAAACATTTAAAAGACCAAGCCGTGGACATCCTGAGGTCTCTCACTCTCCTGTTTCTCTTCCCTCAAACTTCCTCTGCTCCAGCCGCTGCTACTGGCCCACTGGACCCCCTTGATGAAGAAGACTTTGTTTTGATGTATCAAAAACAGTTATGGCTGTTCCTTGTTTTTGTATCTGGCAGAACAGCAATAAAGTTTCTACTTCTTGGAAAACCTGCTGAACTCTCCTGTGCAACTTTGTGACCCAAGCTTGACAAGTGGTACCAGGTGAGGTGTTGCACAGATGGATTCTCAGCACCCTCCAGAGTTGGACCCTCAGTACATTCCCCTACCTCCGGACCTGGAGGATCTGCCATCTCCTCCAGCTACTCACCCCAGAGACGTGTTTGTGAAGATGGGCCCTAAGGATGACCTGGAGGGTTTCGTCCTCAGCTTGCAATACACGACAATGTTGATATGCTGGAACAGATGAAACTGATCGCCCTGTCTGTCTGTGCTCAGATTTCAGCATCAGAAATTCCTTGCCTTCTCCTAGGTTGGATACATAACATGGAGTTTTCAAGAAACAGTACATGTCCAGAATGTAAAAGAAAGAAAGGGTAGGATTTAGCGTTTTTTGTGATGTATTTAGTTTATACTTATATCTATTGGAAAAAAAGTAATTTTACAGTGTGAAATCATTTGGGATGGAAAGGCTTATAGTTATGCATGCAGTGTGTCAAGTCCTGTTGAAATGGTAAAAGTTGAGCAATTCTCTAAATGGCACTAATAAAACAGCCACAAGTTTTCTTTCCCTGAAAGATGCACTTTATGGACAAAACTATTGGGACACGCCTCTTAATTATTGAATTCAGGTGTTTTAGTCAGACCCATTGCCACAGGTGTATAAAATCAAGCACCTAGCCATGCAGTCACCATTTGCAAACATTTATAAAACAAAATGGGTCATTCTGAAGAGCTCAGTAACTGTGTGCTACTATGATAGGATGTCACCTTTGCAATAAGATGGTTCGTGAAATTAAATGTCATCCTTGCACTTTCCAATTGGTATATATTTGCAAGGGTTTAGAGAAGTAGTTTGTTTACTTTTTCCAGGAGGAAATGTGTGACACGATTCTGCTACGAGTAATAAGCAATTTGAAGGATTACTTTCTTTGATTAACTACCCCAAATCTAATCTAAATAATTCTGTTAATACTGCACTTTGTAGAGAAAAGCATCTTCAAAAACTGAAAAAAATCAAATCAAATATGAAGTTAGTATAAAACCCTCAAAGTGCATGTTTCTTTAAAGCAGAGTGTAATATGTGAGTCAACACACAAAGTGAAAGCTTACAAGATATATGTATAATTTCTGCCTTTACATTTTTTTTTACTTTTCATAGTGCACCAAATAACTGCAGAAATATTTTCATTTGTCAAAATACTTATCATATCTTTGTTTGCCTTTTTAGATTCAAAATACAGCATCTTATTTCCAGCCCACCAGAAGTGAAATGTGCCAGTCTGTATAATTCATATTACAAAAGACAACCAAAATCCTGAGTTAGCCAGTGCTCTGAAATTATTAAAATCTAAATTTGTAGAGAAAATAGAAGTTAAATAAAATAGATATAATAAATAGAAGTTATATATTTTGGCAATGTAGTGGACAGAATGTTGGCTGGTACTGTACTGTAGTTGAAGTTTTGAGGATATTTCTTAATGACAAGCTTCAAAAGTACAAATAAAACTATCTAAATGTATTTAACAGTGCTAATGCTATTGTTCACTGTCTTTGCTAACAGTAATTTTAGTTTTAAAGGAAACTATACAGGAGCAGATTATTAAGCACACTGGTAACAAAAAAAGGATATGTTAAATGATTAAACAGCATAAACATAAGTCTATTTGCTGAAATTAATAGAATATAGCCATTTCATTTTAAAACCTATTTATTCCATTCAGTGTCTTAAATATTTTTGTATTTCTTTTCTTTCATTTTTTTCTTTCTAAAACTAGTCACACAACATGATCCATGTCTGACCATACAATTAAAGCAGAAACAAAAATAACTTGTCACAAATGAGGAAATTATTAAAAAAGTAAAAGTAATTTTGGGAAGCACGAATTAGATTGTTATTCAAGCATTGATTTGAAAAGGTTACTACTAAGAAGCAAAAAGAAAAATGGATCTTTCAGGTGCTGTAGTAAGTCAAGTAAAAGAAAACTCAAATGATTTTTCTTGAGATATGGAAACGGAACAAGTCTGTCTTTACTGAAAGTACAGAAACCATAATGGATTGAGAAATGCAATTGCAGGGACTTGACATGGTGATAACAGAAATTTGTAACATGGATTGCATAGTGAGTTCTACATGGGAATAAAATCGGCAGTCTTGCTGCATCTGTCAAAAATTGTGTCAGGAGAATCACTTTTATATACCTAGCTAAGGGAAAAAAACATTTATGGAAGAGCTTTCAGCACAATAGACAGGAGAATCATCAAGTCAGGTAGGTTGCAAAGTAGAAGCCAGAGATGTATAGTAGGAGATATTACTATTCCATTCCTCGAAGGCTAATTGTTGATAATTATGTCTGACATCAGTGTTGGGTTAAAACACTGATTAGAAATTCATTAAACATTTTTAATAACATTTTGAGGAAAATTAATATGTTTTTGGGAAGATTTCTCCAGTGCTGCTAACCTGTTTTACAGTATTTATTTTTCACAGTAGGAAATTATACTGTGCTATTTAATTGAACTCACAGAGGTGATTAGACCAAGAGCCTCTTGAAATTTTACTAGTTAAACTAAAAGCAGAACTTATTAGGAAAAATATTAAGATATGCTTCTCTAACCAACCAAGAAACGAAAAGCAGATTGTTAAGGGGACTATCTTATTAAGGAGAAATGTCTATAGAGGTTTTCCAAAAGGGTACATGATTCCTAATACTTTCAAAATAATCATTTGAGGGTCTGAAGCATATATTCTGTGATTTTCCTGTGATGGACTGGTGCCTGTCCAGGGCTGGTTCCTGCTTTGTACCCAGTGCTGCTGGGATAGCTTCTGCCCTTATGAACCTATATGTCCTTGTGTATTAACTGGTTTACAATACAGTATTGATTCTACTGACTGAATGATGACCTGGCTTTGCTTGTCTTTGTATGGTCTTGAAATACCAGCTTAAAAAATGGTAGAATGTGATTTCAATGAGACTCCTATGCAACAATCATAACAAAAAGGTAGAGTTGTGTTTCCTTAAAAAGACGGTGTTTTTAGCAAATATGAACTATTCATATTTATAAGTACACTCAATAAGAATGGTTTTCCTTTCATATTGAAGCACATGCTACACACTTTCCACTTCCACTCCTCTGTTGCTCCTTGGAAGCGTCTGAGTGTGTCTTTCGCAAAATATGAATTTTACTCACCTATCCCCTCGCTTACTCTATTCAGACAGTTAAGGTGAAGGTACAGTTACAGGTAACTTTTACACAGCCGTGGGTCTACCGGCCTATCTAAATAAATAACTTACAGTATATTTTCTGTGGATAGGCTGCTTACAGCCAATAGAGGTCCATGCTTACCTTACAGAAAGACTGACAGACTTCCATCGGTTGAATTCTCAGCAAGATTATTGTCTTTGTGGGTTTTGCACATTATCTCATTATTATAGTTTTTTTTTCTATATTATCCAATTATTAAATTGACCAAGAATGAGTGAGAGTGGGTATTTCATTTTTTTTTAAATTTCACCTGTTTAACCTGTATGGAAGTTAACTGTAGATTGTAATAGTTTAGACATAAAAAAGATACGATGCTCGCTGAAGATTGTCATATATACAGGTGCTAGTCATAAAATTAGAATATCATGACAAAGTTGATTTATTTCAGTAATTCCATTCAAAAAGTGAAACTTGTATATTAGATTAATTCATTACACACAGACTGATGTATTTCAAATGTTTATTTCTGTTAATCCTGATGATTATAACTGACAACTAATGAAAGTCCCAAATTCAGTATCTCAGAAAATTAGAATATCAATTAAGACCAATGCAAAAAAAGGATTTTTAGAAATGTTGGCTAACTGAAAGGTATGAACATGAAAAGTATGAGCATGTACAGCACTCAATATTTAGTTGGGGCTCCTTTGGCCTGGATTACTGCAGCAATGCGGTGTGGCATGGAGTCGATCAGTCTGTGGCACTGCTCAGGTGTTATGAGAGCCCATGTTCCTCTGATAGTGGCCTTCAGCTCTTCTGAATTGTTGGGTCTGGTAGATTTTCTATGGGGTTAAGGTCAGGCGAGTTTGCTGGCCAATCAAGAACAGGGATACCATGGTCCTTAAACCAGGTACTGGTAGCTTTGGCACTGTGTGCAGGTGCCAGGTCCTGTTGGAAAATGAAATCTGCATCTCCATAAACTTCGTCAGCAGCAGGAAGCATGAAGTGCTCTAAAACTTCCTGGTAGACGGCTGCGTTAACCTTTGACCTCAGAAAACACAATGGACCAACACTAGCAGATGACATGGCACCCCAAACCATCACTGACTGTGGAAACTTTACACTGGACCTCAAGCAACGTGGATTCTGTGCCTCTCCTCTCTTCCTCCAGACTCTGGGACCTTGATTTCCAAAGGAAATGCAAAATTTACTTTCATCAGAGAACATAACTTTGGACCACTCAGCAGCAGTCCAGTCCTTTTTGTCTTTAGCCCAGGCGAGACGCTTCTGACACTGTCTCTTGTTCAAGAGTGGCTTGACACAAGGAATGCGACAGCTGAAACCCATGTCTTACATACGTCTGTGCGTGGTGGTTCTTAAAGCACTGACTCCAGCTGCAGTCCACTCTTTGTGAATCTCCCCTACAGTTTTGAATGAGTTTTGTTTCACAATCCTCTCCAGGGTGCGGTTATCCCTATTGCTTGTACACTTTTTTCTACCACATCTTGTCCTTCCCTTCGCCTCTTTATTAATATGCTTGGACACAGAGCTCTGTGAACAGCCAACCTCTTTAGCAATGACCTTTTGTGTCTTGCCCTCCTTGTGTAAGGTGTCAATGGTCGTCTTTTGGACAACTGACAAGTCAGCAGTCTTCCCCGTGATTGTGTAGCCTACAGAACTAGACTGAGAGACCATTTAAAGGCTTTTGCAGGTGTTTTGAGTTAATTAGCTGATTAGAGTGTGGCACCAGGTGTCTTCAATATTGAACCTTTTCACAATATTCTAATTTTCCAAGATACTGAATTTGGGACTTTCATTAGTTGTCAGTTATAATCATCAGGATTAAAAGAAATAAACATTTGAAATACATCAATCTGTGTGTAATGAATGAATCTAATATACAAGTTCACTTTTTGAATGGAATTACTGAAATAAATCAACTTTGTCATGTTATTCTAATTTTATGACCAGCACCTGTATTGGTCACACACTGCATTATTGAAATTCTAAAGCATACTGGTTAGCGCTGCAGCTTCATGGATTCAGCATCCTCATTTCAAATAGTGTACCCAGTCATTGTCTGTGTGGAGTTTGTATATTCCTTCTGTATATGCATGGGTTTTCCTCCTAAATCCTTGAAGATGACCATATATGTGTATTGCCAATTCTAAATTTGTTCTGTTTGAGTGTATTTGAGTAGACCATGTGATGGAATGAAGCCTTGTCGAAGGTTGGTGACTCCCTTGTGCTTGATGCTAGCTGGGATTGACTGTGGTCTCCAAAATGCATTGAATTAAGCATTTTTCCAAATATATACATTTTTATTTATGTAATAAATTAATGCTTTTGGCTCCCTACATTGCTACTTTCAATTCAGTTCATTTGTTTACTTTTTGTACATTGCACAGGTACAGAGCATTGTGACAAGTTCAGAAGTATATACAAATACAAACTTTACAAATCACTAATTACATAATGAGTACACATGAAAACACAGGTTTGTTTAACAGTCTGGAAGCAAAGTGGTACTAAATTGATTTATATAAATGAAGCTTAGCAATATTTATATATGGCCTGTTGACAGTGGCATAGCTAGCTTGCAGAAGGCCCCTGTTCAGTGCCCTGAGGTGGGCCCTTCCCCTTACTGTTAGTAATTTATTTGCAAGTAGATCCTAGGTGCCAGCATCACTATCAGATCACACACCAGTGACAAACAAACCGGCTTTCTAAGTGGAATTTGTAATAACTTTTTTAATTGTTCTATGCTATAAAATGAAGCAATTTCAGTTTGTGACAAATTTAAAATGACAACACCAGCTGACAGGGTACAACTACACAATCAACCTGTTTTACACAGGTTCTGAGAAAATGAACATCATAAAGTGAGGTGTTAATTGTTCCAAGAAATTTGCCTTGTCGGTAGGAAATTGCATATGTATTGCTTGTTTGTCTTTAGTAGTTTCTCCATTTTTAACGGTTTCAGCAGACTTCCAGACTTGGTATTTGCAAACATTTCACTCACTGCACTGTCTGTATAACCTACTTGCAGCTGTTGCGAGATTCACTAGCATCAGCATTTTCAGTTCATACTGCTGGCCCCTGCTCAGTTTTGAGAAAGGTAGGAGTCTTGGGAAGCTTAGAGTTTTTCAATTTCTGTTGCAGGCATGCTTTACGAATCCCTACTACTGGCCAACATGACGTTGTATGGTGAGAGTATATAAAGCATCAAATTGTTCAAATATTCAGCGTTTACTGACTAACGGGGACTATAACAACATCAGAATTGCTATGATTTACCATTTACGGGTTCAAACTTTGAAAACTGTTGACATCAAATCAAAGAACAAAAGTAGCACTTATTTATGATAATAATGTATATTTACATTATTCATATGACCTTAAAACTTCTTCCATTCACATCCACTATAGCACGTCAAAGGCTGCCATATTTGGGAATGTGCACTTCCCTCTAAGGTGGACTAGGCTATGTTGTGCCTCCAATTAGGCTCTGAGCATCTGAACTCCTGAAGTCTAAATTAGTGTAAACTGTAAGCCTGCCGAATATGTAATATCATCATGGATTGGATTGGACTTGCCTGGTGATGGTGCAAACATGCCACTGAAACTGGGAATTATTAAGCAATGAACTGTGCAAGTCATTTAAATTATTAAGATTAAAAAAAAAATCTATATGTCCCCAAGTGGGCCCTGCAAGCTCGTAGGCCCTTGTGCTTTCCACAGTCTGCACAATCCATTGCTACGCCCACAGCCTGTTGATAACAGTGCAGAGTTAAACAAACAGTCCAACAGCATCTCTGGAGAAAATAAATCTCTGGAAGGTTTGCAGTCAGTTAGCCTCCCAACCCCAAACCTTGTCGTTGTACAGAATAAGTCTGAAGTTGGGCATCTATCTAATCTGTTGACAGAATCTTTACATCTTTTAAAGGCTCCCATTACCTCAGATGTCATTTTAAGGGCAGGAAAATAACTTGGATGTAGAGCAATGGCACCACCAAGTTCACACTGATCAAATGTGGACCTGGAATCCAGGATACTGGAAATATGATGTGGCAGTGCTAACCAGCGTGTTTGTTGAAATTGTGAGGCAGCAGCACGAACACAGCATGAACCAGATTTAAATGGTCAATTAGTGGTGTTTTTATTCTTGTACAGTTTTACACATGTATTTTTTTTCTTGTGTTGAATGTACTTATACAGGTACATATAATTACAATATATATTTTATTTTAAGTTTTTCTTATTCTTTCATGCTAACATGGTCATAATAGCAAATCTACCATCCATCCATTTTTCAACCTCAAAAGTATACACTTTTCAGGTAATTTTTTTGTTCTGTGAAAAACTGAAAAGTAAATAACTTATTGCCTTATATTTAGTGTGCTATATTTGAACAAGAATATTTGTAATCATATATTTCATATACATATTCCCTAATAGTTTAAACACTAAGTGGTGTGTAATCCATAGGTGCAACAGGGCAGTGCTGAGGGTGCTCCAGCTAAAGGGAAAAGCCCCCCTAATTTTATAGAGATGATACACAGTCTTTTTCAGGTGGTTTAAAACTAACACTTTGCAATGAGAGGTGGAGTGTTCCTGTATCTTTAATATACATAAAAACAACTTTTCTCATCATACATTGAACCTGAATATTAGCTGGCCAGAAATGTATTTTAGATTTTTTCTACCATTGTGGAAAATCAGCCACAGACACACACACAAAAACATAGGTGCCAAAATATGTCCTTTTATTTTCCTTTTGCACACAGTGCCCTTAATTATGGCTCAGTTTCTTCCTTCTTTTTCTCTGTCTTTCTTTGTTCTTCTACTATTACCGCCTTCACTCCAACACACAAGCTCAGTCCTCCACATCCCGCCTCTGGCTTCCTGAATAGAGTGAGGTGGCCCCTTTAATGTTACCCCCCAGAAGTGCTCCAGGTACCCGATGACGATCATCCCGCAGCACTTTCTGGTGTGGTGGAAGTAGTGCACGGGCACTCAGAAGTACTCCTTGTGCACCCGGATCCTGTCCTGGCCACACTTCTGGGTGTGGCAAAAGTGCTGCAGTCCAGAGCTCCGCCGCTTTCCAGGCACCCCCTGGCAGCAGCCACGGGCCCCAGCAGGGTTGAGCTTCTAAGCTTCACTCCTATGGCCCCAATACAAACCAAAGGGACTTCCCTCTTATGTCCTGGGGAGTTATCATTTCTTTCCCGGTCCTTCCATAAAGGCATCCTGGCTGGGCAAAGGCCCCAGCAGTCCGTCACACCATACATTGATTATGAAACTAGTTTAATTCACTCAGAATGCATCTTTGCGGTACAATATGAAGTTTATGGGGGAAAGCCCTCGGGAGCCCCTATCGCATGGCAGCACTTGGGTCCCAATTTGAGGCAGCCCATCCGGGTTGGCGCACGGAACGTCTTGTCTCTCTCCGACATGATGATCATCTTCCTCTGATGTTGGAGGACCTGCGTAAATGCCGCATTTCAGTGGAAGCACTCTCTGAGGTGTGCAGACATTGGACTGGCCTGATCTCTGCAGGTGGGTATACCTTTTATTGGTATGGTCGCTCTAATGGCTGTCATACTTGGGGAGTAGTTGTTGCTGTAGCGGAATGGCTCCTTTCGATGGTGTCTGATGTCACTCCTTTCAACAAGCATATTATGAGACCCAGATTACAGCACTCACTGGCAGTATATGTTTCTCAGTGCCTTGTCTGTTGTCTCAGTGTATGCTCTGACCGCAGTGAGTGATGTCTCAGTGAAGGAGGCATTTTATGTCACAGCTTTGCTCGTAAGTTGATCGGTGCCCGCGAGGTGACATTCCTCTGGTCATAGGTCCCCTAAATGCAACCACTGGCATTAACAGGGCTGGCTATGAGGATTGTCTTGGTCACCATAGGTCTGGTGACCATGGTGAAAGTGGCCCCATGTTCCTTGACTTTGCGAAAGGTCAGGGGCTGTGAATTGCTGGATCCTGGTTCCAGCGCCCTGAGCCGCATCGTTGAGCTTGGTACTCCCAATACTGGTGGTGCAGTGAAGGAAATCAATCACATTCTCATGGGCAGACACTGGAGGCTCTTACAAAACTACAGGGTTGCTATTCTAAAAATCCAGCTTCGGTCTAGTAGATTATCACCTATTAGGAAAATAAGGCTGGACCTGGCCAGACTCCAAGATCAGGCAGTATATGACAGGTTTGCACGTAGTTTATGTGAGAAACTTATGGACTTGGGTGTGACTGCCGATCCTAATGTGATGTGGGAGACTTTCCATGACAAGACCCTGAAGGTTGCTGAGGGTTGTGTTGGTGTACCAGTGTTCTCACCAGGAGGTGTTTCATCTTGCAGAGCACTCTGAATATCATCGAGAGGAGTCGCAGTGCATGACTTGATGGCAACTCCGGTCTGTACTGAAAACAATGAGGTTGATGGCTGTGAGGGCTCTAAGGGCAGATAAGGAGGCGTTTGTTAGAGGAATCTGTGAGCAAGTGACACACCATCTGTTGTCTAGTGACCAATGTCCTGCTTACAGAAGAATTAAAGTATTACACACAACCAAACCTGTTTCTCGGAGAGTGGCTGATGGAGCGGTCCTTACGGATGACGCTGCAGTTGTGACCCACTGGGCTGGCTACTTTGAGCAGCTGTTTAAAGCTGATCCTCCAGTTAGGACGTTGGATATCTCTAGGTCCATGGTTCTTGAGACTTATCCTCCACTTAGCTGTGAACCACCCAATCTCACTGAGATTGCGCAGGTGGTGAATCAGCTGAGGGTGGGGAAGGCTGCAGGGATCTGTGCTATCCGGGGTGAACTTCTCCAGGCTGGTGGTAAGGCTGTCCCTCTGGCATTGCAAGCAATCTTTGCTTCCATCTGGGAGACTGGCATCATGCAAACTGACTGGAAAATGGGACTTGTCATCCCTATCTGGAAAAGGAAGGGTGATCGTATGGATTGTGGCAACTACAGGGGGATAACACTGCTCTCGGTACCGGATTAGGTCCTTGCTAGGGTCATCCTCAATAGGATCCATGATCTTTTACTCACCTACTGTGGTAATGTGCCTCACTGGCATTACCAGCCATTAAATAAATTTAGTGTCCTCTGCAGTGTTAAAAGAGAAGCATTTATTGGGGGAATAAGAAAAGACAAATAGGTATGAAGAAATAAAACTTGCCTTTTTTTCCATTTAGAAAGCACAAAAGGATGTCTTCGCTGACAATATGAACACCTTCTGGGGAGCATCACGGCGGAGTGGAAGGAGTGGAAAGGTGGCTCTGCCATTGTCCGGCCGGAATGGCATTGTCCAACTCCCACGCAACCTCATAACACTAGAAGTGTAAGAGAAAGTGTGAAGCGCTTTAGTATCGGCTTGCCGAGGCTTATAAATGGGATCCCATATCAGCAGTTGCCTGGACAGTAGCTTGAGGAAGGGAAGAAAAAAAAGTGCTTAATTTCCATTTTTTTGGTTAGAAGTGCAGTATGCGCCTCAAAGGCTGGCAACAGCTATGCACGCGCTGAATACAAAAAGGAATTTCCAGCCTCTAGAGGGGTCTTCTCGTTAGATCGAGCAGAGAGAGAGGTACTTGGTAGAACATTGTCTTGAGTTTACCAAGCACTGATGCTTATGCCTTGATTATTGTAAATATTTGTTTTTTTTGTATAAATATCTTGATTAGCTTTGGTGGAGGTATTTATTGGGTTGGGGTTAATGGTGCAGTGTTTATTTTTGTATATACACTTTTTTTTTCTGTATTTTGAATATTCTTGTTTTTGGTAAACCCTGTATTATACACTGTTTAGAGGAGCCAATTCCTGACTTGGATTACTGCTAAGTAATTTTTGATTTTTGTATATATATGGGTTTATTCATTAATTTGTTCATTAATTCGTGTGCATTTTTCTTTTTCATTTGG
Source organism: Polypterus bichir lapradei (assembly GCA_026402145.1). Classification (NCBI taxonomy): domain Eukaryota; kingdom Metazoa; phylum Chordata; class Cladistia; order Polypteriformes; family Polypteridae; genus Polypterus; species Polypterus bichir. The sequence goes on from JANRMT010062806.1 coordinate 74,468,457, forward strand.
GACTGTCAGTCAGCACTGTAAATACTGTAAATAATTATAATTTTTGGGTTCCATTTTATAGCTGTTTTGTGTTTCCTTTGCAGTATTGGACTGTGCATTGATATATTTTCCACAGGACATTATTTTTGTTTTAATTTAAGTGCACCTGTAAATAAAACCTCACTTTATTTTTGTAAAAACCCAACCCTTTTGTGTCCATGTCTCCCTGTCTTACACCATCATCCTGGTCACGCTCGGTTTCGCACACTAGACAGCTAGAGTATAGTCTGGTGTCCCCAATTTCCACTACACAGGGTGTCACACCTACCAGAGACCAGAGCAGTCTGGCTTTACACCTAAGATGTCTACCATCAACTGCATCCTGGCACTGAGGGTTCTCATGGAGCGCTAATATCGGCAGAGTTTCTTTGCAGCCTTTGTCGATTTTCGTAAAGCGGTCAACTTAGTGGGACATCCTGTGACTTTATTGGATCTCCTCAAGGTCATTGGATATCATCCTGTACACTGGTACTGTGAGTGCTGTGCTGAGTGTAAGCAGAACCTCTCCATTTTTCTCATTTGATGCACAATCTTCCCTGAATTGTTATTTGGCAGACCCCCTGGGGTGCAACCGCGCTTTGGATTCCTGCACAGATGTATGGGAATTACAGCACAGCCAGCACAGTCCTGTTGGGATCCGTGGATGCCACAAGGGGGAGCTGTGGGAACTGTGGAAGCTGCAGAGCCCTACTTTGGGCTTCAGCAGACCTGGGAGCAATTCCAGACCTCCCTAATGAACCATATGGATTGCTTCCGGGTGTGAGTTAAAAAGGAGCCAGACGCCTCTCAGAAGAGGCCACAGTCAGTGGAAAACACTTGTGAGGCTTGTATGTGAAAGAAAAAGGAGGCTGCAAGGCTCTGGAGGAAAGGGAATGAGTCTCACTGTGCTTGTAACTGTTGGCATCAGTCCTTAGAGACTGTTCTGGATCTGGGTGCCATTCCATGAATAAAAGGCTTTTGTTGGACTGAGCTGGTGTCGTTGCCTATTTGTGTCGGGTTGGGGTGACAGGTGTGCCCCTGGTCTTCACACAGTGTTCTGGTTAATTTAAAATCTAGTAATTTTGGCATGCTCAGTGCAGTTGCTTTAATTATAAAATTGTATGTCTGTAGACTCTAAAACTGAAGACACATGGAGGTGCAGGCAGATTGTAAAAAATTAGGGATAACATAGAAATTACTAGAAGGCTCCATGAAAGCTATGTATGAATTTCCTAAAATGATTCAACTCCCACTATTTGATAGCTTGCGGTGTATGCTGCTGATTCATCATCTGTTGTGCACTATGGCAGTTACACTGTGTTTGGCCAGTCATCACTTAATTTTAGTTCAATAGAATGGAATAATGATTTGCATTTAAAAAATGAACAGCCTGACACATGACATCCACAGGCCTCATTGAAGACATCAGATGCATAAGGTTACTTTTTATTTCCTGCAACAAACATTGTGGTTACGTGTTCATGTCTATTTTATGACCGTGTCTTTTTTTTTCACCTAACATAAATGCATGCATTTAAGTTAATCTTCCCTACTTCTCTTTCTTGATGGTACAAATAGATCCATGCCACAGAGAAAATGAAATGTCACTTCTTACACCAGCTTACGACAGGATAAGGCAATGATCAAAAGTATGCAGAGCCAACAGTGGGGCTAACACACTCAAATCCACATATGAGTTGCATGCAGCATCGATATGTTTTCTGTGGTTACTTGAAATGTTTAACTCTGATGAAATTTGCATTGTCAAGCAGTCATTGCAGTCTCCTCCAGGGTAAAAAACACTCTCAAAGGGTATCCTTGTCTTTGTTATTTTATTGTTTTATTAATTTTGCAATTAAACAATGCATTTTTTTTCTGTTCAACACATAACCTTTTTGAAAATTCAAACAATTGTGTGGGTTATGTTGTTATTATTCAGCACCTACGACTTCAGGGAGTAACAGGGAATTATAATGTATAATGTAGCCAATGTCACTGGTATCTCCTAAACAAGTCTGAGTTTGTGTCTTTATTTTAGATTAATTCTTTCTATTACTTGACAGACACTGCTACAGATTGTTGCCTTTCTCTCTTTGTATTTAAAGACTTTATTTTAGTCCCCTGATTTTTATTCTCACATCCTTTTTGTTGTTTCCAGTGAGTGGGAGTTGATAGGATGTTGGTGATTCTTTCTATAGTATACTCCGATACCTCATTATGTATTCTTATATTTCATGCTCCTAGCTTTTAAGTAGTCTTCAGTTCTCTCTGAATGTCTTAAAAGGATAAAGAAGATTTGAGTCATTTCAGTCACTTATTTGTAATTCTAAGTCCTTTAAACATTTTATTCACAACATCTAAACTGTCAGAAATAAGGCAGGCAAGACTCTCAGACTAATCATTAAACTAAAGAATTTTTTAGGAAAAACACTTGTACTCAGCGCAAAATCTAACCACCTGTCAAAATAATGACAATGGACGTCTTAGAATGCTTCTACAATATACAGCAGAAATATTCAAAGAATTTCAAAAATAAAGTATTTCTCTCCATATTATATTGCACTATGAACCAGTTTGTCCCACATATTTAGATGTTTATTTAATAGCGAATAGCATGTTTCAAAAATATTAATAATCATAAAAGATGCATCTATATATCTATCTCTATATATATATATATTCCAAGATGGGCAGCATGGTGGCACGGTGGTTGGCACTGCTGTGTTACAGCTTCAGAATCCTGGGTTCAAATGCCTGTCAGGGAATTTTGCACATTGTCTTTGTAGGTGGAATTAGTGTTTCTTGTAGTGCTCCCATTTTTATCCAATATCTCATAGACATCTGTGATAAGTGAACTAGGTACTCTACATTGGCCCATCATTGGTAACTATGTATGTGTACCCTCAGATGTACTGGAAACTCACCCTAAGCTGATGCCTAACTGGAGTCAAATGCAACCGGCAACCTTGAACTAGGTAAGAAGGTTAGAATATGAACAGGTTATTGTTTGAAAGTGAGATATGGAAGCAATCATGATGGTAAATACACAACATACATTTCTATTTTATCTATACCTTGAAACTCTGAATTTGACAAAACAGGCACAGATAATGCTGATTTTTTGTACTTCTGTTAGTTCAATTTTTCACTGTTTATGTGCATAAAGTGTATTTAAACCTGGACATGTGAAATTAAAGAGTTAATACATCTCACTGTTTATATTGGCTGTTACTACTAGAAAAATAATTAATGTATGTATGTATTCTGGAGTGGTTGCTTCAGTGTTATAAATAACAGTATTTTTACTCTGAATAATTTAACAGGGTATAACCACATCCCAACTGAGTCTGATGTTGCCAACACACAATAAATGCTTATAAAAAAATTTGAGGATACTCGTTTCTGAACTGCTAAATATTGAAGAATGTCTCTCTCTCTCTCTCTCTCTGTTGGTCAAAAAGAATGTGTGAGAGACTTCCTTCACTACTACAAAAATGTTACTTTTGATAAAAAATAGACAAGTAGACTAGAAAGTAAGAATGCAGAATCCTAGGGTGCTGTTTTATTCAATGGACTCGCGAGAAATTTCATGCAGTAGAAGACAGTTATATGTGGATTTTTTTGTTATTTATACAGTCCTTTAATTTGTGTTATATGATTACATGTGATAAAGTAGAAATTGTGTTAAGTGATAATAATTAAAAAAAGGGATGGTACACATATTAAACTTTTGCTTTTAACACTGGGGATTGCTTTTAATTGGGAACCACTGCTCCCGTGTAGAAGGTGCATCTTAGAAACTGAGCCTGGATCAGGTACCATGTGTGATGTCTGACACTCGTGAGTAGGAGTCAACTACAAAACTCCAATAATAAGGGCAATATGACCACTGAGTGTGAAAGGGTACTGTCTGTAATACCTTTTTCTCTTTTGCCTGCAGGAGAGAACTGTTGTTTGACTACTGATGTCCCATCCTCTACTATTCAACTGGAAGTCTGTATTAATTTATGGAACCTTTGGCTGAGTGTGTGCGTCAGAAGTGTCTCCTTATATAATAAGGATATTCCTTATATATAAGAAACAAATTGTTAGTGGCCTGAATGGTCATTATTTGTTTTACTACATTTCACGGGGCTTGCCTTAATGGTACCCCAACTATTTTTCTTGCTACTTTCAAACATTATAAACATTGTAGAAATATTGGAGAAAGATTGAAACAATGTTTCAAAAATGGAAGTTTACCTGTGTTGATGTTTTAACGGCTAAACATCAGACATATACTAGAGAATATATTAACTTGGGGTAGCCTAAATAATCTGGATAGGTAATTAATGATATCACGGTGGCACAGTGGTTAGTGCTAATTCCTCATGGATCCAGCAGGCGGAGTTCAAATCTCATTCTTGTTCATTGTTCATAAGGAGTTTGCATGTTATTCATGTGCCTCCTTGGGTTTTCCTTGAGGTACCCCACTTCTCCACACTCACCTCTCAAAATATGTGCATTAGGATCTTTGCTGATTCCAAATCAGCACTGGAGGAGTGAAAGTATGGGTGTGTGTATAAGTGGGTCCTGTGATGAACTTGTGTCCTGTCTGATGCTGATTCCTGCCTAAAACTGCTTAGATATACTGTGGCTGCTTGTGATGCTTGTTATTTAAAAACGATATGAGGCGTCTGCATTTCCTGTTGATACAGACCAATAACATGCACTGCTGAGTGATGCAGGGGAACAGTAGGAAATGCTACTGTTTCACAGTTGCAGAGTTCTGGTTTCATATCCCAATGTAGGAACTCTTTGTACAGAGTTCATGTGCTTCCTGTGTTTTTGTGGATTTTCTCCCGCTACTTAAGCTGTCTCCCTAAATACATCAGTATTTTAGTTCATAAATGAATTTGACCAGTAATAGAACTGACCAAGGCTGATTCCAACTGAGCACCTACTGATGCTGGAATGATCTTCTGACTCCACCAATGGTTTACTGAAATAAACTGACTCAAATAATGAATAAATGAATGTGCTACATGGATTTTACTCCAATTTTCAAATCTTTGAATACCAATACATTTAATCTTGAATTGAACATTAAAAAGTTAATGTAGCATAATATTTTTAAGGACACAATGTGCACAGATTCTTTGCAAATGATTTTGTATTACAACTTTTAACATATATTAATCAGTTTTGTCAATCACAGCATTAAGAGTTCTCTGTGCAGCTTGTACCAGTTTGGACAAACAGTACAATAACAATTGATTAATGCCATTTCTTTCATTCTCTCCTGCTACTGCCTGTAAAGAAGTCAAACCTCAACATAAGAATAATATGTTTATATAACATATACCACCTAAACAAATCAGATAATGTCTCTTCCAAAATAATGGTTTTACTGATTAGATGTGTCACATCCCAATATCTTCAAAGGTCTTTGTTTGATCTGGTAACACTATCATAGAGATCGAGGACCATCAGAACAATAAGGTACACATAAAATGAAGTTAATAAATAAACTGCTTTAATTGTGCAAAAAATATCAAAAGACTTTTGAAAACAATTTTAAGTACACACTGCCAGTGCTGGTGCCAGGCTATTTTGCACCCTAGGCCAAGTTTATTAGTACAACAATGGACTGTTTAATAGTTAACCTGGGTGGCTGGGTTCCCCCCCTTATGATCTGCATCCGAGATGTGTGCCTAATTCGCCATAATGGTGACACTGGCCATACACCCTGCTAAAAGTAAGTAAAAAAAATATGAAAAATTTGTGAATAAAAGTGCACAATAAAAGTGCAACAAAACAAATATCCAGACTTTTCTGTATTTTATTTACTATTCCACCCTCTCCTAAAAAAATCAAAAGGTACAATAAAACATTGAATGCATCCCAGTTTCATGGGTCTCTTCCTCCCTGTTAATCTAAGGAGATGAACAGCTTATCCCATATAATGAAGCCCTTGAAGCCTAATTGGCCTAACTGCACCTCCTTTTCAGGGCTATCCTGAGCTCTAGAGAGCTGATCCCATCCTGTCCTGTCCTACATTAAACTCAACAATAACACCTCTCCATTCAGGTGCACAATGATAGATTATAAACTACCCGATATGTCCCATATCACATGCACACGTGTGCCTTTAAAAAGGCATAGTATGCGGGTATTATGCATGTTGTGTTCACAACATTTTCTTTGTATCTGTGTGTCTGTCTGTTTGCTATGTCTCTGTCATTTTAACAGATGGAACATCAATATTTGCAGTAATAAAATGCATTTCATTTGTCTTTCCAACAGATGGCACATCATAAACATTTGTAGTAATGTATTTTATTGCTACAAATGTTTGTGATGCACAATTTGTTGGGATGAAAATTGCAAAGCATTTTATTACTTCATACCATAGAAATTATAATTTAACCTTTCCTATAAATCCACCTTTCCCTCAAATGACAAATAAAGTAGTATTATCTATCTATCTATCCATTTTCTGTTTCATAAAAAGAGAAACCAATATTAATATCAATGGAAGACAGGAGGATAAATTTTACATCGGGTATGAGCTGATTGCACAAGTTAATTTACATTTATAAAAATGAAGACATCTCAGTCTAACATAATTTATAAACAGTTGTCAGGAAAAAGGCAACATTGGGTTTTGGAAATCTTGCAATTTGGAAAAAAAAAGAAAAAAAAAAACATTATTTAAGACCATAAATAATAATTTCAAAGGGGTTGTTAAAACATAAACTTACCAAAATAAACTTTTGAACCAAGTAAATGCAACTAAAGGTAGTGATGAAAAATCAGAGCTATACTGCTTTGTATTTTGCAGCCTTCACCCTACTCAGTTCGAGGTACATTTGCAGACATCTCTTACATTGAAATCAAATCCCAAGACAGTAATACAGCTATACAAGAAAGCATTTTAGGCTTGAAACATTTCAATATGGAAATGTATTGCAAAATTTCATTTTTGTTAAGTTTAAGAATTTTGATACTCCTGTTGTTCAAAATATATTAAAAATTCACATTGTCATTATATTGCTGATTGTGGCATCAACTCACAATCCGGAAGCAATTTGAACTTAAGTATTTCAAACTGAAATAAAATGAGGATTCGGGAATGAAGATTAAATTGTTAAGATCTCATCTTCTGCAAATAATGAAATCTCTGAATGAGAAGGAAACTGTGGTGCCCTCTCCAACCCTATCTACAGCAATATTAAACTGTCCCTGCCTATAATAGTTAGGTCAAGGAATGTGGAAAAGAAAAGCAGGATTTGATATAGCTTCAAGTGGGGAAAGAATACAAAATATTTTTGCCTTGTTTATAACAAAGAAATACTGCTACTGTGAACAAAGCCAGAGAGCACCATTGTTTATCTTAATTATAATGCAAATACAGATTGCATTTTACATTCACATTGGCTGCTGGACGTTTGTTATATTGAAATGAAATATCTTATTTACTTCTGTTTTTCCCACCAATACATTCTGTACTATGTAAGCTGATTATGAGAACATATTTCATAAAGAAAAATGTATATTTTAACAAAGTAAGTACTCACTCATAATATGTAATTACTTACAGTAATTGCAAAGCAGTTTAAATCACATTTAAAAAAAACTGATTAATATTATGATATATGTATGCCTGCGCACACAAATGCATAAACTTACAAACACATTAATATACATGCTTCTTAATCGGGCAATGCTGGAAACAAGCAGATGTTGGTGTAAAACATCAAAGCACCAACAGATTACAAAGGCATCAGGGAGCACTTTTGGCAGTTTGGAAGAACTTTCGGGGATCAAGCAGCTGGATACCTGTTAATTACTGAAAATGAAAAGTACACAAATGCAGCTTTCTGGAGAGGTCAGCGCATTGAATTTAAATTATAAGCATTACAAAAAGAAAGTCAAAACAATAGTGTGATGAAATAAACATCAAGCATAAAATGAGACGATAATAGCTGTTTGAAGAAGTAAGAATGCAAATACTAAATGTGCTATATAAAGCACTTTAAACGGTGGCAATTACAGTATGCATTGCAATCAGCTAAATGAAACAACGTAAGGGTCAGTCCTGAATATATTTGATATGATAACTGAAAGCTGTGCTTAGCTGACAGTCACACTGGAAGAGCTATAAACAAGAATACCGTGCTTCGAAAAAGTATTCACCTCCCTTGGAAGTTTTCACATTTTATTGTTTTACAACATGAAAACATAGTGGATTTTTTTTAAACTGATCATCAGAAAAAATCTGTTTAATGTAAAAGTGAAAACAGATCTCTGCAAAGTGATGTAAAATAATTACAAATATAAAACACAAAATAATCGATGGCATTTGTATTCATGCCTTTATTTAGTGAGAAGTCAAGCAAACTGACCCCTTTTATTGGCAAACTAAAAAGATTACAAGTTGCACCTTCGGTGGCCATGACAGCATTGAATCTGTGTGCACAGGTCTTAATAAGCTTTTTATATCTGAATATTGACATTTTCCCCATTCTTCTTTGGAAAACCACTCAAGCTGTGTCAGGCTGCATGGGGATTGTGAGTGAATAGCCTTTTTTCAAGTCCAGATACATATTCTCAGGTGGATTGAGACATGGACTCCAGAACATTAACATTGTTGTTTTTAAGTCATTCCCGTGCAGCTTCAACTTTATGCTTGGGGATGTGTCTTGCTGGAAAATAAATCTTCTCCCAAGGTGCAGATTTGTTGCAGACTGCATCAGATTTTACTGCAGGATTTCCCTGTATACTGCTGCCCTAATTTTACCCTCTGCTTTTAGAAGACTTCCAGGGCCTGGCAAACTATACACAGGGTGTTGTGTGTGTATGTTTTGGGGTGTGGGTTTGGTGTTTTAACAGTGGTTTTCCCTTTGCCACTCTCCCATAAAGCTGCAACTAGTAAAGCACAAAATTAACAGTTGTCTTCTCCTTCAGAGTTCTCATAGGTCTTTTAGTGTCCTCCCTCATTCATCTTTGTCTTGAACAATCACTCAGTTATTCTCAGTGACCTGCTGTAGGCAGATTTACAACTGTATCATACTCTTTCCATTTGTTAATAACTTAAATAGACTCCAAGGAATGTTTTGTGACTTGGATATTTTCTTGTGTCTGTCCTCTGACCTGTTCTTTCCAATCATGCTTTCATGAAGTTCTTTGGATGGTTTTGTCTTTATTGTGTAGGGTAGGCCACCATACTGGCTGACCACAAGTTAGACCTTTCAGATGAGGTGCATTTAGACAAACTAAAACCCCAGACAGGCGATCTCCATTTAACTAATTCTGCAAATTTTAAAACCAGCTGGTTGCACAATTAATTATTTTGTGTTTTATGTTTGTAATCAATTTAGACCAATTTGTTCAGATCTGCTTTCTCTTTGACATTTGATCTACTGATCAAAACCAAGTTAAATGTTCAGTGATTCAATGCTGTATAACAATAACATGTGAAAATGGTATATATTTTTATAGGCAATGCATATCCAAAGTAATATGAAATAAAACTGTGTTTATTGCAGCCCAACTGATATTAAAATGAGAGTTAGCTCTGATACTTATAACAGCTTCTGTTAGTGAGACACAACATACAACAACATACTCAGAACATGGTCAAGTATTATGATGTACTGTACAGTATATCTGCAATTTTTCGTCCATCCCTAATGTACTTTCAGTACAGATTTACAAACATAATGGTCACAGTACATTAATGAAAAATGCAATGACTTTAAGAAAATGCTGTTGTAGAAAGTATATTGGGACTGTTACACAACGTATTGTTATATTGTGTTCAACATGTCATGCTTTCAGAACTGATGCTCCAAAAGAGTCACCTTGTTCTCTATCTCTGTCTGTCTCTCTCTTTGTCTCCTTACAGCTCAAAATTGATGGTCTTTACATATTTTAAAGTGACACAGACTTGTCCTTCCTACACAGGTGTATACTTTTCTATTGACAAGCCTAAAACCTCCACCTGGAGACAATACATTCAACTACTTAAGATGAGAAAGACTTCTGAGCACACAAGTAGTTCAGCTCAGATTTTTTGACAATTCTGTTATTGGGGTGTTCCCCCAGATAGTGAATGAGGGAAGACAACACCACAAAAAACTGCAAGTATTTGGAATTGGCTTTTATACATGGTATTAAAGCTAATTTGTTCATATTAAAACAAGCAGTATGAAGATTGAGAACTCCTTCATTCCCTCTGTTCTCAGTATTACACAAGCAGAAACAGTAAGAGGTGTTGGGGCACCAATAGGTAAACCCCATTTAATTAGAATCTCAGAAAACAAAAATGTGGCAAAGAGCGTTAAGAGACATTTTATCAGACAGGAGTCTGGTTTTGACTACCAGACATGGCGGCACCTCAGGTTTGAAGTTTTCCAGCAAGAAGAGGTGGATCGAGGAGAGCGGACACTGGAAGTGATGTTAGCAGTGGAAAAGTCACCATCTTCTGCTCTGCAGAGTAGGGTGTTTATCACATAGTGCCAACTCCTAGAGTGGTAGAGAATTACTGTAACCCGAGCACGTAAACTGTCCCCTATGCACACGTGTGACAACTCCTACTTTGCTCACTTTTAGCAAAAAGCGATTCAAGGCCAGAGAAAATCTCAATACAGAGAGAAGAAGCTGAAGGGGCCCTTTTCCCTCAAGTTCAAAACACATCCATCAAAAGGAAAGCATTTTGGCTTTTTAAAGGTGTCAAAGTGTACATTTAATATAATATGTTGAAGTGTTTTCACTAATGTTTGCATATATGTATGTTTTTAGATGCACACGCTCTTGTCTATTTCTTAATACTGGGCTTATAACACAGCTGGTCAGAGTATCACATTTGTGCATTTACACACGCACACACACGTGTGTGCATATAGATATTATATACAGATATTATATATATATAGATAATATATATAGATATTATATATATACATACAGATATAGATATATATATATAATATCTATATTATATTATATATATAATATATATTATATATA
>JANRMT010062806.1:74484487-74501685 GCA_026402145.1 Polypterus bichir lapradei
CAGAGCACAGAGCACAGAGCACAGAGCACAGAGCACAGAGCACAGAGGAGAGAGGAGGTGTGGAGGCGGCCCGAAGAAAGGCATTTGTGGCCAGGACTGTGTATTGGGGTGATGGTGTACACGTGACTAGGTCTGAGTGACCATTATTTGGGTCTGTGTGACCATTTGATATTATTGTAAATATTGTAAATAAACGTGTGGTGGCTGGAAAACAACATGTCCGCCTGTCTGTGTCCGGGTTGGCTCCACAATATATAGAGATATATATATATTATATATACAGTAGGATGCAAAAGTTTGGGCAACCTTGTTAATAGTCATTATTTTCCTGTATAAATCGTTGGTTGTTACGATAAAAAATGTCAGTTAAATATATCATATAGGAGACACACACAGTGATATTTGAGAAGTGAAATGAAGTTTATTGGATTTACAGAAAGTGTGCAATAATTGTTCAAACAAAATCAGGCAGGTGCATAAATTTGGGCACCGTTGTCATTTTATTGATTCCAAAACTTTTAGAACTAATTATTGGAACTCAAATTGGCTTGGTAAGCTCAGTGACCCCTGACCTACATACACAGGTGAATCCTATAATGAGAAAGAGTATTTAAGGGGGTCAATTGTAAGTTTCCCTCCTCCTTTAATTTTCTCTGAAGAGTAGCAACATGGGGGTCACAAAACAACTCTCAAATGACCTGAAGACAAAGATTGTTCACCATCATGGTTTAGGAGAAGGATACAGAAAGCTGTCCCAGAGATTTAAGCTGTCTGTTTCCATAGTTGAGGAAATGGAAGACCACAGGCTAAGTTCAAGTTAAGGCTCGAAGTGGCAGACCAAGAAAGATTTCGGATAGACAGAAGCGACGAATGGTGAGAACAGTCAGAGTCAACCCACAGACCAGCACCAAAGACCTACAACATCATCTTGGAGCAGATGGAGTCACTGTGCATCGTTCAACCATTCTGCGCACTTTACACAAGGAGATGCTGTATGCGAGAGTGATGCAGAGGAAGCCTTTTCTCCGCCCACAGCACAAACAGAGCCGCTTGAGGTATGCTCAAGCACATTTAGACAAGCCAGCTTCATTTTGGAATAAGGTGCTGTGGACTGATGAAACTAAAATTGAGTTATTTGGGCATAACAAGGGGTGTTATGCATGGAGGAAAAAGAACACAGCATTCCAAGAAAAACACCTGCTACCTACAGTAAAATATGGTGGTGGTTCCATCATGCTGTGGGGCTGTGTGGCCAGTGCAGGGACTGGGAATCTTGTCAAAGTTGAGGGACGCATGGATTCCACTCAGTATCAGCAGATTCTGGAGACCAATGTCCAGGAATCAGTGACAAAGCTGAAGCTGCGCCGGGGCTGGATCTTTCAACAAGACAACGACCCGAAACACTGTTCAAAATCCACTAAGGCATTAATGCAGAGGAACAAGTACAACGTTCTGGAATGGCCATCTCAGTCCCCAGACCTGAATATAATTGAAAATCTGTGGTGTGAGTTAAAGAGAGCTGTCCATGCTTGGAAGCCATCAAACCTGAATGAACTAGAGATGTTTTGTAAAGAGGAATGGTCCAAAATACTTTCAACCACAATCCAGACTCTCATTGGAACCTACAGGAAGCGTTTAGAGGCTGTAATTTCTGCAAAAGGCGGATCTACAAAAATCTACAAATTTATGTACCTGCCTGATTTTGTTTGAACAATTATTGCACACTTTCTGTAAATCCAATAAACTTCATTTCACTTCTCAAATATCACTATGTGTGTCTCCTATATGATATATTTAACTGACATTTTTTATCGTAACAACCAACGATTTATACAGGAAAATAATGACTATTAACAAGGTTGCCCAAACTTTTGCATCCCACTGTATAATATCTATCTCTATCTATCTATCTCTATATCTATATCTATATCTGTATCTATATCTATATCTATATCTATCTCTATCTCTATCTCTATATCTATATCTATATCTATATCTATATATATATATATATATATATATATATATACACACACACACACACGCACACACCTGCTGTGGTATTAATGAAGCCTTGAAATGTAAAAAGGTTTTGGGTCAGCCTCCCATATAATTGGAAAGTGGCTGAAAATTTGAAGATTTGTTAAGAAAAGGTCTTTACAGACAGGAGTTCAAAACAGAACTGAGGTTATGGTACAGTCAAGGAAGGGGGAAATAATGTCATCTGGGGTGGAACTGGAAGTGACGCCGTCTGGGGTGGAACCAGATGTGTCATCATAGGGCACAGGCAGAATTTCCCGCATTTGGTCTGCGAGGAAGAAAGCGAAAAAATCAGTGCACTCTGCCACCCCCTGGTCTGACTGTGAATGACCACCTTTCGAACCCTTTACCTGCCTCCCATGTGCATTGTTACTACTATTTATTTGCAATATTATTTATTGCAATGGTATTATTACAGAAGGATTTGTATTTCTGGGGTGATGAATTCAAATGTTCTGTAAAGACAGAAAAAAAAATCAAGGTCAAACCTCAAGACGAAAACTGCAAAACTGAATTATACTTGGAAAAAAATGTTGATGTTCCCAGACAAATAAAAACTTTCATATGGATTGTAGGTTATTGAAATTGCTGTTTATTGTTGTAGTACATTTTAAGTACATTTGCCACCAGAAGGAATGAGGAAAATCAGATGGCACAATCTTACGAAAAAAGATATCTATATTACTAAATGAAGGTTGTATATATGCACGGATGCCAGAGGCCAGAAGCACCGAAAGTGCACACGCACAGCGTCCCAGAGTCAAACCCAGCAGCTTCCCAGAGTCAGTAGGTGGCGCCCAAACAACACAACTTGTAAACTAAACTTTAGGTCACAATACAACCGCCGCCCGAACGCACACACAACCGCATATTCAACCTTTGTTTAGTAATGTTTGTATATATGCACGGATGGCAGTGGCCAGACGCAAGCCGTGCACAATACAACCGCCGCACGAACATGAACGTGCACACCATCTCATATACAACCTTCGTTTAGTAATGTAGTTCTCCAAGCCGGGATCAGTGGCCAGAAGCAAGCTGTGCACAATACAACTGCCGCACGAACGCGCACACCACCGCATATACAACCTATTGACGTTGACCAGATAAATAACCAAGTGATTGGATTGCTTTCTGGAGAAAGTCACGTCTTTCTAAGTACTGACAGTGTTGATTCTGAACACGAAACTGAGCATCTTAATTTCCCATTAGAATATTTAAACACTATTAGCCCGGCCGGATTACCACAACACAATCTTAACCTTAAAGTAGGGACAATAGTCATGCTATTAGAAACCTTAATACTAAACAAGGTTAATGCAACGGTACACGGTTGTGAACAGCATGAGACAAAATGTTATTGAGGCACAAGTGCTTACGGGATCCCATGCTGGCAATACTGTTTTGATTCCCAGAATTGACCTTACAAGTTCTGACCTGGGGCCTCATGCATAACGCCGTGCGTAGAATTCGCACTATAACATGACGTAACCACAAAAGCCGAAATGTGCTTACGCAAAGAAAAATCTAGATGCAGGAATCTGTGCGTACTCGAACTTCCACGTTCTTCCGCTCCATAAATCCCGGTCAGCGTGAAAAGTAACGCTCGTGCACGCGCCTTCTGTCCCGCCCCAACTCCTCCCAGAATTCACCTCTATGAATATGCAAATCTTTATAAATCGCCCTTAAGCTCAGCCTTGTGTGAAAAGACAATGGAAAAAGCAAGGGGGAAAATGGAAGAATTTCAGCGAATACCAAGTGGAGGCAAGGAAAAACTTACTATTTGTTGGTTTAAACAGTGGTATAAACAACAAAAGGAAGCTGATTGCCTGACATAATCGCACAGTGCCCAAAATAAAAAAGAAGTTGTCACATATCAAAGTCGTCGTGAAAAGGCGAGTCATAGCCCACCGTCTAAGTGTCATATGAAAGCTTATTAGGGTACAGAGAAAAAAAAAAGGCACATAGTAGGAAAAAAGCACGAAATGTTAACTTCAATCTCGAAATTTCCACTTTAATTATGTAGTTTATTTTGTCATTAAAGTAGAACATCATAAACTTCATCTTAAAATCGTTTAATTAACCAGTTTCTCAAATCACATCGTAATTAAAGTAGCACGTTAAATGCTTTGTTTTGTATTTGATCTTTTGCTCTGTGTGTGAATCACTACGTGCTTCCGCTTTCTCTTTCTCCGACAGGACACAGAATCCATTACATTATATTACAGCTCTCTAAATAATTAAAATACTGAGATGTATACGTGATATCTTTTTCATGATGATAGGAGTTAAAGCATGTTATTAAACAGGGGAATACGGTGCGTGATTGTGTGCGACCTTCGATGAAATTACTGTAGCAGTACTTTCTCTTTCAAACGTACTAATCTCCAATTCCTGTCCTTACTTTTCTTTCTCCACATACCCAATCGCCACACAATCAGCTCTGTAATAGACGTTAAGCCATCTGTAAGCTTACAACGACGATTCTTGAAAACTTTTAAGGAACATTGAAATATCTTTGTAGTACAAGTTTAATTATTCTATCCATCTATCCTTCCAGTGTCGCGTCAGCCCCAGAAAGAATACAGCACCAGGTAGGATCAATCCATGAACTAGCTAGCGCTGCAGAACCGTGTCCTCACATGTTTAATTATTAACAATACACCTTATTTAAATGAAGTTAAAGTTTTATCTATATAATATAATCAACATATTTTGCTGCATTTCATCTTAAAAATGATATCATCATCATATGTAAATACGCGCTTTATAAAGTTGCGCAGGTTGTCCAATATTATAACTGCAGTGCAAGTTTACAGTGGGGTAATTGTACTTATAAGTACAAACAGTTCTACAAGGAGCACTTGATGGACTGATTGACTGTTTCTGAACCGCGAGATCCGTACAGGAAAGGCTTTGAAATGTATTGTCGTGGCTGAGGCAGGGTGGGCTTGATGCTGTATATTGATATTTCTCTTTCCGATCAGCTGCTGCTGTGATTCCCCACTCAGATATAAATACTCCGAGTGGTACAGTGAGAGTAATATGGAAAAAGATGATTCGCTGTGGCAACCCTTAACGGAAGCAGCTGAAAGAAGAAAAAAAAGGTGCAGTGAGAGTAACAACGCTAAAGCAGTTATGGTATTTGGAATACTATGGCTATTCCCTAGGCCATTATATTGTTACAAGTTAATTACAATCAGATGCATTACACTAATAAACAATATGCGGTTAGTTTCAGTGTATTTATAAAGCCGCGGCAGGAATGTGGCTGTAAGAAATAAAGACAAACCAAACAGTAACAGTAGCACTGCTTTGACGCTGGGTGCCGCCAGTCTGCAAAACCTAGCGGAGAATTTGCGTACAACATGGTATGAGGTACCATGGAAAAGTGCGTGGCTTTATGCCAAGTGTAGGTTTTATACATCGCGATTTGAACGTGGAAAAGTTCTTACACAACATTTCTGTGCGTACGCACCATTTATGCATGAGGCCCCTGGAATTACCTTTTAAACTTAAACGATGCCAATTTCCCATTAAGGCTGCATTTGCTATGACGATCAACAAATTCCAAGGACAAACCAAGGACAAAGTAGGGATTTACTTATCTGAGCCAGTATTTGGACATGGACAACTTTATGTTGCCTTTTCAAGAGTCCAGCGTTCATGTGATGTTAAAGTGAAGGTTTTAACTACTTCATACCAGGGAGAGATAATTCAAGGGTAGGAAACCATCTTTACCAAAATGTTGTTTATAAGTAAATTTTTGATTAACTGTTTTGAATTTACCATTTTATGAATTTTTTGTTTCCAAGTTACTTCATTTAAACCTTTGCACTCCGATATTTGTTTTACTTATAAGTGCAGCAACTCAAAGACATTTTGGACTTAAATGATATAACAATTACATTTCAATTTTAGTTTTAATAAATTGGTTAATTTTAGTACAAATATATTTATTTAATTAAATGAAAACTTTCCCAGGACGTTCCCACCCTCCATCATTTTTCATCCCTCCAAAGATCCTAGGGAACAGAAAGTGATTGCCATTCTTGGATTTGCGATTCTTTAGAGAATCGGGGGTTTACTCGTAATTTAAGGAAGTGGGCATTAAAATAGAGAATGAAAATTACCCTATAGCTTACTGTATGTATGTATTTGTTACAAAATCCTAGGAATACAGTAGAAGCAATGATTAGCATTGATCTGTAAAATGTGTATTTCGTAGTGAATGTTTTCAGAGGAGCCTTTTCCCCACAACTGCTTAAAACTTGACAAAGAGTTCTCCATCTCTCTCTCTCTTACTATATCTTCAATTTGCTTTGGAATACATAATCTGTAAGAAAAGAAGCCACATGGCAATGGAATGGGCATCAGCATCTTATTACTACTGAAGAGTTAAAGCTCCCAGATTGTATGATTCTTTGGATCACTATCTATTTGCTGTTATGTTTTTGATACAAATAAATATAATTTTTCAAGTAAAGATCAAGAGTAGTGTTGATTAGTGATTTACTAAACCCTTTTTTGCAGCAAATATGCTGTATTCTCCATGATCTTATTCTGCAATTATTTTCCTGGAAATTTGCTATGCAACTGGCTTAGACAAACATTATAGCAGTCATGTGCAGAACTTTCATGCATGCATACTTTAAGATTGCTGCCAAATCTGATTTGTGCATGTGTGATTTCATGATCCTATCCAGGCAGATTTGGAACTGTCTGCATTAAAAAAAGAAGTCATTATTTACCATAATGAGAATATTAGAGTACTACCATTAGATATGCTACACTCATTTCTGTGCACTGGCAGCACAGCATAGCTAATTTGAATCCATACTTATAGCATGTGCTGCACATATGTGTCAAAACAACCCTTAAAGGAGACCTTCCCTTCTCAAGTCAGAATGAGACCCTGATATATAATAATGAAAGATTTATTACAGGGTCATACCATGTCAAATCAAACTATTTTCCAGGAATCGCACTTTGTTTCAAAAACTTATGAAAAGAAATACCAGGTGTACCCACATTATCTAGGAGACACCCTGTAAAATTCTTTCCAAGATACAGCAAAATTTGTGAGTGGAGAGGTGTGTGAAATTGACATGGCTTTATTTTTTCATCAATTTCACAAGGCATATCTCAAGAACTAAACCACCTATAGCAGGCTCAAATTTTGCATACTGGTACCTTTAAAAGTATAGTATAACTCTGTCACCTGACTAACATGGGTACACATGGTAATTTTTCCAGAATTTTTTGAGTCCGAAGTACGTGGGCCATTGGTTAATTTGACATGGAATGACCCTACATATTACAAGGTGTTTCTAACTTCTTGTTGAAGGAAAAGAGTGTAGTATATCTGCACAGACAGATTGTAAACAAAAAAGATGTGCCAGCTGCAACCCAGAGGTGCAACTGTAAACAATGGCAGGGGCCAATCCCAAGCTGCAGCTTTGTGGCACAGCCAATGTGTGCCCCAAGATTGGAACTCTGTGAGTTCTTTGATATATACTGTGTATATATATATATATATATATTTACTTATTGCTAGTTTGCACCAATTTGTGATTATTTTTATATCTTTGTCTTTTGTTGATTGAGTCATGGTGGCACAGTGGTTAGCAGTGGTGGGCAGCGCAGATCACATTTTTGGCCACAATAATCGGTCCAGCATAGTTGCCAGGTGCTTCCCCAGCCCAACCTTTATGGATTAAAACACCATTGCATCATTATCAGCCACTCAAAACTAGTTTAGTTCCTCTTTTCCCTCTGCCTTCAATCCATTTTGTGGAGTTCGGCAAAGTTTGTGAATGTTTCTGTGAATTTTTTCAAACGAATAGTGAAGCAAACGCCACAGTGTTAATTCACGACTTTGTTTGATTACTAGTGAGGCAAGAATATAGATTGTCTCTTCCTCGTCTAGTTGCAGTCCCCTAAGGGAACAAGAGGATACTTTTGTGAAGCCTTCTTTTGGTGGTAAACGTTGAAGGTTTGAAAGTAATGACAGCCCTTGCCAACAAAGCAACATGCCATTAGAGGCCCCTAATGTTAAATACATGAGGTACAAAAAAACAGTTAGACAGGTAAGAAGTTACAGGTCCATAGCTGACTTTGACATTTCTTCCTACCCCCATTAAGAATTAAAATTTAAGAGGTTAGGTGATATCTTTTTGTGTAAGGTGATCTGATAAAACAATAAATCTCTGGATTAATAAATAAATTACAGATTTATCAAACACTTTGAAATTAGTCTTAAAAGGCCTTTCTTTTTATTTTTATGTTTTGACTCTAAACTACTAGGATAACAAAATATCTTGAGTACTCTATAAAATACAAAAAAAAGTATAAATTGTGTATTAATATCAAGCAGGATTCACTACATCAATGTTTTCTTTATACATGTCCTGTTCAAATTTTAGTTAACATAAAAGCTGCCATAAGGGTCATTACTAGTAGTAGGAAGTAAGACAATGTATTTCATCAATCCATCCATTTTCCAACCCACTGAACCCGAACACAGGGTCACAGGGGTCTGCTGGAGCCAATCCCAGCCAACACAGGGTCCAAGGCAGGAATCAATCCCGGGCAGGGCGCCAACCCACCACAATGACAATGTATTTAATATTGTTAAGTCTCTATATTAATTTCCAGTTTTGTTTAGAACCAATTTCAAAATCCTATTTCTAATACAGAAGGCTTTAAATGGCTTGGCCCTATTTACTTAACAGAACTTATTTAAATATACATTCTGAAGTGAACATTACAATATCTACTGTAGATGCACATTGTCTGTAAAATTAGAAACAAAGCTACTGTAGGATTACAATGCTCATTTGCAGAGCCTTGCAATCTGCCTCCTAGTGTAAAAGATGCCCCAGTTTTCTCTGCATTTCAATCCAAGTTGAAAGCCTGACTTACTCCTGTTATAGCTAATGATTACACTGTTCAATATGCAATTAAGTTTTCAAATTATCTGTTCAACAATAAAAGCTTTGCAATCATTACCAAATGTTACTGCCCCTTTTCTATTTTATTTCTCTTTTTAGGTATCCTGCTGTGGCACTTAGTGCATCTTCTTCTTTGTCTAAACTGCTATTGCTGTCCATAAAAATGATTAGAAGCCTTAGACATTTTGACTCTTGACCATTATGGTTTACTACAATTATACTTTTTTGTACAGTCATGGACTTGATAATGTGGCATGCTAAATGCTGGTGTGGGCAGGGCATTCTTTTATCCTAGTTAAGGAGAACTGTGACTTTGCCTGTTACAAAGGACTATGGGTTCCTAAAGTTTATTTTCTCTAAGAATGCTGTTAACTGGAATTTCTATGTTTGTTCCATCCACTATCAATAGGTTCTATCTTTTGTTATGTGGAAAATGTTTACATTTTAATGAAAAATAATAAACTCTGCAATATTGTTCATTTACCCATTTTTAGTTTGGTTGGTATTTTTCTGGTGCTGTGCCATACTTATACAGTACATATGTGAAAGTTCTCCAAGTCTTTAGTGAAAAGTGCAATATAAGAAAAAACTGAATTGAAAAATACAAGGACTGTAGTCAAGCCCAAGCAGGCACATGCTTATTCTAGAGTTATATATTACCCAGGGCAGAGGATATGTACCTGCAGGAGTGGATGTGTTACTTTGAAATCAACATCTCTTCTTCCACAATATATTGTTATTTACTACGGACTGCTGACTGACTGTTGTGAGCTGCATTCAGTGCTGGCAGTGGCCAAGGTCAGGTCAGGTTGGGAAGCATTCACTAGTACAATGCATTGCCACAACCACCACACAACAAAAAAACTTGGGATCTGGGTTGGCAACCCCCAAGGCACATAAGCGTTCTAATCCTACCCTTCGGAAATGACCACCTATCTGCAGCAGCCAGGTGTTACATGGCCATCCCCTTGGCCTGGTCCAGCCACTTGGGTCCTCAACAACGAGGGTCCTGCAAGCCAAATCACCCTCAGGGAATCCATAGTGCCGTAACAGATGCTGCCTCACAATGCAGGAAATGTGCCTCATTAGGGACTCTGTGAGCAACCAGTCCTTCGACACAAAGTCGAACCAGCAGTACCAAAGGATTCTCCGAAGAGACACAGTACCAAAGGAGTCCAGTCTTCGTCTCAGGTCAATGGATAACGTCCATGTCTTGCAACCATATCACAGGATAGGAAGCAGCGACCAAGCTGATTAAATTGTCCTCCAGTGATGTTGATTTCCGTGCATGCATGTATATAATGTGTTCACTCATACAGAACTTGTTCTACATGAATACATACACTTAGGCATAATGCAATGTGTATAATGCACACCAAGCAGTGGTAAACTAGTATGTAGAACCTGACAAAGATGCTGACCCAGTAAAACTGTAGCATAAAGAAATATAGATTGATTTTTCTTTTTGCTTATTGTTACCCCACAGAAAACATTATAGGTTGGCTCAATAGTACCCTCTAGAGGCCACAACTGATATATATAGTATCTGATTGATACAGAGGGACCGGAGATTCTTACTTATCTACCCAATAAAACTATTACGTAAAGTATAAGATTTCAGAGGACAAAAACTTGGCAGTAACTCTATCTATGGCTGATAGTAGTTGTAGTTTTTTCACTTTTGTGACACATACTGTCATTAACATATTGCATAAAAATATAACAATTTTAAAAGTACAGTAGAAAATGTGTTGCTGAGTTGCCTGCATGGTGGCAGAAGTAGAGAGGCAGAATGTATGAAATGAGTGATGCAAGAAAAGCTAACAGGCAATATTTTTAGCTGTAAAAATGAGAGATTAATCATTGTACTACATTTAGCTCAAAGGACAATCGCAAGTGACAACTCCTATAGAACGTCATAAATGTGTTGTATTTTGCCATGCATACTTTATGATGTGATGTTATGGATTGGGGCTGGCAGTTATGCCTTAGATGTATGGAAACAATGGAAAATTACCAGAAAACAAACCAGAAACAAAAAAGCATTGTGTTATAGATGGTTAGTCAAGTTTTTCTTTTCACTTTTTTGTGAACTTATCATTGATTATTTGTTTTAGGTTGTTTGTTTTTGATAACACCCCAATTGTTACTTGAGATCCAAGATGACTGTCATGTTTCAGCCAGGGAGTGTTCCTTGGCTTATGTTTTTTTTTCCTGTTGTGGGTCTTCTTTGTTTATTGTAAAGCACTGTTTTCCAAATGTTTACTGTATTATGTATTTTTGTTACCTTTATTTATTTATATATTTACTAGGGGGCTCTGCCCCTTGCTCGTCTAGCTCAACAACCCACTGGGAGGCGCTATGCACTAGCTACTTCACAGATCTGCTGCTAGATGTACAATTTAAACAGATTGTTATTTTCATGGGAACTGTTACATATGTATAATAGAACTAACTATTCTACATTACAGCGAGTAATTAATCATAGTAAAATAAAGTAAAACGTAATAAATTGAAAGAAAATTATGTTTCATGTTGCGTTAGAGGTATTCATTGCGTTATACGTCTTTCATCCTGTTTGGCTTTGAAATTATCATGCAAATACTTTTTAAACTTATACTTTTACTGTAAAACTTCAGTAAAATCAATATTTTGAATGAACTTTTCGTCAATATCCCATTGAATTTTGATTCCGTGTTTGGACTTGCATCATGACAACCCAGCATATAACTGCCCGTGAGTGAATAACATTTCTCTCTCTCTCTAATAAATAAACTGACTTTTTCGAATGTTTTTCCCTGTGATTTGTTAATTGTAATAGCAAAAGCTATTGTGGCAGGAAACTGTAAATGTTTTAAAACGAATGGCATATCAAGATCTCCTTTGGTGTGTAATGTTATCCACGGAAGTTGTACTACATTATCTTTCTTGTTGCCTGTTAAAATTTTGCATCATTGCCATGTAACCAATTGACAGTTTTTGTGTTAATTTGTTTGACTTTGTTTCTCGGTGCTAGAATTGCCCGTGTACTAATTTCTTCTGTTGATAACCCTTCGAGATGAAATTATTCAATAAGATTTGGACATAAGTCTTCTTTTTTTGGGAACTTAAAGTGAGGAAAACATAAAAATTTATAACAGCTGAGAGCGCAGGAACAGTGTCTGACAAAAGCATTCACACAAAAGAGAGGGGAGAGGACCGTGGGCATGGTTGGAAATGGTTGAGTGGAAGGCAAGACTTCAAAAAATCTCTTGGCAATAGTCTCATCTCAGGATTTTCTTTTATAATAGAAAGACTATCTATGTATTATGTCTTCTACTTTGTTCCTTGTGTTTTGTTTAACATTATTTTTTTAGCTTTAAAATCAATTTAAATCTATTTGGGTCTGTGTAGGCTAGAGGCAGCCATAGTGTTTAGGGATCAGGCTTCCTCAAATGGGGTCTATTCTAGATAGATAGAGAAGAACTGGACTGACTTGTGATATTTTTAGGAGGCCTCACACGCTTTTTGCTATTAGGAATGTACTCACTTTTTAAAACACAAAACTTTGACTGCTCATATGTCTTTTTCTAGAAATTTCAAAATGCTTATATTTCTACCACCATTTTTAACTGTTTTTGCCTTGTTTATGTTCCCTTTCAAGACTACAGTGTTTTGTGGTTATTAGGATATCATTTGCATGGGCTTTCATACAGTTCACTAAGGGGCAGGTGAGCTAAGCAAGCCTTTGTGGGCCTTAGTATAGCACCCTTTTGGTTAGCAAAATTGATCAGTGAGACATGTGAGTCATTTTAATTATGTGTGTTGTTTCATTAGATCTCAGATAACTCAATTGCTACTGAAAACTTGGCAGCCCAACAACATTTTTTTATGTGCAAGTTAAGTCATGACACAAGACTTTAGCTTGAAATAATATTTTCTAAAACATTTTTTTTAATTCTGATGTACAAAACCATTTGTCAAAGCACTAGAAGAGTAGGAGTTTTACCATATTGTGGATCATGTGTCAGTATTACTACTAGGGTGTTGTACCATGTTAACCATTATGGATGCAAGCTTTTGAGGCATTTTGCCTGAAGAAGGGGCCTGAGCTGCCTTGAAAGCTTGCATATTGTAACATTTTTAGTTAGCCAATAAAAGGTGCCATTTTGCTTGACTTCTAATTACTGCTACTGGTAAAACACATGCTTTGTTCATTGACCATGGTGTTTGGACAAAAGCCGTGATCTAAACTTTGCTCTATAGTTTAAACCTTTTATCTGACTTTGCTATCAGATGTGTATGAGAGCAGTGTGGCTTTGCTGTGTTGAGTTCATGCACAATATATGCTTCAAATATTTTACAAAGAAAGCTGCAGCAACTTTATTGTACTTTTAAAAGAACTTTAACTTTTACCTGCTAGGCTGTACCATGTATGCCTGCAGCTTTTTTTCTTTTTTAGTCAAGAAAGGGATATATGTGGGTCATTGCTATACTCTCCACTTGCTCAGAATAGCCACTGGTAACCAAGAAACATAAATGTGTGTATCAAAAAAACAATGTATTGTAATTCTTTAATTACAACTGTTTTATAGAGTACAGGTTCCCATTACCAATAACAAACAAACAAAAAAGCCACAATCCAACTTTATGGGATTTTTAAATATCTTTTTAAATGGTTTGATTTGCAAATCATAGCCAGTAATGGCCCATTTATGCATATGGTTGACTCTGCTTTCATTGTCATAGATGAAAGGCCAGATTTGTGTCTAATGAGAAAGAGCAAGCTTTTGCATATGAAATACAATGAACCTTGATTATCTGTAACAAGTCCATCAATTGACAAGCTATTCTATCAGGTGTATGTGTTGTTTCTCTGATTTAATGACCAAGGAAAAAATCTTTTCTTGTTTTCCATTCGTGTAGACATATACAAATGATAGGAGAAGAAAGGTTATGCTGAAGATTTTTTTTCTTTTTCGGTAGCAAAACCAAAAGGTAGACATGGAACCACTTTTGAAATTACTTGAAACACCTTATTAATACATATTAATTTATCATTGTTGTATGTTGCCCAGTCTGCAATTTTTAATACCTCGGGTACACTTGAAATTTATGACCATTTTTGGCTTATCAAAATGATTCATTACTCACTGAAACTAATACTTCTGAAAATATAAAATTAGTTTTTTGTTTTCAGAATATTTTGAGAATATAAAATATTTAATATAAAATAGCCAGTGACTCCATTATTCAAGAAGTGAGACAAAATGCATCCTGGTAATTACAGACCAACATGTCTTACTGTACTTATTCAAAATTATATTAGCTACAATAAGAAATAAATTACAAAAGTACATATATGACTGATAGATGGCGCCGGCTGGTGTGGCTGGCCATCTGCTCATCTTGTTAATTTATGTTTTTATTTAATCTTTTTGTGCTAGTTTATCCCAGCGGCTACTGTCCTATGATCGCGTTTCTTTACTTAACGTCTTTTCTTGTATGCTCTCTTCTCAATTTTCTTATTCTGATGGGGCTTTATTTGAACCTCCACCCTTGTTTTATCCATCTCCTTACTTCTTTACCTAGACATTGGTGTTCACCTGTATGACTGAGCTGAGTTTCCCCCCTTGGAGACGCAGACGCTCCCGATGCGGAAGGCATGCCAGCTTTGCTGTTAAACAACGGTAGCTCAATTTTTCATCGCCGGGCTTGAATTCTCGAAGCCTGAGAGTCGTCTTTGATCCATCCTCTCCTGTACAGGTTGCTGACCCTGGCCCTTGGGTGTTGGATACTGGATTTGATTACTCCATCTCAAGGAGAAATCACTCTTTCACTGTGTGCTCTAGGGGAGAAAATGCTACTAATCTTTGCAAGACCAAGATCAAAGACCTGGATTGTTAATGGTGACTCTTCATATTTTACTGACTTGGTACCATTCATTTTCAGACTCTCCTCGGCTGTCTCATCGTGGGGGGGGGGAGATATGGGGCATTGCCAATGTTTTTAAAAGTTTGTTCTTTTGTCAGAGCCTTACGAGGGGGTACCTCTTCCTCTATGCAGTGTGCCTTACATGAATGCACATGTACTGCACAAGGCATGCATGGGTCCACTGAGAAAAGTATAGTGTTCTTTGATCACCTTGCAGAGGAACTTCATTGTCTCTTCTTACAAGAAAAGGCAATGGAAAAAGAAAAAGAGGATGCATCATCGATAAGCTTCTGTTCCAAGACAGCTGCTTCCCCCAGGGAAGCAAACTCAGTCAGTGTCAGGTGCCCCTTCAGTGTCATAGGAACCACAGCATAGAGAGACGTGTGTACATTGCAACAGGTACACATATTGTAAATGTAGGAAAGACGATCCTTGGGTGTATGGGAACTGTTAACATTCGTATTTGATGATTGCATACAGCACGGAACTGACCTCTCTGTATTGTTCTTTTCTCTGCATGTCCTGGAGTACAAGAGAAACACCACCATGCACCAAAATGTGGAGACTGGGCAAGATCGGAGGAAAAAAAAAACACAGTCACTCATTACAACTGCAAGAAGGCATACGAATGAATATGAATAATATGAATAATGTCGCCTCAGTACCAAAATTTTTTCCGAAATGTACTATACAGGATAGGGCAGCATGGTGGCAAAGTGGTAGTGCTGCTGCCTTGCAGTAAGGAGACCTGTGTTCGCTTCCCAAGTCCTACCTGCATGGAGTTTGCATGTTCTCCCCATTTCTGCATGGGTTTCCTCTGGGTGCTCCAGATTCCTTCCACATTCCAAAGACATGCAGGTTAGGTGCATTGGCGATGCTAAATTGTCCCTAGTTTGTGCTTGGTGTGTGGGTGTGTGTGTGCCCTGCAGTGGGCTGGTGCCCTGCCCAGGGTTTGTTTCCTGCCTTGCGCCCTGTGTTGGCTGGGATTGGACAATGACTGACTGACTGACTGACTATACAAGATTATAAAATGAATTATTTCAAATATCATATATACCTATGTCTCTGTTTTTTGTCAGTTCGGCTTTGACATCATGAACCATAAGGTGCATACTAATTCAGAGTGAGCAGGAACACTCAATAAAACTGAATAGAAAAAATTAAAGTGACAATGACATACCAAAAAGGCATGATACACCAGTGTTTGTGTGTCGGCTTTTATCACTCCAGGGGCCTCATGTATGACGCCATGCGTAGAATTAGCACTATAACATGACGTAAGCACAAAAGCCGAAATGCGCCTACGCACAGAAAATTCCAGATGCAGGAATCTGTGCGTACTCCAACATTCGCGTTCTTCCGCTCCATAAATCCCGATCAGCGTGAAAACTAACGCACGTGCATGCGCCTTCTGTCCTGCCCCGTCTCCTCCCAGAATTACACCTCTTTGAATATGCAAATCAATATAAATAGACCTTAAGCTCAGCGTTCTCTGAAAAGGCAATGGCAAAAGCAAGAGCGAAAATAAGAATTTCAGCGAATACCAAGTGGAGGCAAAGAAAAACGTACTATCTGTTGGTTTATACAGTGGTATAATCAACAAAAGGAAATTGATCGAGTGACATAGTGTGTTGGAGAAACAAGCTCAAGTTCACAAAGTCGCACAGTGACCAACATAAAAAAGAAGTAGTCACATATCAAAGTCGCCATGAAAAGGCGAGACGTAGCCCACCGTCCGAGTGTCATATGGAAGCTTATTAGGGTACAGTGAGAAAAAAAGGCACAGAGTAGGAAAAAAGCACGAAATGTTAACTTCAATCTCGAAATATCCACTTTAATCACGTAGTTTATTTTGTCATTAAAGTAGAACATAAACTTCATCTTAAAATCGTTTAATTTACTAGTTTCTCAAATCCCATCGTAACTAAAGTAGCACGTTAAATGCTTTGTTTTTTATTTGATCTTCAAATTGCTGTGTGTGTGAATCACTACGTGCTTCAGTTCTTTCTCTTTACCTGACAGGACACAGACTCCATTACATTCGTGATATTACAGCTCTCTGAATAATTAAAATACTGAGATGTATACGTGATATCTTTTTCATGATGATAGGAGTTAAAGCACGTTATTAAGCAGGGGAACACGGTGCATGATTGTGTGCAACCTTTGTTGAAATTACTGTAGCAGTTCTGTCTCTTTCAAACGTACTATCCTCCAATTCCTGTCCTTACTTTTCTTTCTCTAAATACCCAATCGCCACACAATCAGCTCTGTAATAGACGTTAAGCCATC
>JANRMT010062806.1:74526685-74563189 GCA_026402145.1 Polypterus bichir lapradei
TCTTTATCTACTTTTAGGACTTGAGTGAAAATCTGATGATGTTTTAGGTCATATTCATGCAGAAATATAGAAAATTCTAAAAGGTTCACAAACTTTCAAGCACAACTGTAAAACTCAAATTCTCATTTGATAATCACATGGGCAAAATTGTTCAAAAGGCATAAACCAAACCCAATTCAGATCCCAGTTCAGATTCTTTGGAAAGACTCCTGTATCATACTGTCTCCATCTTGAAACTATGGCTCTGACTGTAGTTCAGAATATCCCCGGCATATGTAAAATGACTTAGTAAACCTTACCTTTACCCCTAGCATGTGTATGTGAAGACTGCATGATAGATAGCATACACACACAAATTAAAAAAGCAACAAACTTTAAATTAGTATTAAAAAATACCTGAACAAATTTATTTGGAAGAATACGTATGCAACAAGGCACAAAATAAGAAAATAACCAAACATTTCTTCATTGCACAGTATGCATTTCTTCAGTATTAATTTCGTGGAGTATAATAACAAAATATACTATTTTTAACTTGTAAGCAAGTTTGACTGGCAACGTGCAGTTTAACATGAACTTTTAAACATGAAATAGATATATTTGGAGAAAAAATAGGTAAATTAACAAAAATGACTTTTCTTTTATGATTTATCAAGATACCAATTAAATAGGTGTGTAAAGCTACAAACATTTAACATTATCACAGAACTATCTGTGCATCCATTTACCTTTTATTGGGGCTGTGAGAAAATATCAAATAGTCAAAATGCACTTCGCTTTGGAGTATCATAATGTTTTCAAATCAGTTCCTCAAACACTCACTCTACATTCGTGGAATATTTAAAAGCTATAACTTTAGTTATTTTGTTATTTGAATGCCTCTGTAATGAAGTGCAAGGCTTCTTAAAGTATGCATAAAATCAAAATTGCACACTTTTATGGAAATGACTGATGTTATATTTTAATTGCATATTGCAAATTTTGCAGTTTTCACTAACTTTATTTTAAAGGCACTGTAACACAAAATGGATTGTGTTATAATTCCCAGTGGAGGTGTCAACTGTTTGGATTTTCCCCTTCTTTCCACATTTAACTGGGATTCACATGGTGACTTAGACCTCGCCCTGAAGAGAGGATTATTGCATCCCAGAATGCCTCACATGGACTAGATTATCTGAACAGATGCAATGGCTGCTGGAGTTTGGGGTAGGTTTCTTTTCCTCAAATTAGTACTCACTTTCTTAGATTTTTTTTTTATCATCAACCTTAACCTGTGTATCATTTGTTTTACTTTGATGTCTGCTGTGAAATGTACACTCGGTTATCAAAATTTTATGAAATGGGGTACTGATATAAATAGTAGCTCTTTTCTAAGTCTGTTAAAAATACAAAAAAGTGAATTATTATCATTACAGTATGTGTTCATATAGCACAATAGGTTATATTGGTATAATAAGTTATTAAATAACATAAATTAGAAACCAACAAAGGAATGTGACTTATCACAATTTAAATAGTCAGGCTTACAATTAAAAGAAAATGTCTGTATCACACATGAACAAAAGAAAAATGCTGTTCCTTGAATTATAAGTCTTACACTTTTAATTCTGAGTCAGAGCTTACTTATAATACATAGGCAGAAAAAATAAAAATAGGCCTTCAGTAAGTTCTTTAGGATGACATGCGTTTGTAAGCTGATTAGTTAGTAGGAGAGATATTTCAATGAAATATGACTATGATGCTTGGTATTAGTTATGTTTATACTTCAACTCAGGACCTTACAGAGACATATTTGGAGACAGGATCAAACTTTAAAAAGGTCAAATCCTGCACATTAAAAATGTAAGGCTGCTAGGGTGTTTTTGTCTATTTAGAAAAAGCAGGAATAAAAAGGAACAAAATACTTTATGTGGTATTCTAAAAAGAGAAATGCTCAAATTCTTATGTGAATGCCTCTTTATATTTTCTTTTGTCTAATGTAATATTTACAGTAATCCATCTATCAAGAAATCACATGACCATTTAGCAGTATATTCATCAATCAATATATTTTCTAAAATGAATGGGAAAAATAATACATGCTTAAATATTAAGTTCAAGTGGAATTATAAATAAGCTTAACTGTGGCCACTTTCCTAAAAATAATTATTATATTGAGAATTAATTTTTCAGTAAAACAGGAATATTTTAAGTTTCTCTGAATTTGGTGATGTCTGATTATCTTATTAACATCTTGCAAAGGCATGATATATGAGCCTTGTCAGAGCCCACAGCATTAAGGATTGCAAATTATGAAAAGTGTTTCCACCTGACCCATACAAGAAACCTACAGTATACATCACATAACATCATAAGAACACCATGGGTGAAGCATATAAAAATACAAATCAAAACACTGTCAATAGGGAAAATGCCACAGAGAGTATTCCAACTGCAGATTCTCATAGGCTCCTGGCTAACAAAGCTCACAAACAACAAAAAAAAAACATTTCTCTTATGCTCACTCCAATGTATAGTTTAATTGGGGGGATTTTAGAAATTAAATACAAGAAAAAATCGTCAAAAGAAGTGGCTGCAGCTAGTATATATTCCAGAAATAAATACTTTAGCAAATGACCAGAAAGCAAAGGACAAAACAGAACTGTCAAAACGTTTGTACAGAATCTGTGGCTGGGTTAAAACTAAGAAAAGTGAGACAAGTCAGCTGCCACATAGCTACAGAGACTGAGTCAACCTAACACCCATCTAGACTGACTAAAGAGATATGTTACATATCCAGATGGCTGGGAAGATAAAGCAAAACAATTACCTGAAGTTGGATGCTCCAGCTGGTTAACTGGTGAGAAATGGATTGTAAACCATGCTTCTTTTATCTAATAAAAGTAATTCAGCCTTATACTACTAGGATTGCAGAAAATGGAGCTCAAGATGGTAAATATGTGAGGTGACATAACTAATGCCTTTTATTTGCTCAAATTGTACTAAAAGTCAGGCTATTGAGAATACTCGCCAACAACTGGTAGCTGTGACAAAGGAGGTGGTCTTACCAATGGTAGGCAGAACTTGCAACAGTGCCCTAACTAATGATTCAGTGTCTTTGTCTCCCAGTCCCAGACTTGCATTCACTCATATCTGAAATTTGCAGAAACAATTGGTGACTAATTCCTGATATCTTCACTTGGGAAAAGAAAGAAAAATGCTTTAGGGGTTTCTTTGGTTTTGTACAAGGAAATGATTTTTGGATTTTATTTTTGTTTCTAGGAATTCAGAAATTCAAGTGTTACTGTAACAGTCTCATGCATGTATTTAGAACTGTTTTAAACTGCCCTTAAAATTCAAATTACCGTATATACAGGTAGTCCCCGAGTTACAGACATCCGACATACAAACAACTCATACTTAGGAACGGGGCCGCAGCTGCTCCTTCATCTGTCTGGGGGACAGGACGCAGGCTCCTCAGTAACTACCGCTCCATCATCTTTGGCCTGGGGACGCTGCATGCGGTGGCTGGACGGAGGCTGTAGGGGGGCGGTTTTCTGTCCCTTGGGCAGCTCCGCTTGATGAATGGGGTGGTGGGGGCTGCACCCCATTCATTCTCAGTGGGTGGCTGGGTGTGTGGCAAGCTGTGACCCGAGGTCCATAGTCTCTAGGGCCACAGCTACCATGTTTCCCTGAAAATAAGACCTACTCCAAAAATAAGCCCTAGCATGATTTTCAGACTGCTCTGTAATATAAGCCCTACCCAAAAAATAAGCCCTAGTCAAGATCGTCAGCTGAAAAGTAAGGTGCCACGCGATGCGATGCGTGTGCTAGAACCATCCATTAAATTCCAAGGACACCTTGCCACAATATCTCTGAAAAGGATGTTTAATGATTACATCCATCAATTAGGGAATGCGCTCATTTCAGCAGCATCGGCGCAAGACAGAAACAAAATCCCTGGACGGGGCATTGGCTCATCGCAGGGTGAACACAAGCACACGCATACATTAGCGTCATTATAGCAAATCCCCAAACCTTCATGTCTTTGGATGGAAAACTGAGCACACTGTGGAAACCCACCAGGAAAACAAGCAAACTCCAGGCAGGGATCACAAGGGACATGAGTCCCTGCGAGACAGCAGCACTACCACGCTGCCACCGTGCCACCCCATATGTGTAACAATTAACAGTATTCATTATTTAAACAAAGATAATAATTTATCTGTAAAATGTAACATATATATTTTAATGCATTTCATCATGAAAGCGATATCAAGTATAAATCTAAGAATTCTAAATGTGCAGAGAGCTAGAATATCATAAATTTAATGTGTTCTGGGTGGTGATCTATTGCTGCTTGCTGCTGCTGTCGGGTCAGGAGGAAAATCCAGAAGCGAGTAGCAATTAACACCTGGGTCGGTTTTAAGATGACGTTTACGACGGTCTACTTTAATGATAAAATAAACTACGAGGTTAAAGTGGAGATTTCGAGCCAAAATTTCCACTTTAATCACAAAATACATTTTCATTATGTCCGTATTTTTTTTTCTCTGTGGCACAAATACACCGCTGTACATTCTGATGGTATTGTAAGGTACAAAAAAAAAAGACGGCACAGAAGATGGTATTTGAGACTTTTAAAATATATTGTGTCGTTACTTTGTGGAGTATGCAACGCTTGAATATAAAAGCACCACGAATGCATTTGTATGTTGGCATTTTGCTTCACCACATCGAACCATTCATCAAACATCAAAGCACGTACATCTATCCTGTAGGATCCTAAAAGTGGCTGGGGCAGCAAGAAATTCAGGATGGAATTCAGGGTTTGGATGTGGGGAGTTATGACGATGTACATGAATAAATATAAGATATCCTCTGAAAATAAGACCTAGTGCATCTTTTGGAGCAAAAGTTAATATAAGACCTGGTCTTATTTTTGGGGAAACACGGTACTTCTCGTGTGCAGGACGGAGGCTTGATGGGGCGGTTCCGCAGCTACTGCTCCTGACTGGATGGAGGCTAGATGGTGCAGAGGGGGGCGTTTCACTTCTCGCCCACTACACAGCCTTGCAGTGTCCCTCGAATGGCTGCCCCATTTGTTCTCGGTAGGTGGCTCGTAATGCTGCAATTGGTGACCTGGTTGTGGCTGAACAGAGGCCATTGAGGGTGAATGGGGTAGTGGGGGGCAGCATTGTAGTGTGCCTCGGGTGGCTGCCTGTTGAATGGTGGCGGTGGTGGATGATTCACTACCCGCCTTTGGCCGCACCCTGTTCATTCTTGCAGGCTGCATACTGTATGCAAGTGGAGGTGACTGTGTGGTGGGCGGTTGGTGAACCGCCCCTCACCTCCCCCATTCATTCTCAATAGCAAGCCTGCTTGTACTGCTACATACATAGCAAAGAACTAACCAATGAAGACCTTATGGAACTAGAACAGCAGATGATAGCATTCAGCAAAGAAAACCAGAGTTAGCTAATGCATTTTGTCTCATTGAAGCAGGAATGGCAAGGCTATTTATGATGAAAAAAAGAAAAGCTCTGTGCAAACCTCCCTTGATGCCTACTTTAAGTCCATCAAGTTCTACCAACATTGTTTAAGGCTGTACTGTATTTGAAAATGTTTAATCATTTACTGTGCATGCACAAAAAGGTAAAAATAAATAATATGTTGAGACAAACATCTGTCCAAATTACATTTATTAAAATAATGCACCTGTTCTGACTTACATACAAATTCAACTTAAGAACAAACCTACAATCCCTATCTCGTACGTAACCCAGGGACTGCCTGTACTCACATATAAGTCAGGTCTTAAAACCTGAGAAATCGATCATAAAATCAGACATATCAATGTCTGAAATATCAATAGATAGATTATTCATGTCTGTGCAGTATGGCATATTGACATGATGGTAAAATGACATAAATATGTCATATGACATAGATATGTTATATCAAGAGAAATGTGTCTTAGTTAAGTCACCTCAGACCCCTCCAAAGTGAAGTTTTGTTAGTAGGTGACATTGCATAGTTGAATAAACACTTTACTGATGCTTTGTAAGCATAATGAAGACCCAAAGAAGTGTTTGTTAAGGTTTTATTACATAAATAGTAAATGTGCAAAGGATGCGTTTTTGCAGTACCTAAACTGTTACCCTTATCTGTTGCTACAATTCAAACCTAGGTTGTTAAAACATGTCACCTTTTCAAATTACCATTACAGCTATGTTTGAAACAATTTTTCTAGAGCTGTGACAGCTTCTTGAAGTCTTTTAGTAAATACTAAAGCTTCCCAAGACATGTATAGGACTGTTCTGTAATCTGTGTATTGAACCAAGATAGACAGCTAGATAGATGGACAGAAATGTATTTGTCCCAAGGGGAAATCTAGCTTTTATATGGGTATTGTCTTGGGCATGTCACATATGAAAATGTTAAACAGAAAAGGTTACAATATTGAGCCTTGTGGTACACCAGCATTGATTTTCTTAGCAGATGATGTGATGCCATTTAGTTTTACTTGGAACATTCATCCTTTAAAAGGCAGAAAAATCGAGCAAGAAACTTCATACTCCTAATTTAATTATTGTGTGTAATAATTTATCAGATGCTTTGATTGTATATAGGAAGATTGCTTCAGTAGATGAGTTGGAGTTGAATTCATCAGTGATGCATTTCACCGCTCTCAGTAGTTTGTTCCCAGATTTTAAGAAATTAACACATCAGCAGTTTTCCAATATTTAAGGAAATACCCTAGTCTCTCAGTTGCATTACCATCTTTGGTTAATGCAGTGATTGCGTTGTGTGCTCCGAGGGCTGCATTTGGGATGCAATCTGGGCCTTGTGCATTTTTAACATTGAGATGTATTTTCAAAATAGTCAATGGGCTCATGTGGTTTGACTAATAGAACTGATTTGTTGCCTTTCTTACATGTTATAATATTTACACTTTCTGAATTGGGTGAGTTTAAAAACAATACCAGCCCTGCCGTTGATTTAGGCCAGAACCGACTGGATTGGATTGGCCTTACCCCAAACAACCTGTCCCCAGGCAGGTTTCTGGCCTGCACATGCAGAAAATGGGGCTAAGGTTGTTAAGTAATAAGTATCAAAAGGCTAACATTAAATTTGAGATGAGGGAAACTGTAAAGCATCTTACCCAAAGCGCAGAAAGAAAGTTCCTTATATTTAATTAATACTAAAAAACAAAAACACAAAGTAGTAACAAAAAGGAGCAAACATTAAAACAACCAAATTCAAATCATAATCGAAAGGCAGTGCCTTAGTACAAAATGCAGGGGTCAAAATCCACAGTATCCAAAAAAGAACAAAAACAAAAAAAGAAACAAAACAAACCACAATCATTGCTTATGCAAACTTTATTGAAACATTCTAAAGCTTTGGTTTAAGTACTGCTAGGATTGAAACTCTAGTGGCATAATTACGTAGCTTCTCCTCCTTAGGTTTGATATCCGGGAGGAAAGGCAAATCACAAGCAACACTGTATACAAACAGAGAAGCAAAAAAAAAACAGAATTAGTAACATTTTGTGTCATTTTCTAACCTGCATTGTCCTAAACAGGGTCGCAGGGGGTGCCACAGCATATCCCAGCTAACACAGGGTGCAAAGGCAGGAACAAACCCTGTACAGGGCTCCAGTCTATCACAAGGGCAAACACAAATGCACACACACCCTAACTATAGTTTCGCAAACATCACCTAACCTGCATGTCTTTGGACTGTTGGAGGAAACTAGAATGAAACCCACATAGACATGAAGAGAACATACAGTAGAAAAAACCACACAGGGAGGACCTGGGATGCAAATCCCGGTCTCCTTACTGCGAAGCAGCAGCAGTACCACTGTGCCACCATGCTGCCCTAATCAGTAACATATAAAATTATATTTAAATAACACAAAAAACTAATTAAAAAGAAACTTGGGCCAGGGCAACAGCCCTGGCAGTACCATAACATAGCCCCAACTCCCTAAGAACTGGCTCCTAGATCCTTCACAAATCCTAAAATTCAGCAAAATAAATTATTTTTTCAGGAGGGTGGACTCAGTATGAACACCTTGATATTGGAAAGATACAAAGAGAAGATCCTGACCTGGCAGACATGACATGGTGAGAAGATTATGACCTTGCAGGAAGGATGAGATGAGAAGACTAAAACCAGGTTGTGATGATTAAGCGTGAAAAAATAAGAAATAGTTAGAGATGTAGCAGAAGCAGGAAGACCATCATCTAGCAGAAAGGATGATTGGTACAACAAATCAGATAAGTAGTAAGTGTATTTGATAAATATTCATGACTGGACAGTATAGTTAAGAACAGGAAACTCAGGCTGAGCAACAGAGGCAAAAACTGGGGGCCCAGGTAGGATGACAGAGATGGCAGCTGGGGGGTAAAACCATGAACATAGGGTCCAGGAAGAGCACCAAAGGCAGAAACTGGAGACAAAAGTTCAACAGGAACATGGAAAGCAACAAGGTGAGAGTGAGTGAGTCAAAAATCCTGCAGCATGAAAAAGGGGTTGATGATTTAAATAAAGAAGCACAAGTTAGGTACTAGTGAGAACAGCTCAAAAGATTTATAGAAACAGGTGAATTAATAATTACTAGCCAACCCGCGGCATACCATACGCCGCATAATCAGGCCGTTTTTTTAATAATTTAAAGCACAGGGAGAAAATTAACATTTGAAAAATGTTGCAAGAAAAGCAACATTGTAACAATGCACGGAATGAACCAACATGTGCCCACCTCCAACTCGTCACTTGAGTCGTTGTTGTCTTTGCACAGTCCAGATGCACCTGTGACTCATGTAGACTTTTCACTGCTCTGTGTGGTTGTGGCTGCTTTTCTATATATAATTCACCAAGACAACCGACCACGGTAGTAGCGAGGTGGGAGGGGAGTGTGCACAAAGGATAGGGACGTAATCAGTGGGAGTGTATGAGTCGCAATTAGTGGGAATTCCACGGTTTGCAGCCCGAATGGGGTTGAACGGCTTACCCACGCCTCTCTGCGCCAGGTAGACACATGCTCAATCTCATACATAATTATTTATTGAATGCTAAACACTCCTGGAAAGACATGGTTGTCTAAAACGGGTTGGTGTGAGAATACAACAGTAAGTGAATGAAAAGATGGAACTCTGGAGAGAGCAAAATACAACACAATAGTCAACCCGCGGCATAACAAACAGTGCATAATTATTTATTGATGGTTGAACACTTCTGGAAAGACACAGTTGTCTAAAAAGGGAGGGTTTGAGGATACAACAGAAAGTGAATGAAAAGATGGAACTCTGCAGAGAGCAACATATAATTGTCCATGAGTGAAGACTGGTTTTGGCAGATACAGGCATATCTTTTTGAAAGTTTGTCCTTGTGCCTTATTAATTGTCATCGCAAATGCCAATCGAACAGGAAATTGTGCTTCGAGATATTTCTGGCGTGTGAAGGTTTTGGAGCAGTGTTGACACTGAAAAGAATTCATCAGGGAATGTGTTTTGAGATGGTTAGTAAGGTATCTGAGTGAAAGTGTTTGTCAGAAATTTTGCATACAAATCTTTGTGTTGAATGGATCTGCATATGGTTGTGGAGATCCATCTCACCTGTGAAGTTCTCGTTACAAAATGTGCAATTGAAGGTGAGAGTGGAATGAGTTCGTAAGTGTTTCTTGAGAGCGCGAGTTGTTTTGAAGCAGTGTTGGCAATGTTCACAATGCATCATTCGGTTAGTGTTGTATTTTTTTAAATGTGCATTCAGATATCTGTGCACTCTGAAGCTTTTGGAACAAAAGGTGCATTGAAAGTCCTGTGTGGAATGCGTGTGTTCAGGGGAGTGTGTCTTTAAATGTTTTTCAGGAAGAGGAGAGTGGGCAGGTGACATCACATTAGTGTGGCGAGCAAGTGGGTGTGCACCCTGTGTGCACATCCCGACAGAGTCAAAAGATGTCACCAGAAGGTTATCACGTGGGTATTTGAGAGGCATGAGAACCTCGTAATGCCCATGATCCAAAGGACCGCTAAAGAGCAGGGATATGAAGAGACGCTGGGCCGGATTGTAAACTCGAGGAGAGGCATGAGGACATTCTTGGAAGTAAATGCTGATAGTAGCTGAAAGGATTTGGGACATTGCCACAATTTCTGCCTCGCCACCATAGACTCTGGACGTATTCATGTAGTCAGCGTATTGTTGAGCAGACTGTATAACAATGCCTCTGTGACTAACAACAACGGACACCACGTCACCGAAGTTATCCCAATGTTGGCAAACAACAGTTTGAGAGCAACAGTTTCGTCAATGACATTTTTCCAAAAAAACCTGACTGACAGAAACAAACAGTTACCTGAAGCAGGAATTTCTATAACATTGAAAGAAGTCTTGTTTCCATGAAATACATTTGAAGCGGTAGCCATGGAGGGCAAAAGAATAGTCAACGTGGCTCACAGCTGGATTTGGACCGCAGCACAGACCAAAGCGAGTGAGTATGTGTTTGATGAGCTGTTTGAGTTGACGGGCAGTGGTGTGAGGTGCGTTCTTGAGCACGTGGGAGGAGGGGTAGAGTTTCTGGGCGGGGCTTCGTTGTTCCTTTCGCATGGTTTTTCATGGTGGACGCGGTCGGGTGTCGAAACCGAAAAGAATAATGAAAAGTCAACGTGGCTCAGATGGGCATGTGGACTCCTAGCACAGACGAAAGAGACTAACTGGGTGGTCGGTGAGTTTTTGCGTCCAGGCACATGGGCAGGCAGTGTGAATGCCTAGAGAGTGAGGGTAGACGCGGGCCGGTGAAAAATGAGTGTTGGTGGGCAGGGAAACGTCTTCCGTGTTCCTGCAGGAGCATCTAAGAAGACGCATGTTTGTCGCGGATGTGAATTGCTGTATGTAGCGTGTAAAACAGTTTGCAATGGTGCACACGGTCGTGCGTCGTAACCGAAAACTCGGTTTTTAAAGACTGCTTGCTTCATTGTGTTTTAACCTCAGTTGTAAAGGATTGTTTTAAGGATCCCATGGGATACCCCTCGCAAACCGTTTTACACGCTGCATATGGCGATTCACCTCCGTGAGAAACATGTCTCTATGAACAGTCAATGTGGCTCGGAGGTGCATGTGGCCTCTATGACAGATGAATATAAATGACGCAGTTTTTTCTGTGTCGTCGCATTCTGGTTGGTGGGCGTGGCTCTGCGAGTTGTCGTCGTATCCAATGGTCTTGGAGTTGGTGGGCGTGGCTCCTTCCTTTGTGCGCCATAGGTGTCTTACTTGTCGGTGGCTTAGTGAATCCACACCCCTTCAGGCGTCCTTTCCATGGGTGTCTTGCCTTAGTGAATTATGTATATAGATAGTGGCACAAAGAGGAATTAATAACTCAAAAGAAACTGTGCTGTACTTTGATTTTGGTGGTGAAAATGATTAGTAGCAAACAATGGAGTAGGTGGTTCACAAAATTCTAAAGCAAACAATGGATACTGAACCTTGGTTTGACAAGTCTAGATAATACTGGTGTAACTGATGATCCTCATCCAAAACAAATTGTTAACATTCTGTGTCATAATGTTCATCATCATTGTCTAAATCAAAAAGAATCTCACCTGACTACCTAGCCATTGCAATGTCAGCAACTTTGTAACAATATAATCAGTAGCTTACACCACAGACGATTCTCTGTGAGGCAGATTCTGTGAAGAGTGAATGTTGCATTGTGTCTTTTAATGAACAGTATCAATAAATCAACAGTGCAGATAGTGACTTTGTTACATTAAGCAGTCAATTTAAACTACTGAGCGACATTAGGCAGAGTTCATCCTTGATATTTTGCATGGATCCTGAACATGAGAAAAAAATCAATGCCATTATGTAAAATGACATTAAATGTGTTTGGCTAATATAGAATATAAATCTTTAGTAATGAGGCAATAGCACATTATGGTACTTTCCTGGTGTCCCTAAGGTCTTGACATTTATGAAACACAAAAATGATGAGCAGGGGGTTCCTCACGTTTTAAAGTACTCATCAGAAAAAGTAGTCAGCCAAGGGTGAGAGTTTGGAGGTGTTGGTCTCCATGGTTTCTCTTTAAATAAGCACAAATTGAAATCCTCTGTAATTTTATTGCATTAATGAATTGTTAATGTTTTGACATTTATTTTGTTATTCTGCTTGTTTTATTACTCAGTCTTTAATAGACAATATTGTTTTAGTAAAGCTTTTAGTTCTTTTTTGTACTTCTTGTGTTTATATC
This sequence comes from Polypterus bichir lapradei, assembly GCA_026402145.1. NCBI lineage: Eukaryota > Metazoa > Chordata > Cladistia > Polypteriformes > Polypteridae > Polypterus > Polypterus bichir. The sequence continues at coordinate 74,538,922 of JANRMT010062806.1, forward strand.
TAACTATATAAACCTTTAATATACAGAATATTGAAATACAATTTTTAGGCAGAAAAACATTCTATAGAATCCTCCGTAGAAACTCTCAGAATATGTCATGCGAGCATCACATTCTGTCTGTCCTACTGGTGGGGATGCCAAGTAACAATTAGAGTGGAGCTGGCTAATAAGACGGATCCCTGTCTCTACACAAATGACAAAGTCTACCATTTACTGTATTTAATGTTACAAGGCTGTAACAGCCAGTTTAAATATTTTCCTACCCACATTTCTAATTCATATAAGAATGGGTAAAATATCATGCAAATAAATAAATAAACTGAAGGGAATTGCGTAGGCTTGAGGGGTTCAGTAAAAGTTTATAGAGAATGATATAATCATCTCTGGCTACCTGATGTCTCTAATCATGTGCATGTACTAAAATTATTCACTGATGTTTTCTATTTAATAACAGAAAAATTACACTACTTAAAATCAATATTAAAAATATTCAAATACTGCAGTAAACTGAGCCTCTAGTCCCTTTATGCAGTATTAATTAGGCTAATTGTTCAGAGAACAGCAAGTTAACTATACAACTCAGGTAACAGAGAACAGAGATACTGGGACCAACTGTCTAAGCCAGTGTTATTACTGCACAGAACTCAAACCACCAAAATTTGAACCTAGCAAGTGCATCTTACCTCACAACATCTCTGTGCATGCTGCAGATTGTGTGTATTTTGATTGGCCAAGATGAATGGAGTAAAAATATGTGGCCAAACTGAAAAAGTAAATCAACACTGTGCTATTTTGAGCTGCTATATACAGCACATTTTTGGTTACAGAAGTTGCTAGCCAATACTGATGTAGTAGGCTAGCTTTATAAATGGCAGCCAGATCTTGTGGAACTCACTGGATGAGCTGCTTTTGGTCACACTAGTCTCTTAGTCAAAGTTAATGCATATGCTCATTAATAATAATATAAAACAACTGACAAAAATGTTTTGTCATCTGTGATGTCAAAGTAATGCCCTCTCCAGCACACTGGATAACTGAAATATTTGTTTAAATTAGTGGTTCCTGACCCTTAAAGTACAATATACAAAATCTTAATGAAATTGGATTAGTAGAGCCCCTGTGCTGCCAAAATAATATATTTTTTTAATCAAATGTTACCGTTGTAAAGTTCTATCTAGTGGCACTGATTGTTTAACCTACATACCAACAATACAGTATAAAAATCTCCATACCGTAATCTAAATTTCTTTAAAAAAGTGCATATTAACTTTAATGATTTGTTTTTGGCGAAAGAAAGGTACTTTTGATTAGAGCAGTGCTGTAACCCATGATACTGTATTTACCGACAGTCTCTTTGCCCCTGCGGAGATGTGTAAATAGAATAGCAGGAGCACAATTATATTTTTTTTGGGATCATAGTGTGAATAAGTGAAAAGAAAAGATTTAATGTGAGAAAAAAAAACAAAAGACAGAAAACATTTTTCTAACATTTCTGATAGCACTGAGATATACTGTTGTGATAGTGAATTCAGAAATAAATGGGCAGGGTAAAACGTAAGTAAATATGGTTAGATATTTCTATGGAACCATATTGAGAAGAATCAAAAGTATACAGACAGTATACAGCGTTAAATAAACCAATTGTGTTAAAGAAGCCACAACATTACCAAAAGAATATAAAGATATTTAAAAAATTGACCAATTTGGAAAAAAAGGAGTTAGTGAGGTTTATGGAGACAGAGGTGCCAATTATAGGAGGAAGTTTTTTCATATGAGGAATTGGAAGTAGTTTGGAAGTAAGTAGTACATAAAGAATTCATTAACAAGCAAAAGAATACTGCGTGGAAGGTGGTGAGAGAGGTGCTACCAACAAGAGTGGCTTGTTTTAAGAGTCAACCTGGAAAAGGCAGATGTCCAAGGAAAGAGCAGAGAGAAGAAGAGAATGTAGTGCAAATTACTTAGGAGTGTGAAATGGAAAAGAAAACGTGGAGAGAGAGATGGAAGATAAAAATTAATCTAATCAGCAAAAAATATCAAAAGGTATGGTGCTATATGGAATAAACATAGTGAAACAAGCCACCCGGTGGGAATCAAACAGTGGGAAAGGTTTAATATAGGAAAAGTAGTATATGTCAAGAAAGAAATGAAATTAGACAACAGAAGAAGGTAACACAGATAAACAGAAAATTTCAAGCATAAACTTATGTTAAGAAAAAAGAAGGACTGTAAGATAAGGGAGGAGGTATCTTCTTTTATAATACGCTACTGTGGCTGTTCATTTGTCTGTCGAGGATTTTAAATCACCTGTAGCTCACAAACCGTTTCACCTATTGACTTGAAATTTGGTACACATATACTACGTCACATCTATTATACGCTTTCGGGGTGATGATTTTTATTACTCTTTTTATTTTATTTTATTGTAGAATCAACTCTCCGCAGTGTGCAGCAAGATGGACATGCGGCGCATGTGTATGGGCGCCATTCTCATTCCCTACCACCTTCGCGGTCACTTCCCCTACCTCTTCATATCTTTAATCATTCTTGAGGCAGATTGAAGATTTAAGTGCCAGCTTAAGTGAAAAATTAAAGGAAACGTACTAACTAAATGCAACACAAAAACTAACAATCAGTTTTAACGCGAAAAGATACCAACAAAAGAAGAGAAGCAGTGGGCCACTAGGGTGGAGAAAAGAAGAGCTGCACAGGTAGTAGCAAGAGCATCAACCTCTGATCAAACATGCTAAACAGAGACAGAGAAAGAGAATGAAAACACTATGAATGCTCAAGTGAAGTGTATTCACTGCATGTTATCGTGCAGTACGCCATTATTGGTTTCTTATAAAAAAATGAAGAACTTGATGTCTGGTTAAATAGAACAAATTTAAATGGAACTGTAGAAATATAAAGGTTAAATGTGGAATTACAAGTTTAAAGTGTTAAGTGGTATAAGGTGGTGGAAGAGCAAAAACCTGTAAAATGTAATCACTGTGGTGAACATGGTAACAGTGTGGAAATTAATTTAAAAAACTGAGCGCTGGGGTGTGATAAAGGCCTTTAAGTATACAGATTTAATAGTGTGTTAAGAACAGCACACTCAAAATGAAACGTGACAGAAATGTGAATTGCAAAAAAAAGGAGAAAAAGAAATCCTGCCAATATAGCACAATTTCTACAAGTTCTGAAATGTCACATTTAGGATATTTTTCCAGGTGAGTCCTGCAGTCACATGTTGGGATAATCAAATGTCCCCTTTAAAATTATGAAATTTTCAAAACAGTTCTAGCTTATCTCCCGTGTACTCGGGTTACTATGTACAGCTCAGACATGACAAGGATGAGCCTACTTAAAGCATCTTTAAGCACTTCCAAGCTGACAAATTCGCAGACGTCTATATAAGTTTTTTGAAATTAGCATGTAGCTGGTATTCTTGGTTGTTTGTTAGATCGCATCTATCTGATTAATTCATTTTTACTAATTTTGTGAATTCAGGGCAGTTGTTGATACACAGTCATATTAAATTTGAATCACTTGTAAAATTAATCTGAACAGTCAAATAAAAAAAAAAATAAAAAAAATCAGACACGAGCTAAAAATCAGAACTGAGTCGCTTTTAATTGTGATCTGAAGGTAGCCTAAGTAGCCCTTAGTAACGCATAGACTCAAACTCCGCCAGAATGGACTTTTCAACTCATTTTTATCATCACAAGATTTCTATAGCATTGGTCCAGGATTGAAGAGATGTGCAGTTGCCCGTTTGATACCCTGTAGACAGCACCTATGCATACAGATGTTTTTGGAGCACCCTAGTCGTCGGGGGCATAATTTATATACCCCACAGTTGTGCCCCTGAAGCTATATTGACATGAGATTTAAAATTGAAATGGAATTAAGATTAACATTCCTTATAACATTAATCCAATATTATTATTCTCACATTTAATGCGTACATCACATTGTACTCCTATTTGCATACTGAATAACGTTTCAGCAGATATTTTATATGAGGAAATTGCAAAAAGTAAAAACAGATTTGTGATTGAGATTGGGTTGATTTTTTGGAAAAAATAAACCTGTTAACAAATAAACAAGGGCTACCCTTTGCTCCTTGGTTAATAGATAAAAAGTATCTATAATAAAGACGTGAACATTCGGCAATAGCCAGCATGGTGACAATTCACAATGGATTGAGCTCTTTATTTTAGATTTTTTCATGTTGTAGCACAAAGGACAAATTTCTGCTTTGTGAAGAAACTTTCCTGCATATAGCACCACAAAATATGAGTGAAATTCTGACCATTTCTGTGATTTTTTGCAGAGCAATTCTTTTTGCATTTTGTTTACTGCACTACCATAAAGCCTTAAATGAATAATGTTACTTTTATAGTGATTTTCCTACATGAAGTATAGCAAATTATGCATGCAAATCAAATGATTTTTTTGAAAAAAAAAAGTATGTTAATAAATTTTGGCTTTTATACCAACTGTATTGTGCCTGGATTCTTACATGAAAGGCCAGCCTAAATGAGAGTGACACACTACAACAAATAGATCTAGAGTATATTCAGATATTAGAAGAAATCATTACCTTCTGTTTTTTTAAATATACAGATCTTGAGAGTGGTAAAGACCTTCTAAATAACAACTGCATAAATACTGTAGTTTACATCTGGATTGTAACTGCCAGAAACATTAAACAATATAATCGCTCTGGCAAAACATAATAAATAATACTTTTTCAATATCTGTTAGACGTTTAAGGTAGCATCTGTTGATTTCATTATATTGTAATACCTTTAGAAGCAGTAGTCATGAAGTAGATTTTTTTATAGATAATCATAAATGCAGGAAAGAAAAATATATATATATGATTAAGAATGGTGAGGGAAGAGTTAAAAGTAAAAGCTTCATTTGGAACATAAATCATTTTTTCATGGGCTACATTTAGGTGTGAAAATGTGATTCCATCTTTGATGTCATTAGCAACTGCACATTGTTATATTTTAAATGCTGATCTGTTTCATTTTGGGGACAAGAGGAAGACAGCGTGGAAGATACAGCAGTGAAAAATTCACTTGGAGTAAGGATTATATTTTAACAATATGACCCCTTAGATTTTGTCGGCAATTACAGTGTTTTTTTTTTAATCATTATTTTTTCTTTTCTTGGCTTCAGGTAATTGACAGTAAGGTTCATGTGGCTCTTTTTTTTTTTGCTACATCAAAAGTAGCACTCATAACAACTAAGCCTTAGACATTAATTATAGTGTTGCAATGTCGATTCAGCTAAATGGAGTTTTCAGAAATGTTTTAAGACAAACCTCTTCAGACTCTGTTTAACCTCGAAATACTGACAACTTAGTACTCAATTAGAGAGGAATCATCACTCCATGCATTAATCTCTTATAGAATTCATGATGTAATTACTTCACATTTTATAAATCTGTAGAGTTTAGAGTATACTTTGACATTTAAAAGAAGTAAAAAGCTCAAGTACTAAAGATGCATAATGCAAGAAAAAATAAGGGTTTTAGAGAACCAGTAACACTTGAGAATTCCATGTCAAAGGTCCGGGGGGGGCAAAAATATCATTCATTCACTTACAGAACCTGCTTAACGAAACACATGGTCATTAGGGGCAGGAGCAATAGGTGCAAGGCAAGAACCAACCTTAGATGGGGTATCTGTCAGTAACACTCAGACTTATACAGGGTCAGTTTAGAATTAACTGTTAACCTGAAATAGATATCTGTGGGATGAGGTAAGTGGTACGTTTCAGCCAGTCTGTCTGATCCCAGGCTTAAGAATGTTTTTTTTTTTTTTTTGCAATTTCTTTTGTTTTTGAAAACATAGTTTTAATTTTTCTTCAGCCTTTTTGTATCTTAATACTTTTTTTAAATAATAATTATTATTTGTATAGTGTGTATATGATTTTGATATTCTGGCACAGCGACAAAAGATGATGAAAAATGGTGATTGGTCTCAAAAAAAGGACCAAAATCTGGCCAGGACATTCAGAGATTTGCCTCAAAAACAGGGCTCATGCCAGACAGCCTCACCCAAAACTCAGCAGGCAGGCTTTCAGGTCTGTAAAGGTATAAAAATGGGGCTCAAGCTTTAAAAGTTCAAAAATGCCCTTCAACGGAGGAGAAAACCGCACACATCTGGCTTCAAATGATAATGACAAAACAGCGCTCTTTAATTTCAAAGAATTCTTTTAAATAAAAAAAACACAGAAAAGACCAGACTATCAAGAATAAGATGCTAAAAATCAATAATCTAAGAATAAAGCAAAAAACCATAATAAACTAGAAAATCTGAAATAGTACTAACAGTAACAAAGATATGAAGTCCACAAACATCACTAACAATATGAGGAATTAACTTTTCGGCCAGAATATAAACTTTGAGGGTAGTGTCTCAGCAGTGATGCAATGCTGGACCCGTCTCTTTTATGTTCCACCCACAAAGCACAAGCAAAATAACTGAAAAGCATATTTACACTACACATAAACACTAAATAATATTTAAACAAAACAATATTAACAAAAATTACAAAAAGACTAAAAATGCATGAAAAATAATAAATCAGAAACCATGGAAGTGACAAAATTAATGATAACATACTTAAGCCAGGGATCAGATCCTCACTGAAACATAACAGTAGGAAAACAGAATATCTACAAAATGAAATCTTAAAGATATGACTACAGGATATATATTTGCCTACAAAATCTGATTTACATTCCCACTCTGGAATCAAATGTGTGTTAACAAATCATTAATTGGAGCATCTTATTTAAATTTTATGTCAAATAAACATGCATGTTTACTGTTCAATATGTACAGAAGAACAGATTTACAGAACAGTTCTTGATTAGCATCATTAAAAACCAAAAAGAAATGCAATGGTTGTAGTCTTGTTTATCTCGATTGCAATTAAATGTTAACTTAGCAAATTTGATTAAAATGTCACTACTAGGGAAATGTTTTAAAATGTTTGCTAATTAGCTAGGTAAAGGCTTGTCTTTCCATAAGGTTTTGACAATAAGACCACTGTTTAATTCAATGACATTCAAATAAATAGCTCACTCAAGAAGCATTAGGATTTAAAGGAATTTAAAGATTTTCTGTTTGAAATGCATGTTTGGCTCTTGAATGCTTGATGAAGGAAACTAAAGACATCAATAAAACCACAGGGGGAAAATGTGCATATTAAGAGTAAATTTACATCATAATAAAAGGAAAAAAAGCAGATTAAAATGTTAGAAAATGTATTGGTGACCCCAAGATTTATGTTTAAATTCAGAATTATTTTTGTCAAATGCTTTTCTCAATGCAAAGTTATGAAGATGAAACATGGCTTACAGCAGAATGTTCTTTGAATAATTTCACGTTTCCACATTTGTAATATCCAATGTATTGTAAAGGAGGTGCAACTTATAATCTACTTTTCAGGGAAAGGGAGAGGGGAATAAGAGGCAGGGCATGAAAAATGAATAAGGTCACAGGGGATTGAAGGATGTGCACCACATCAAGGCTTTGTGGGAAAATACTGTACTTATTTTATAAACCCTGCTGGACAAAACTAGATCCTCCTCATTCCCTATGTATTTGCTCTTTGCCAAATACAATCAGTAGTGGATCACTCATACATCCTAATTCTGATAAAGAATGAGTAAACACCTGAGACTAGGAATGCAGTATGTTCAGATCCCTACTTTCATTTGTATGGTTGCAATTGTGAGAAGCGCAACATATTTCTGAAGACAGCTTCACTTGACACTTACAGGTTAAGCAGCAGTTTTAACCCTTACACGGTTTATTTGATACATTCTAGCCTTTACATTACTTACATATTCTGAAAGTTTGGAAAGGTAGGCAAACACCTGAGGCTTCAAACCCATGCAGAAAAAAAACAAATTATGCAACTAACCTAGGGGATTAGCACCATCATTGTACACCTTTTAATAATAATACTAATATGATGCAGGGACCCAAAATTGCCATAATTGTTAAAAAAAAAAAAGAAATCCTAATTATAAAACTTACTGCATTCCCTTTTTGAAGTGTAATACATTTGTTCCAGCACTCCTCCCATTCCTGGAAATGTCGCCTTTACACATCTCTTGTTACCATGTCTATAACCTTCAGTGTTTTTTCCTGGAATTCTTCCACAGCAGCAAATGTTACCCACTTCTGCATTACTCTGTAACTAACAATGCAATGTGTGCAGGTGCAATGCCATGCTGCAAAATTCAGCTTTGGGTGTGTCACTTCTCTAGACATTTTTTCCTGGTGCTTTCCTAAAGACTCCTCAGCACTTCAGTTTAATGTCTCTTATTAACAGTCTGTCTACAAGAAGCAAACTCTTTTATGAATGTTTTTTTATCAATGTCAAAAAACAGGATCATTATTCTCTTGATGTTGGATTTGACCTGATGTTTTTTGTTAACCCAAGTCACATGCAAGATTGTAGAATAAATACCAGAAATATGCATATGTGTGACTCAGCATAATGCCACTTTTCAAACTGATTAACCAGATGGTAGACCTATCATACCTTGCTGCTAGAGAGCCTAAATAATAGCAGTACCACGCCAGACCAGAGGGTGGCGAGCTGCACTAACTTTCTCTCTCCATCCTCTGCAGACTATCTCTGGGAAATCCCACTAGGTCCCGGTGCTATTGATGATGTCACTTTCAGCACCGGTGCCATGGAAGATGCCACTTCCGGTTCCGGTCCAGATGACCTACCTGTCAAGCCTTTAAAGCAGCCATCTTATCAAACCAAAATCAGTTCTGTTTTGGACTTCAACCTGAACACAACTCATCAAAATTAACCTTTTGCAGCCAGGGCACAATATGTGGGTGGCTGCCCCAAACCTTCTTTGATGTACCCATGTCTTTCTTATTACACTACATACTCAAGAACTACACCCTCATAACGTGATATCGGCTGATTACAGGAATTTTTGAGCCCACCCTTTTTCAACAATCCCTAAAATATACCTTTCTTAATATGAAAAAACATATGTGTTTTTTACCCATTTTGAATTTTACTTATTATTTTTCTTTGTAATTCAGTAAACTAAATTAACACATTGCATGTTTGTTCACAGATGTTATAAAACATGATTTAGTGACACTTAGTTTCACTATATAAAATTGTTGTAATTTTTTTTTATTTTCACCATGTATTTAGGCCGACATTTTTTTCATTTATTAATTTGATAGCGCTGCCACAGATCTAGTGTTCTAGGTTCAAATCCTAATTCCAGTTTTTGTCTATGTACAGTTTGTCTGTTCTACCAAAAGCTGTGTGTGTTTTCTTCCAGGTGCTGCAATTTTTCTCCCACCTGTGCTTGGATAATTGATAAATCTAAATAGGCACCATACAGTGTTGCCAGGACCACAGTTGTTCTCGCCCAATTTGGCTATTTTTGACCATCATCCGTGGGAAAAATGCGTTCATGGGTTGCAGGTTTTTAAGCTATTTTTTAAAGACAACAGGGTATTTTGGGCTATATTCCAACCCCCATCCACCTCATTTTTACCATGGTTTTCATCCATCTGGCAACCCTTCCCTTGCTACTCACACTTGTATATACTTTTTACCGTTGTAAATGCTCTCATTCTGTCCCCTTGGATCAAGCATGTTTTTGATCAATTTCTTGAATTGCAAAAAAGTATCTACCCAAAAACTTTTTTCATAAATATCTTTTTTTTGGAAACCTTTAAATGCATATCCCAATGCTGCGTCATTCAATATTTTTTGACTGTTTTGTTTATAAATAAACCTTTTTATATAAGGATGTTTCAAGACAATCAGTAAAGAAACAAAAATGTGAATAAACCATAAAAGTTTATGTCATACAATAACTGGAATGCATGCTGCTAGTACAATACAATAAAAGTAACACATATATAGGCTGCAGAAAGGAAAAGGTGTATTTTGCTGAAAATTTACATAAATTGTGCTGGAATTTCCTATAGCTGTAAATTTGTAAAAAATTAAACTGGTATGACTAATTGGTGAATATGATGTGCTAAAATATTGTGATTGAATGTAATGATCTTAAGTGCATTTCCCAGCAGACTGAAGTGTCCTTGAATTTTCTGTTAATGCAAGCTTCAGTTTGTGTAACGGGTCAAATTATTTAATTCTTCTGACACATTTCCTACTTTTGTTGGACCTGTGTGAATTTAAACTTGCTTGCATCAGTAATGTGATCTTCAGCAAAGTGTTTTATTTGTTCCCTGTTTCTTCTTCAGTAATTGCATTGTGATATACTGAATCTCTACATTTTCAACTTCAGCGCATACCTAATAAAGACAAACAGTCATTGCATCTTTAAATGTCAGATTACAGTGCAATACAGAAAGAAAATACATTTTTTCACACATCTTCATAAAAATTAACTTTTTCCTGGGGTTGGAAAAAAGTCGCAAGACCATTCTAGTTAATGTAAAAGTTTTCGAAATTGTCATTTGTCACTTAATGCTATATTATGTTGTTGTCTCAACTGATAATCCCCACTGCAGTGGGATCCCATCCTATCAGTGATCATAGAAGACTATAATGTATGAAGAAGCTTTATGTATCATATGAGGAGATATACATAGGAGATTATGTGTTGAAAAACTATGCCTACTAATTAGTACTAATATGTACTAATCTTAGTTTTCCCTCAATTGATACATGGCTTCAAAAAGAAAGTTATAAGAACCCAAAATTAATAACTTTTTATAATACCACCACAGTGAGTCTGTTTTCTTTTAGTAGTAGTGCCTTTTTATTGTCGTTTCAACCATATACAGGTACAGTTGGTACAACACACAGTGAAATAAAACAGCATTCCTTCAGGACCATGGTGTTACATAGAACACAGGACTATAGAAGACTACACATTTTAACATAAAGTGCATGTATGCAAGTATGTGCAGACATTGCAGGACAGTGCAAAGACAGACAGTAGTACAAACGAAGACAGCGCAGCACCAATCAGTACACATTTATGATATCTACATGTACAAAAAATTAGCAAGTTGTGCCAAAATGTGATAATATATTAATAGAAGGAACAGATGTAAACATGTCACTGGAAGTAAGAAGAAAGTAACATTATGATAATAAATATGTCAGAAGGGGACTTTGTCATTTCCTGGGTAATCCCGTTACTGATTTTGTTATGGCTGTCTGCAGGATGTAGTATTTGCTGTCTTGCAAAGGAGTCACCGCTTTGAAGTTCTGGCTGGTTGAGCATACAAACAATACAAAAGTTGTGATAACAGACCTGCTCCTTCCTTGGAGGATGTTTGTATTTACCTGACTTGGAGATTACATGTCTAACAATATTGGTTTCTAATCAGCATATCTGTACTCATTCATGGTTGGTAACAATATATTTTGTTAACTTGTGTTTTCATTAATTGTTAAACCCAGGAAATTCACATGTGCCATTGTTTAAACCGATTGTCCAGGACTGACAATGGCAGGGACTGAAGGAGATTTAAGCTTCTGGGCAGGAGAAGGCAAAGGAGGGATGGTCCACTGAGAATGCTGCCAAGATACTCGCAGAAAGCACAGGGGCTCACTGGCAGACTGGGGTACGTGGCTGGTGCGACGTGAGGGACATGGATGGCAACACTTACCCCAAGGGAGGAAGAGACAGCTCCACAAGAAGACAGTTGTGGGCCCAGCGAGAGAGTGAAGCTGCATGAGAGGACCGAGCAAAGCTGGTGGATGAGAAGTGAGGCGTGCCGAGGTCTCAGCAACACAAGGGGCCCACAGTGGAGAAAAAGAACAACAAGGAGATGCTGACAGGGATTCCACGATTTGACAAAACTTCTGTTGGGAAACGAGTGCCGGTGAGCAGAGTGTATCGGTGGACAGTTGGACGATTAATTGTTGGGGTAACACAGTGCGCAAACTGCACTCTGCACCACTAAAGGTTGTATCCTCCAATTCTGTTTTTGATGGACTTTTATAGTGTGGACTGTGCGTTTTCCTTTTAAAAAAAAGGAAATCCGTTCCTGGTATTTTTAAATTTTGTTATGTTCATTTATCTTTTAAATGTACTTTATATTGTCTTGTGTGATAGAAGTTAGTGTTGCTTTTCCTGAAATTACTGTTGTGTCTTTCATTGTGTGTTTACTCACCACCCAATTTAAACAAACCTGTGTGCTATTATCGGTAAATGTCAAGAGTTCCCAGTCTCTTAATAAAACTGGGTGGCGTAGTCAGATATTTTAACAGTGTCTAGGTTAGATTACCTTTAAGTAAGACCAGACACCAGTCACAAATATGATAATAAAGAAATGATCTAGTTGAGTGGGAAGGTGTGTATGTGTTATCAGTCGAATGTTTAGGAGTCTTATGGCTTGATGGAAGAAACCATAAACATTCTGGTAGTGAAGGCCTGAATGCTTTGGTACATTTTAGCAGACAGCAGGAGAGTGAATAGTTTATGTGAGGGTGCATCGGGTCCTCCACAATGCTGGTGGATTTGCAGATACAGCGTGTACTGTACATGTCCATTATGGAGAAAAGACAGATTCTGATGATATTCATAGTTGTCTTCACTATCCTCTGCAGGGTCTTGTGATCCATGACAGTGCAATTCCCAAACCAGACAGTGATGCAGTTGCGAAGGATGCTCTCAATAGTACCTCTTTTCTCAGTGTTCGCAGGAAGTAAAGACGCTGCAAGGCTTTCTTGGCTATGGAGCTAGGGTTGAGGAACTTAGTGAGGTGCTCTGCCTGGTGAACACCAATGAATTTGATGGACTTCACGATGTACAGACTAGGGTAGTTGCTTCTAGTTCTTCTGAAGTTTCAGAGACAGGTTGTTGGCTTTGCACCAGTCTGTTAACCTCTGCACCTCCTCTCATTATGCTGACTTGTCATTCTTGCTGATGAGGCCCAATAAACTCATAACACATCAGCGAACTTGAGATGTGGTTCGAACTGTTTATTGCTGCACAGTTGTGAGTCAGTAAAGTGAACAGCAGTGGACTTAACACATGGCCCTCTGGAGCAGCAGTGCGCAGTGTGGTTGTGTTGAAGATGCTCTTTCCAATCCTCACTAACTAAGGTCTCTCATTAAGTAAGTCTAGGATCCAATTACAGAGGGAGGTGTTCAGGCCCAATAGGCTTAGCTTTCCAATCAGGTGCTAAGGAATGAATTTGTTGAATGCTGAACTTAAGTCTGTGAACAACATTCACACACACATGTCCTTGTCCGGGTGAGAGACAGCCAAATGGAGGGTGGCGGCTATGGCATTATCTGTTGAAAGGATTTGGTGGTATGCAAACTGCAGGGGGATCCAGTGAGGGGGGAAGCAGGGTGTTGATGTACTTCATGACGATCCTCTCGAAACACTTCATGATGATGGGTATGAGTGTAATAGGACAATAGTGATTGAGGCAGGACACTGAGGACTTCTTTGGCACAGGAAAATTGGTAGTGCATTGGCACATCGGAACGGTGCAATTGCTCAGGGAAATGTTGAAGATGTCAGGGGAATACCTGCCAACCAGTCTGCACATACTCTGGGCACCCTGCCAGGAATATTGTCTGGTCCAGCAGCCTTCTGTGGGTTGACTCTGCATAGAGTTTTTCTCACATCGGCTGAGGTTAGACACAATACTTGATCAGTGGGAGCAGTGGTTGTCTTCTTTGCCGCCATGTTGTTCTGTGCCTCAAACTGTGCAATGAAGTTGTTCAGTCAAAAGTCCTATTTGCAAGCAGATAAAGTTTTCCTTTAGTTTTTATTTTGTTGTTTAGCTTTTATTTACTTTTAATTCTTTTTGCCACTTTCTATATTTATTTTTTTAGTTTTTATTTACAGGTAGTTTTACATCATTTAAAATTTTGCTTTGTCACATTTGATTACTTTTGTATTACTAACCAAAAGTGTCTACATAGACACTGTTTTGCAAGTGTGAAAATGCAGTTTTATTTAAAGTTGTCAAACTGTAAATCCTTCATGTTGTACCTGTCAACTTAATACATACAGTTTTACAGTCTGTGACAGAACTCAATTTTCTTCTGATAATGTCACAGTGCAACGCTTCTAGTATAATCAAAAGATGCAAGAATCAAATAACAAGTGTGCTCTCATGTCATTTGTTATTTTAACCTGCAATATGTTTAATCAAATGAAAATCAAAAAAAAAAAGGTGTATAATTAGACCAACGGATAAAACCAGACCCTCCACCAGGGGCATCTATAATAGAAATTTACTTCAAAGTAAAACAAAAAATATATCGCCACTTCAGAAAAAAGCCTGCAGTTTTAAATGCTGCTTATTGAACATTCGCTCTCTTGGCAGTAAAGTTGTTTTGGTAAATGATATTATATTAAGTATAAAATCTGTTCTGTATCTTCTCACTGAAACTTGGCTTAGTAAATGTGACACTGTTCACCTAGCTGAGGTGTCACCAGATGGATACTCGTTCCTTCATAAGTCTAAAGATTCTGGTCGAGGAGGAGGCCTTGGAATAATTCATTGTAACAACATGCAAATCACGTCTAAAAATTTAGGTGCCTTTACATCCTTTGAGGCGTTCATTTTAAATATTAAAACAGATTCCAACACAATTATAGTGCTAGTCTACAGACCATCAGGGCCATATTCATTGTTCATGACTGAATTTAGTAACCTTTTATCTGATTTGGCTATAAATTATGATCACGTAGTACTGATGGGGGATTTTAATTTACACATTGATGTGGAAACTGAAACTTTTAGCAAATGTTTTATTATTTGTTAAATTCTGTAGGATTTTGTCAGATTGTCAAATGTCCAACTCATTATCATAACCACACATTAGATTTAATTATAACTTACAAAGTTGAAATTTAAAATGTAAATATTACTCCATTAAATGAAGTTATTTCAGATCACTACTTAATTACATTTGATTTGTTCTTGTCCTAAACGTGGAAAACAATTTAGATCAGCTAACATCACATTATAATGTAACCTTGAGAGATGCTCTGGACGCTCCCCTTAAAACAAAAGTGATCAAAGCACATAGAAACTTTCCCTGGTTTAATGAAAACACTCAAGCTCTTAAATTAGAGTGTCGAAAACTGGAACACGGATGGAGAACAACAAAGCTACATGTCTTTCATATTGCATGGACAGAGAGTGTTAAAAAATATAAAAAAGCTCTCTTTAAAACTCGCTCAGAATACTATTCTACAATAATAGATAGAAATAATAACAATCCTTGTGTACTGTTTAGAACAGTTGCTAAATTAACAAATGGGAATTCAGATCTACAGTGCAAAATACCAACAGATATTATCAGTACAGACTTTATGAATTTCTTCAATGAGAAAATTAAAAATATAAGATTCCAAATCTCAGCATCACAGTACAAACTGCCTACTAGCTTAGCAGACCATGCCTCACATTGCATTCAGCACTTTAGTAATTTTAATCCTGTAACTGAGCACGAAGTCTTAACTTTAATTTATAAAATGAAACCCATTACTTGTTCTCTAGATCCAGTGCCAAAAAAACTAGTAAATAGTGCAATGGATGTTCTTGCAGCACCTATTCTAAACATTATCAATATTGCATGGCACAGTACCTGATTCACTAAAAGTGACAATCATTAAACCATTACTTAAAAAGTCAGACCTAGACCCACACATACAGTACTAAATAATTATAGGCCTATTTCAAATTTACCCTTTCTCTCTAAAATACTAGAAAAAGATGTCGCCAATCAGCTTCAGTCACACCATATGCATTACAATTTATTTGAGAAATTCCAGTCTGGTTTCCGCACTGGTCATAGTACAGAAATGGCACTAACACGGGTTGTAAACAACATTCTGATATCCTCTGATAAAGGAAACTGAACTGTAATTATGTTGTTAGACTTAAGCGCAGCAATTGACACCATTGACCAATTTGTTTTACTGCACAGGCTAGAAAATGATGTTGGGCTTACAGGCACTGTGCTTGCTTGGTTTAGTTCTTATTTATGAAATCGATTCCAATATATACAGAAATGTGCTGACAGTACTCCATCATTATACACAAAAGTGAGATATGGTGTCCCACAGGGCTCAGAACTGGGACCTTTACTGTTTTCACTTCACATGATTCCACTGGGATCTATCATTAGGAAACATAATGTTAATTTTCACTCGTATGCCGATGACACCCAGTGATTCATTTCATTTAGATCAAATGAAGTTTCTCCAATGTTGTCTTTAATTAGTTGTGTTAGTGAATTAAAGGAGTGGATGGATGAGAACTACTTGTCTTTAAACACAGATAAAATAGAGATGTTAATTGTTGGAGGGAATGATGCTGATCACAACAATATTTTGTCATTTAACTCAGTTGGAATCACCATTATTTTTACTTAATCAGCCCACAATCTAGGAGTTGTCTTTGACTCTAGCATGTCATTTAAAGCCCATATTAAAAAGTTGTCCAAATCATGTTTCTTCCATCTTAAAAATGTTGGGAAATTAAGGTGTTTCTAAATAAACAGGATTTTGCGAAATTAATTCATGCATTTATTTCTAGTAGGATTGACTACTGCAATGCAGTGTTCACTGGATGTTCAAACTGTTCTTTATACAGCCTCCAGTTAATTCAAAATGCTGCTGCAAGAATTATTACAAGAACAAGAAAATACAAGCACATACCTCCAGTTCTTAAATCCTTACACTGGTTCCCAGTTAAGTTTAGGGCAGATTTAAAAATCCTCCTTTTAACATATAAAGCATTAAATGGTCAAGATCTGGCTTACTTGTCTGAACTTTCCATGACTTACAAACCTGAGCGCACATTAAGATCTCAAGATGCTGGTCTGCTTATGATTCCAAGGATTAATAAAATAACAGTGGGAGGTCGAGCTTTTAGTTACAGGACCCCTAAATTGTGGAATGGTCTGCCTGCTACTGTAAAAGATGCCCCTTCGGTCTCAGCTTTTAAATCCCGGCTGAAGACTCACTACTTCAGTTTAGCATATCCTGACTAGAGCTGCTGATTAACTGTACAGACTGCATTTCTGTTGTTAGTCATGAGCACTAAAACATAAGTAACATGATCGTTATAATTTGTTACTAACCCTCACCTTTTCTGTTTCTCTTCTTGGTACTCAAATGTGGCACTTGGTGCCACGGCCCACCTGCCAAGTTGTTTTGCCTGCCTAAGGTAAAGTTATCCCTGATGGTGGATCGCAGGAATTGTGGGGTAGAGGGGTCCTTTTATCAGATTGGCTAGCCCAGCGCTGTTTCAGCTGTGGAATGGCCAAATGGGGAGGCAGTTTGATGGCTGAGGTCTCCAAATCCATTATGTGATATCATCTACTGTTAAATTCTGCTCCGTACTTGTACAATTTTTATTTTTATGCTGTAATGAGGAGTTCTGTTCTGTGTATTGTATTGACACCCTTCTTTTTGACACCCACTGCACGCCCAACCTCCCTGGAAAGGAGTCTCTCTTTGAACTGCCTTTCTCAAGGTTTCGTACATTTTTTCCCAACAAGGGTTTTTTGGGACTTTTTCCTTGTCTTCTTAGAGAGTCAAAACTAGGGGGCTGTCAAGAGGCAGGGCCTGTTAAAGCCCATTGCGGCACTTCTTGTGTGATTTTGGGCTAGACAGAAATAAATTATATTGTATTGTATTGTAATTAATTTCAAAAACTTTTTTATTTTTGAGATTTCCTTTGCAAGCAGTAAGATCACTCCACACATATACTCTTAGATGATATTTATTTATGATATTTCCTGATGCTGACTATATGTCATCTACTCATTTTGAAACTTTAAAACTGTCTTTTTTGAGGGAAATCTTACTTTATGTATTTTTTGAAATACTGCTGAAGTCACTATTTGAACTGTGGTAACAACAGTGATACTAGAATCAGAGGTGAAGTTTTTCCATGTATATGCTGCATTTCTACAAGCATATTATATACCTTTAAAACTGAATATAAGTTATAACAACATCTGAAATCATTCACTTAAAAAGTAACATGCAAAACCTGTGACCCTAAACTGGAGTGAAGTAATTAAACAACACATGTAAGAATAAACATTGTGACACTAGAGGGCGCTGTCATTCCTCTAACCCGAAAGACAGACATCCAGGACACCAGGTAAAATTACTAAAAGGCAAGTAATAATAATAAATACAATAATTATATGCAATTCTCTCCTCCACACCTCCCAGCAAGTTCTGTCTTCTACCTTCCAACTCTTGCTCGCTTGCTGGGTTTACAGCAGTCCTTTATATAGTCAGATGGAGAACTTGCATTTTCTTCAGTCCGGAAGCACTTCAGGACTTCCATCCCCGCGACTTTGGAGTACTTCCAGGCTATGTAGAAAGTAGAGACTCCCATGTCTTCCTGCAGCGCCTCCTGGTGGCTCCCATGGTACCCAGCAGGGCTGTGAAGCCGAACTCCAGATCCCATGGTGCCCTGCAGTAATCGGGGGCACTGCTATGCTGCAGGGACCCGCCATCTAGCGTCCTGGGGGAGGCAGTGTCCCAAAGCAGCTGCCTTCCCCCATCTTTCCATTCTTTGGACGTCCTGGCCAGGTTGAGCTGGCGGCCATCCATCACAACATATGTTAGCAGTTAAGAGTGCTTAATGACACACTTCTAATATCCAGCTATAAAATAATATCTGAAGTTACGCACACTCAGTGCACATGGAAAGAACATACAAACTCCATGCAGACACTGACCAGGTTAGCGATCAAACCTTCACACATGGCACTGTGTCATAATAATTATAAAAGATTTATATAGCACATTTCCCATGCTCAAAGCACTTCACAAACAGGCGAAGGAATACAAAGCAAAAATGACATCCATTAATAACACAGGAAACAAACTATGTAATATAAAACATTAAACACTCATTAATAGATTAATATTTTAAAGCAAAAATTTTAAATTAGATTAAGAAACAAGCAGAAGAAGCCATGAACAAATAACACCATTTTTATATGCTTGCATATAGGGATATAAATATGTTATACTCACTGTGATAAGGAACAATAACTAGGATAAGAGTGCCTGGAAGGATATTGACCATTCATTGGCTATTCACTGATATCTAACAATACCAACCAGAACTCCGCGTACTCAGAAGTACTCAGATGGATTCTTCTCACTTAGAGATGCAAACTCAGATTTTTGCATGACATATCAAGATTGAAGTCTGCAGTCAATCAGATAGCTCTAATGCTTTGCCACTGTTGGGGTCTATGTTAAGCAGGGCAGATAAAGAAAGTTCGCTGGACATAGATCCATTGCCATTTTAATGGCAAGCATATATGTTATATTACTCTTGTTAAAATAAACCCTAAGCGGGAAGGCTTACTTTATAATTAGCACAGCATGGCATGATGTCCTGCTAAAATCTTTGAAATACTATGACATTCTAAAAACATTAAGATTACTTCAGTAAGTTTATTTGCTATTGTCACACATGTGTGCATGGGAGGCAGTTAAAGGGCTCCAGTAAAGGTAATTACACACCAGACTAGGACGTGGAAAAATGTGCTAATCCTTTCTCTCTTTCCACTGCAGACCAGTTACAGGAAATTCCACCTGACCCCGATGACGTCACTTCCGGCTCCGACCCTGACAACGTAATTTTCTCATCCTTCCTTTAAAACCGCCATCTTTGCCTCAGCCAAATCAGTTCAGTTTTGGACTCCAATCCGTACACAATTGTGCAATCAATTTAACATTTTGAAGCCAGGTTCAAGTATATGACAGGCTGCCCCAAACCTTTTTGTGACTCTTTGTCTATTCATTGACACTTTCAAAGACATATTTAACATTGATAAGTTTATCACAATAGTGTGACAGGAAAACATTCACCACACCATCCCCGTTGAAACATTAGTACAAAAAACCTGATTAAAATTAACTATGTATGTTTAATGTCAGCTTGGTTGATAGCATTGATTGCATGCTACAGATCTGCTTAATTCGTTACTGAAAATGTACCGTATACAAACAAGCAATATCTGTGCAGAGTGAGAATGAAATTACTGAAATCCCTACCTTCCTTGGCATATAAAGATAATATTTTTTCCAGTCTAAATACTGATTAAATTTGTTGACAATGAGACCTCTGTAACTGATGGCCAATTATGAAAAATGAAAGAATAAGTCATTGACAGGTGATGATGATTTGGAATTTGCTGTCAGTTCTAAACGGGAAAGCTGACCAAAGTATAGAAAGACCAATGCAACCTACAGATACAGACTCCAGTTGCAAGGGGTACTGGCACATGCCCATGAATCAATTCTAGTCTCTGAACTCATACTGCAAATATTGTGGTTTTACCTAATATCTAATAAATATGCTGGCAACTGCATGTTCACATGTACATTATGCACAAAGACTAGAGTGGTGAAAATCAATATTAAAGTTACAAAAGTTAATTTCATTTTAGTTTAGTTCTAGTTTTCATACATGTTTTACTTTTTACTTTAGATAACGAAAAAAATATTTTTCCATTAACGTTTTGTTTTAGTTTTTGCAAATGGGAATAGCACTATTTTTCTAAGATTTGTCCAATCTCATAATGAGGTTAGACCTACTGAGATTGTACCACAGGTTTATATTTTAAAGTGATTATCTTTGAACAGTGCAGGTCCAGCTTGTAGTGTCCATTAAGGGACCATGATGATTGGAATTCACCAGCATTAAGAATAACTCATTAAGATATTGGCTTAGAGGTGATCTTTCCTATTGCTGTGTTAGCCAGGATGATATAACTTATTTCCCTGGGCAGTAACATGCATGAATTCAGTCCACATCTGGATCATACATTTTGTTTTAATTGTACTATGTTCTCTTTTTTTTGCCATTGCTCATTCACATAAATCTTCAGTACCACCCAGTTTTTCCACTCTGTCTGATTAAGCAGCATTAAAATAGCGAGTGAAATACTCAGTTTAAGCCAGTTATCTGCAGTACCCAAACTCGCTGTGACTCGCCATAAGATGCAACAGTTAGTGCAATTTTTATACAAGTAATAGCACATTTCTCATTATATTAAATCAGGCCATGTCCATAGTTATTATTATTACTAGGTAAAAACATAAGGAGCGCTAAAACAGCAGGAACTGATTCTGTATAGATGTAGCAAAGTAACAGTTTTCTAAGATGTCACATTAAGTCATCTGGACATATTACACCTGTTGCTGTAAATTAGCATTGCTTTCACTACAAATATGCTAAATTAAATTTGCTGCTTTTTTTAACGATTAGTTTCACTGTATATTGATAGCTCTATCAAAAAGATGCCTTCAGTTGTAAATGACTTATAAACCATTTTTAACTTGTAATGGGCAACTAGCCTTCAACTAATCTGTTTTTAAATATTTCTAAGCAGCACAGTGTTTTAGGGGGCTCTGATGGCAATAGGCAGAATGCTGGAATCAAGATGAATCCAAAACTCGTCATCTTACTTTATACTCAAGGAAACACATTCATATTTACTCATACTGGAACAATTCTTAGTCTCAAAATGAATTTACTTAACAAGCTATGTATGTAAGAATCCCTTGCAAGATATTCTTTATTAATATTGTGTGCTAATATTATAGAGAATGATCTGTGAGGATTGTGTTACTGAAATACATATGCTACCTTTCAATGAGGCATTTTAAAAGCATGGAAAAACATTTAAAGCAATAAATGGAAGACAAAAGAAAAATCTGAGAAGGAGTAGAAGATGGCAAGACAAAAAGTCAAAAAAGTTCAGCTGAGGTAAAAAACTGGGAGATCAAAACAAAACCTGAGACATCAAAGCCCAATATGTTGAAACAAAAAAAGAAGTTAAAAGTACCCCAAGTTAAAGTCGAAAGTCCTAAAACTATTTTAAACCCACTCCTACTACCACGAAAGATGTATTCTGATAGAGAATCCAAAATCTTGGACACTATTGAGACACAAAGATTTTGTGCGCAAACAGAACTACTAGTAGATGATTCATGAGCCAAAGGAAGTGGTCAGAAACAAGCAGGATCAAAGCCAAACAAAGATACTAATGTGGCAAATACTACCAATGGGCTTGGCATAGATAAAAATTAGAAAACTACGAGAAAGTCAAAAACCAAAAACAAAAAGAAGTGAATTGTCACTAAGTATAAAGTTGTTTGTAATATGCAAAATAGTCAAAAACAGATATATAGAAATGAACAGACACCCTGAAAGCAGTGTTTCATTAACAAATATCCTCTACAAGATGGTCATACAATGCGACTTTTGCAGGTCATTTGATGACAACAAAAGAGACAAAATGGCAGCCTTGCGATAAACAAAATGGCAATCAAAATATAAACAAAATGTCAGAATAATATATAAAAAACAAAGAATAGCATCAAGAAAAAAAACACAACTGCACAAATGATAACTATACACTTAAAAATCATTACAATAAGATTACAAATGATTTTCAATAATTTACATAAAACATGAAATCTTTGTCACAAATTTTCATTTTGATACACACATACTCTAAATGGCTATCATTTCCAAAGAGAGCTTTTATTACAAAAAAAATGGAGTTTCAGATCAATGCACTTGATTATTAAAACAGGTTTAATTTAAGCCATTGATGGAATTCACTGTATTGTTTTTAACAAGTAGCATTTGCAAAGACGACACATTTTGCATGAATGAAATAAAATGTTACAGAATTTCCTGTTTTCTATAGTTACAAGCCTGGAATAACTCTTATAATAGAAGGAGAAACTCATGGATGCATTTTGATTCACCAAATCATTTTCACCTTTACTAATCTGATATTGTGCTTTCATCATATCAAAAAAATATAGCATCTGTATTGTTGATTCCACACAACATTTTTCTTTAATTTGTCCATCCATTATCCAACACGCTATATCCTAACTACAGGGTCACGGGGGTCTGCTGGAGCCAATCCCAGCCAACACAGGGTGCAAGGCAGGAAACAAACCTTGGGTAGGGTGCCAGACCACCGCAGTTCTTTAATTTGTTTTAAATTGATCTTAAATATAAGGAAATGCATGGAGCTCATTGACTTGGCTGTTTTTCCTCAGTTTAACTGTACTTTAGTTACTAATCTGTAAGTTAGCAGACAAAGTAACATCTACCATAAGATACATTTTACTGTTAAGCTAAATTTAAAATATACACGTCAGTCTCAAAACATTTTGATAAGAACTCATACAGTGATCATTTGTTTCAATAAACAGACAATATCGCTTCACACAGTGCAGTTTCCCTGGGAAACAATTGTCAAAATGGCTTTGCAGTTATTTTTAAAACTGAAATGGGTAATTACAGGTAGACTAGTGACAAACTAAAAATGTAATTTTCCTTATTGTCAGCTCTTAAACTGAAAACAAATTATTATTCATTTACTCTCTATGTCTTAAATGCACAAGAGAGCATCAAAAGGGCAAATAAAATGTGGAAAGGTCAGTAAAAGACAAGAGTGGTAATTTGTCCTGTTTTATTTAAGAAAAATGACTAACAGACATGTTTACCATATGAACACCCTAATCAACAGCTTTAGTAAGGGTATGTTCCGCTAAAGTAGTAAGTAGTTTCGTCCTGGATTTGAATAGTGAGATGGGGAGCCTGTTTTACACTGGAAAGCAGATCTTTACAAATATAACTGGCCTTGAAGCTACAGTCTCTGCTACTTATAGCAGACATATTGAAAGAAGCCTATACATTCTGTTACATAGTGAAGCAATTTACATCTGTATATGTTAATTCATAATTTACAACCACTTTAAGCTGTAAAAATAAATTAAAATACCATTGGCACTAACCTTATGCTATAAATTACAACCCCTACCCAACACATTGTCTGTCCCACAGAAGATAGTGTTGTTTTTCTGAGATTATATATGGAAAAAACAGAAAATGAGAATTTTCTCCGTAAAATAAATGTTTTTTTTTTCTGATCATTGTGTTGATATTTCAGTTTTCTTTTTTGATTTAAACAAGAATTCTTTAATAGTTCTTTCATTTCTTGATCTGTTGTTTAAATTGGCCACCAAACATATTTGTAGCCGCCCAAGTATAAGGCGAGATCAAGCACGGGTAAAACGTGTGCCAAAAGAAATCTCTTAGTCCAAAAGTTTGTTTTAGAAATTTTTAGTGCAAGTTAAAAGCAAATAATCCACACAAGAATAAAGAAAAAAGTAGTTACACATGTAAAATAAAAGGCAAAAAAAAAGAAAAATGTATCTTCTCTAAACTTAGCT
>JANRMT010062806.1:74568189-74617790 GCA_026402145.1 Polypterus bichir lapradei
GGAAACCACTCGGTAAGTGACAGTTCTTTGATCGATGGTGATTACCTCGATAGACATGGTAATGGGGGTTGGAATGATGAAGGAAATGGGTACCTGAGTAACGTAAAGTAAGTGTAAAATACCTATACAATAACTATAATTGTAATAAACAAACAATAAAACAGCGGAGAAGCCGTGGATTAAACAAAAAGGCTGTAGTTATCAGCAGGGAGACGTGAATCCCGTGGCGAAGCAAGGAAGGGAATGTAGAGACTGGAGCGATGGACGGCCTTATATAGGCAGGCAGCCAACAACATGGGAGGCGTTGGGATGGGGGACCCAACGCCGCCTCACATGGTGACCAAGCTGCAGGCTATGGACGTATATATGTACGTAAGTAGGATTCAGTTAGCGTTGGGAACCCGTGTACCAAATTTCTTGAAGATGGGCCCATAAGTAACAAAGACTGTTGAAAAGTTCAATATGGCGGCCGACAGTGGCATCATACCACTGAAATAAGTACGTACATTGGTTTCGGTTAGTGCAGGGAAGCCGCCTACCAAATTTCGAGATGGGGTCATAAATAAGAAAGTTCAACATGGCGGACGTTGTTGAACGTTATGACCGTTACGCGTAGAATTTCTAAATGAAACCTGCTTAACTTTTGTAAGTAAGCTGTAAGGAATGAGCCAGCCAAATTTCAGCCTTCTACCTATACGGGAAGTTGGAGAATTAGTGATGTTGGAAAATTCAATATGGTGGCTGACAGTGGCGTCATACCACCGAAATAAGTACGTACATTGGTTTTGGTTAGCTCAGGGAAGCCACCTACCAAATTTCGTGAAGATGGGGCCGTAAATAAGAAAGTTCAACATGGCGGACGTTGTTGACCGTTATGACCGTTATGCGTAGAATTTCGAAATGAAACCTGCTTAACTTTTGTAAGTAAGCTGTAAGGAATGAGCCTGCCAAATTTCAGCCTTCTACCTATACGGGAAGTTGGAGAATTAGTGATGTTGGAAAATTCAATATGGCGGCTGACAGTTTCGTCATACCACCGAAATAAGTACGTACATTGGTTTCGGTTAGCGCAGGGAAGCTGCCTACCAAATTTCGTGAAGATGGGGCCATGAATAAGAAAGTTCAATATGGCGGACGTTGTTGATCGTTATGACCGTTACGCGTAGAATTTCGAAATGAAACCTGCTTAACTTTTGTAAGTAAGCTGTAAGGAATGGGCCTACCAAATTTCAGCCTTCTACCTACACGGGAAGTTGGAGAATTAGTGACGTTTGGAAAATTCAATATGGCGGCCAACAGTGGCGTCATACCATCGAAATAAGTACGTACATCGGTTTCGGTTAGCGCAGGGAAGTCACCTACCAAATTTCGTGAAGATGGGGTCAGCCTTCTACCTACACGGGAAGTTTGAAAATTGGTGACGTTGGAAAGTTCAATATGGCGGCCGACAGTGGCGTCATACCATCGAAATAAGTACATACATCGGTTTCGGTTAGTGCAGGGAAGCCGCCTACCAAATTTCGTGAAGATGGGGCCATAAATGAGAAAGTTCAACATGGCGGACGTTGTCGACCGTTATCGACCGTTATGACCGTTACGTGTAGAATTTCGAAATGAAACCTGCTTAACTTTTGTAAGTAAGCTGTAAGGAATGAGCCTGCCAAATTTCAGCTTTCTACCTACATGGGAAGTTGGAGAATTAGTGATGAGTCAGTCAGTCAGTCAGTCAGTCAGTCAATCAGTCAGTCAGTCAGTCAGTCAGTCAGTGAGTGAGTGAGGGCTTTGCCTTTTATTATTATAGATAAAAGTAAACTTGTTTTATTATACCTTTTGTGAAAGTGTTATTTGATATGTGGACTTCAGTCTTCGCACATTATACACTTCATATTTGTTGTTTTTACTATAACATGAAAAAGGTTTTTATTTTAGTTACTGTATGTGTTCAGTATTTCTTGTCTTGCATTTCCTGTCATCCTACATTTACCCAGATCATTGTAGACACAGAACACACATGAAATATATGAATTCTAAATAATGATATATTATTTACCCTATATAATTCCAGGCACCTCACTTCCAGATAAATAGACTTGAGCTCTGAGAATTTAGCATCTGACATCAGCTTAGTCAGTGAGGGATGGGATAGCAGGCTGCTTGCTGGTTGTGCTGATTGACACATTTGCAGAACAAAAACGCTGATGAAGAGGTGCGAAGGAATTTAACATGGCCCGGCATTATTTTTGATTATTTTTTGTAGGCTTCAGGGATTCTAGTGTTAAATCCCATTCGGCAATGGTTCCTCCTGCTATAACAAAAAATGGTTAGCCTAAATCTGTAAAATGTTTTGTCCATTAATTTAATAAAGTACATAAACATCTTTTCTCACAGTTGCAGTGCCATTATACTTAGCTGAGCTGGTGAAAAATCTGACCCACTAATTCTTGAGCTCTCTGAAATCAGAAGCTAGGTAATTGCTGTACATGTAACTGTGGGGAAGTTTCTATTAAAACCCTTTTTAAAGACACATTGGTATATTTTCTTAATTACTGCAGCTATGTGGTCCAACCAAGTCAGATCACTAGTGTTGAGAGTGCCCAGAAACCTAAAGCTGTTTACCATCTCTACAGCAGTCAAGTTATTGTAAATGGGCATATGACCCCTCTCTGAGGGACAGGGTAATGTCTCAGTACAGCACTATATGGGAATGGTTGACAGAACAAAAATGGGTGACTGCTGTATTTACATTCAGCATAGAGTACATCCAGTGTCGCTGGCTATACTCTGCCAGTCTTGACATCTAAAATCAGTTACAGAGAGAGAATAACAAGACCCAGAAACATGAGCTTGATGACCATTTCAGAACGTATTCGAAAATTGAATAGTGAGCTGAATTTAATGATTTGTTATCTGACATAAGTATTTGTATTTTAAGTAAGCACCTTAGGGAAAGCAAAGGAAATTATATTAACAATGATGGTTTTATTGGGGTATCTAAAGTCAGAGTACATGTAAACTATTGAAAACAGTCATGTTTAAATGTGCTATTAACCTCTTCAAACACTTAATTCTGATTGATGTTAGCCCTACTGGGAGATAAGCATTGAAATAAGCCTTCTTATTTTTCACAAGCAAATGAAAATTATTTCACAAAAGAAAAGAAATGCAAACTGCTATGTTAGGTAATTTGAGGCTGATATTCAATGACAAACACTGAGGCCAGAAGTTAACTGCACAGTAGGCTTTTACTAAGAACGTTCTCTGTAACCGCTTGTCCAAGATCTCTCTTAACCCCACTCTGGCGCCCCCTTCTGCCTGGGAATACTACCAATCATTGTTACATTTATTTCAATACATAACGTTTCCCTCCCACCTATTTATAAAACCACAAAGACTAAACAGTCAAAATGAGCAAAACTACTATAACAAAGCTGTAGTTCACTGCCACATATCCAGAATGGAGCAGTTCTGCTTGAAGGTAACTATTTACATAAATACATTGTACTGTTTCAACTACTTTATAACATTTAAAGATTTAAACGATCTGGAGGCTTAG
This sequence comes from Polypterus bichir lapradei, assembly GCA_026402145.1. Taxonomy (NCBI): domain Eukaryota; kingdom Metazoa; phylum Chordata; class Cladistia; order Polypteriformes; family Polypteridae; genus Polypterus; species Polypterus bichir. Next base: position 74,571,743 of record JANRMT010062806.1, read on the forward strand.
ATACTCGCAAAGGATAGCGTCTGCCACTGCTCTCTGTAGGTGAAGTTGGAGGTGCATATGTCTGAGGTTCACTAGTTTGAGGAACCATGTCTGGAATGACTGAGCCTACTCCCGTAGGGTTATGCCCTGCATCGACTGTATTATTCTCTAATGTTACGGGTGACATTGTTACCAAGTTGGAAGAAGGTGTCTCTTCTGGCTGTGTGGCCTGTGGAACACTTTCATTTGCTCGGTTGAGTAGTAACTGGTCTGCATGCCGTTTCAAATCTTCAGCATTCCCAACTTTTACACTGTAGGAAACTGGTCCCAGCTGGGAGGTTACCACTCCAGGTGTCCACTTTTCTCCCCTTCGGTAATCCCGGACCAGCACTGGGTCACCCACATTAAATTGTCTGGATTTCCGGTTACTGTGCAACAGCTGAACATCTTGAGACTGACTCACTGTAGAAGCCACATTTGGTTTAAGCACATCTAGCCGTGAACGTAATTTGCGACCCATAAAAAGCATAGCTGGAGATTCCTGTGTTGTAGCATGTGGAGTATTGCGATATGAGAGTAAAAACGTGTCTAGTCTTTGCTGTACTAAAGCAGATCCTTTTGATGCCTTCAAAGCTTGTTTGAAAGTTTGCACAAAGCGTTCTGCAAGCCCATTGGTAGCTGGATGATAGGGAGCAGATCGTATATGTTTAATATGGTTGGTTTTCATAAAATATGCAAATTCATCAGAAATGAACTGTGGGCCATTGTCATTAACAAGGACTTCAGGTATCCCATAACGACTAAAAAGGGTCCTCATGACATGAACAGTCTTACTAGTTGTGACACTATCCATTAGTTGAACCTCAGGCCACTTTGAGTGGGCATCGACTACTACTAAGTACATATGGCCTTCATAAGGCCCAGCAAAATCAACATGAATTCTCTGCCATGGCCCACTTGGCCATATCCATGGGTGGAGGGGCACAGGGCTTGGAAGATTTTGAACACGCTGACATGACTGGCAGTTGTGTACTTGTTGCTTAATCTGGCTGTCGATACCTGGCCACCAAACATAACTGCGTGCCAAGGACTTCATCCTCACTATACCTGGGTGGCTGACATGTAGTTCTGACAAAACACGAGGGCGTAATTTAGGGGGCACAATTACTCTGCTCCCCCACATCAGGCATCCTTGTTGTACGGTAAGCTCCGTTTGTCTGTTGATGAAAGGCTGTAACTCATCATTATCCCCCAATTGTTTAGAAAAATGTCCCAGCAACACCATATCCATTAGTTTAGACAATGTAGGGTCCAACATGGTCTCTCTACGAATTTCTGCACTACTCACTGGTAGTAATTCCATTTGTTTTATGTAAAAAATGTCAACTGTGTTCTGGCTCTCCTTATGTTTAATTAGTAAGGGCAAACGAGAAAGCCCATCAGCATTGGCATTGAGAGCAGCCTTCTTATATTCTATGGTGTAACTGTGGGCTGCTAATATTAATGCCCACCTCTGCATTCTGGCAGCTGCCATAGACGGTACCCCTTTCTCTGGGCTAAAGATTCTTGTCAGTGGCCGATGGTCTGTGAAGAGAGTAAACTTCCGTCCATATAGGTATTGATGAAACTTCCTGACCCCAAACACTATCCCAAGGGCTTCTCGCTCAATTTGTGTATAGTTCTGTTCAGCCTTACTCAGTGTTCTGGATGCAAAAGCGATTGGTTTCTCTTCACCATTGGGAAAGACATGGGAAATGACAGCTCCCACACCATATGGAGAAGCATCACAAGCCAGGCGAATGCTTAGTTGTGGATCGTAGTGCGTTAGGACATTTTGAGACACCAACTGCTCCTTAGCTTTCTGGAATGCAGATTTACATGCGGATGACCAATGCCAGCGTTTGTCTTTGCAAAGCAGCTCATTTAATGGGGTCAAAATGGTTGCAAGATTGGGTATGAATCGCCCATAGTAATTGATGAGACCAAGGAAAGATCTCAGTTTAGTTACATTATCGGGGGCTGGAGCCTCTAAAATAGCCCTAACCTTTTCAGGTAACTTGTGCAGTCCTGCTGCATCAATTTTATGACCCAGGTACTCCAAGGTCTCCTTGAAAAATTCACATTTTTCTTTTTGGACACATAAGCCAAATTCTTTCAATCGGCCCAATACTCTATCCAAATTCTGCAGGTGCTCTGCATCATTACAGCCTGTAACCAATATATCGTCCAAGTAACAATGCACATTGGAAAGGCCTTGTAACACCTGATCCATCGCCCGTTGGAATATGGAAGGTGCTGAAGCAATCCCAAATGGTAGACGATTATAGCAGAACAACCCCTTTTGGGTATTGATGGTGAGCAGTTTACGTGATTGTTCCTCAACCTTTATCTGTAGGTACGCCTGTGCCAATTTGCTGAAACGCTGTCCCCCAGCTAATGAGGCGAACAAGTCTTCAATGTGTGGAATTGGATAGTGTTCCACACAAATGGCTGGGTTTAAGGTCACTTTAAAATCACCACAAAGCCTCACAGAACCATCTCTCTTTACAACTGGCACCACAGGAGTGGCCCACTCACTATACTGCATAGGTGACAGCACACCTAATTCTAGCAGGCGGGACAGCTCAGCCTCTACTTTGGATCGCAGCGCATAGGGTACAACCCGAGCACGACAGAACTTTGGCTTATGTTGTGGTTTCAAAGAAATGACTGCTTCAATGCCCTTCATTGTCCCCAAATCTTTACTGAAAACTGCAGCATGTTTTTGTATTATGCTCTTCAAAGTAACTTGCTGTACTGACTTAATCTCTTGCCAATTCAATTTAATTCTTCTGAGCCACTCTCTACCAAACAGGGGTGTATAATTTCCTCTGATAACATATAATGGAAGGACAGCTAACTGTTTGTTCAAAGTGACTTTCACATTAATAACTCCTTCAGGGGATATTTTGAAGATGTAAGTCTTCAAAACTACATCAGTTGTCTCAAGAGGCACGTGGCTCAGTAATTTCTTGTATAGTTTTATTGAAATTAATGACACTGCTGCCCCTGTGTCCAACTCCATTTCTACTTCTGTGCCTTCTATTTTAGGTTTCACACTAATGTGTGACTTCTCCCCTTCTTGGATCAGCTTATGTAAGGCTAATTCTGTGTCAGTTTCGTTACCTGACGCTTCACTGGACACCTCCTGCAATAAAACGCGATTTACAGGTCTCTTTTTAGGATAATCCGATCGCCGTTGTGACTTCCCTTTATACTGCGCTCCCTCCTCTCTCCTTATAGATTCCTTCTGTTTACATACTCGTGCTGCGTGGCCCTTCTTACCACAGTTATGGCAATCCTGATCTTTGTACCAACAATCACTGTCACTGTGATTAACTCTTCCGCATCGTTTGCATTTCCTTATCTTATCTGAAACCGATAGCTCATTCACTTTTAAAGATCCACAAAGCTGCTGCTATTCGCGTGCCACCATCTCCATGGAAATTGCGATTTCGACTGCTTTTTTATAGGTCAACGCTACTTCAGTTAACAGTCGTTTCTGTATCGCTTCATTATTTAGTCCACAAACAAATCGATCACGCAATGCTTCCTCTAAGTAAGCGCCAAATTCACAGTGCTCAGACAGTTTCTTTAAGACAGCAACATATTGTGAAACCGACTCCCCCTCCGCTTGGTTCCTTTTGTGAAAGCGAAACCTTTCTGTTATTACCAAAGGCTTTGGAGAAAAATGCTGCTGTAGCACTGCTTTAATCTGGTCAAACGTTTTGTCCTTTGGTTTCTCCGGTGCTAAAAGACTACGCAGCAAGCCATAAGTTGTACGTCCAATTACAGTTAATAGCACTGGCACCAGTTTGTCCTCCCCAATATCATTAGCTAATGCAAAGGTTTCGAAACGCTCAATATAAGTGGTCCACTGCTCCACATTTTCATCAAAATCGTCCATGTGCCCCAGCGTCGCAGCCATGTTGCCACAATGATTTTTTTTATATAAATATACTGAATAAAAACTCCCGCTGCAGTCATAAACAGACGAACTTACGCACTGGGAATCAACTTTATCCTCGTCGCCAGTTTGCTATGTTAGGTAATTTGAGGCTGATATTCAATGACAAACACTGAGGCCAGAAGTTAACTGCACAGTAGGCTTTTACTAAGAACGTTCTCTGTAACCGCTTGTCCAAGATCTCTCTTAACCCCACTCTGGCGCCCCCTTCTGCCTGGGAATACTACCAATCATTGTTACATTTATTTCAATACATAACACAAACAAGTAAAATGAGTGCTTAAAAATGTCACACAGATCAAAAATGTTTTGAGTGCGTTGTAGATGATGACACAGACTGAAACCAATCTGTGGCTGCCTCTTCACTACAGTTTTTGATATCATGTTGGCATGGGCACAACATACAGAAAACATACCAGACAATCTAGGAAACTTCATGAATGGTCATGACAGCCATTCAATAAAATATAATTGAAACAAACACGATTCATTGGTGCTAGTGGAAGTAACATTAAATAATAGAACACACCTGAAAGATCAGGTAGTCATTTTCCCTATTTACCCAGTTCAGGGATTCACATTTAAGTTGGGATGTGGATCTTAATGAAAAAGAAAACTCAGCAGAAGATATCAAGTATTTGTAAGGCAGTGCTAATTAACCTTTAAAGAGTTTGTGATGATTTTGTAATTTCCATAACCCTTACAACTCATTTGCTTTAAATAATGTGTCTTCTCTTTGTGCATAATCTACTATATTTTGCTTGTAAATGGAATGTCATTTTCAGTATTCTGTACTCTTAGTATTATACTTGAAATCACTACTGTTTTTGAATTTTCTTAATTATTACACATATCCATATCAATCGATACAAACTGAAATGCAGTTGCTGAATTCTACATTAAATTGAATGGAACTGAAAGCCATTCCAACTGGGTACAAAAACCAAAAACAACACTACTTTTGGTGAAACACAACCAATGCTACAAAATGTAATACAAGGAAGGAAATATGAGAAAGGATATATTATATATATTATATATTGTAATTTACAATGACAATAAAGACTTTCTGTTCATTGATGTAATAAGGCTTGATACCAGCACTGTTAAGTGTTTCATATGTCTGTTGCTGGAATGTTTAAACAAGTAAAACATATGTACTGTTGGCTTTCAAGTCACATATTACATGTTATTCTTTAACTATACATCATCCATCCATCCATCCATTATCCAACCCGCTATATCCTAACTACAGGGTCACGGGGGTCTGCTGGAGCCAATTCCAGCCAACGCAGGGTGCAAGGCAGGAAACAAACCCCGGGCAGGGCGCCAGCCCACCGCAGACTATACATCATTGTTTTAACAAATCTATAAGCTGTTGCATCCCCAATATCAGTTTATTTTCCCTTTTTGTATGGGTGTCACTTGCACCATCAGAAAAGAGATATGTTCCTACAATGCAGTTCATTAATAAGTAGAAGCATAACAATCTTAGGCAAAACTGAGTAGATACATTTCTAGCTTACACAACTTTGGACAGTTGTTTGGGAAAGCGCAAACTGTGCCAATCAGAGAAGTGAAAAGAATTAGATTAGGTCTGCCAGGGTCAGGCTTAACTGTCAGTTGGTGAGGATTATTTTTCCTAAAGTTCACATAATGCTTTAGTTTTGCTTTTTGTAGATCATGTTATATAATACATGTCTTTTGAGATTTCTTTATTTTCAGAACTTAATACTGATTTGCATATGACAGTCTGTTCAGAGCTATCAGGCAAACGATAGAAAAGGAAAGGGAAAAGGAGGGGAATTTGTGTCATATATATGGAATTTCAACCTTTTAAACTGGAACCTATACAGTTTATCAAAACAGGAGTTCTGCTCTTGTAAGTTAATTCCAGTTTGTATAAAACTCACTGTTTATGGTTAATCAAAATCTCTATTAACCCGGACAAAAGTGAATTCCTTTTCAATCAGTGATGTCTCTGGTGTGTGGTTAACTACTGTCCAGATAGACACTTTGGAGTTTTTCCTCTTTATATACTAATCTAAAACATCTCCAGACACTTTGCATGGAATGGTACAACTATGGTGTATGTTGCTGTCAACTATAATTTTAGTGTTTTTGTGGTTGTCTTTAGTTGATATTCTGGTACAATTTCATCAACTTTTGTTTGCTTTTGCATTTTGAAGATATTATATATTAACTCTGTGCTAAAAGAATCTCTGAGATTTCATAGGATATTTTTTTGCATTCATTTATTTACATGGCAGCATGTGCTAAAGCATTTTCATACTTTGCTGAGATATAATACATTATATATGCATGGCATTTAAGCAGCAATTCAATTGAATTTTGAATCCCTTATTATGAAGAATTAAATAAATAATTATTTTTACAGACAGGTATAAGAAAATCGTTTGCAAATTATTTCAAGCAGAAAATCGAATTCTTAAAAATTATGCAGTTCTTTCAACTAGCCTTCTTAAGTGAACAGTAAGAGAAATATGGGTAAGGAAATCAGTAAGCTCACTTTTAAATTCTCTTCACATTTTTATCCTGAGAGCTTTTTTTACATTCAAAATAATTAACTAGTACACCTGAGATAGCACTGTGTTAAAGCACTATATAATACATATTGTAACAGATCACATATAAGATCTGGATGAGACCCACAATGATACTTCCATGACACTCTGAAGGAACACAGTATGGAAGAAACTGGCAGCATCTTTTATTCTGAGCAATTTAATGTTTGTGCAGCATTATCTGAAAGGCTTCTTCTTGGCTACATGAATGGTACTCAGCGACATTAACATAATGTTAAGATGGGAAGTGTTTTTTATCTGTTCCCAGAATGTTATCCAGGACCTTATCAAGTAAATCTTTGCAAAACTTTAAAGAACTTGCTGTGCACATTTTTTGGGACTGCCAGGTTTCTAGAGCTGTAACTTGTACTTTGCTCCTAGGACTATGAGAATGACTTCAGCAACTCTGCTAATCTGTGCTGGAGGCAGCACCAGTAGAGAATTCTGAATTGTTTTTGATGAAAGACCAGAAATGCTGAAATTTTGAACACAAAAAAGCTTTCATTTCTCATGCAGCGTAATATATGTTCATCTTCCTGTAAATCTCATCCACACCCCTCGAATATTTGGCCCAACTTTCGTCTCCATGTAAAAAACTCAAAACTGTAAAATAATTTGTAAAATAAATAATCTCAGTAGAGATGTTTGATTTAAATGAAAAAAAAAGAACAGATATGATTTAGTATAGTAATTTAAATATAGTGCATTATTTTTTTTTTTTAACCGTGTCCTGTTCGGCTGTGAAGCAATCAGAATTGATGTCTGAATGCTGGCGACTAGCCTTACAGTTTTTCTCTCAGGTGGAGCGTTACAGCTTCTGCTGACGCCACGCCTGATACCAAAACTTTATTAGAAATATTTTCAGATGTTTTTAAGATTCGAACCGGACACGGAGACAAAAATGAAAGAAAAAGAAGAGAGAAAAGGAGGAGATGGAGGTAAAGGGGGAAGGGGGGATTTTCGTATAGAATAAACAATGAACCAGAATCCGCTTCTAGACCTGCAGAAAAAGAGGGGGAAAAAAAAAAACCACAAGACAAAAACATTGATGCATCAGCTACATGAAGATATATAAAAGTAAAAATGTTTGCTAACAATCACACAGTAATTATTACTAAGGCATTTAGGGCCAACCACAGCCTTAGGTCATGTGCTGAAGATGTCCAAGTCATACCTATGAAAGCACCATGTGAGCACCTGTGTGCGTACGCACGCTTGTATGTGTAAGGTTTCTCTATAGGAGCGTCCAATAGTGAGTGTGAAGGGCCACAGACCTGCCCCCAAAAACGTGCGGAAGATGGAGGGAGTTCCAAGCCCAGAAATCCAGTGGTCACCCCAGAGCGCGGAGACCCCAGGGAGACCGTCACCAGAGAAGCCCCAGCCCCCCCTCGAGAGGCGCAGAGGATCACCCCGGGGAGCCACAACCAGCAGCCTGCAGAGTCCCGGGAGACATCAACGGCTAACCCCCAGGCCCGCCCGTAGCCGCTCACCCCGGAGCCGGCCGGGCCCGGAACCCAGCAGCCCGGGACACAAGGGCGACCCACCCCGCCGAGGACCCAACAGAGCCCAGGGACCCAGATCCCACCAGGCAGCCACCGGGAGCGACCAGACAGATGTTTTAAAAAAAAAAAAAAAAAAAAGTGGCAGGGGGAGGGTAGGCGAAGATGTTGTAGCATTGCCAGATGTCCACAACACAGTCATACACTCCCTCCCTCATGCTCTCACATACACATACAACCCAAAACTTACAAGGATGTACGCCAGACACCCATTCACACTCCCCATACACACCCTACTAACTCTGGTCCCGGTGCTGCCGTACCGAGGGCACAACCATTCCCGGACGCCAGAGTTAGCCCCGTTCCGCTGGGGTAATAATGAGCAGGCACCCCCGTCCAACGCAGAGCAAAGCAACCCACCACTCCAGACCACAGGCAGACGGCCAGCTCCCACTCCTAGGCTCCAGCCCCGGGCAGCTAACCGAGAACAGAGGTGTAATAAGACCTCTAGTCTCCCTCCGCCGGCTCCAATGTAATGTTATAGTGCATTATTTTTAAGCAGTCTGATCTCTTAAAATACAGGTTATGTTTTATCTAGTAACCAACAGGGAATCAACGGGTAACAATTATGTGAGTTATCTGCTTTCTGAAGAGCAGCAGATAAATTTCTTACATAAGGACACTGACTCTATGATTTTTTAATTAAGATAAATGGTTAAATGTGCATTGATCTGTATTTGTCAGCTTCTTCTATTATACAATGCAAATAATTCTATGCATCACTTCGCTTTTTCTGTGGCACAGAGTTAAATAGTTTTAATTCAGTATCACACTATACTTCAGTTCAAACATAAATATAAAATACCAGTAAAAGCGCACTGCACGATAACGTGCTGTGAATACATTTGACTTGAGCATTCATAGTAATTTATACTCTTTCTCTGTACGTTTAGCTTTCGTTTGCTCAGTTGTTGATGCGCTTGCTGCTTCCTGAGCAGCTCTTCTTTTCTCCACCCTAGTGGCCCGCTTCTTCTCTTCTTTCATCGGCATCTTTTCGCATTAAAACTGATTAAGTCAGTGTTTGTGTTGCAATTATTTAGTACGCTTTCTTTAATTTTTCACTTAAGCTGGCACTGTCTCAAGAATGACTTAAGATATAAGTGACGGCGAAGGTGGTAAGGATGAGAACGGTGCCCGTACACATGCGCCACATGGCTGCCCTGCTAGCTGCTGCCGAGAGTTGATTCTACAATAAAATAAAAATAAAAAGAGGAATAACCTTGGAGGTCAATCATCAGCCCAAAAGCGGTTAGTAGACGTCACATAGCATATGTGTATGAAATTTCATGCCACTGGACAGACAACTGAACAGCCATGGTAGAGTATTATATATAAAGATGGTTTCTCTATTTTTTGAATGGCATATTATTGCTTTTTCATGTCCATCATGGAAATTCATTTTGTAATATTACCCACCTTCATAAGTCCATTAAACCTGATCATGAGGTGGTCTAAAGTTAGTATGCAACTTTGTTCCCCTTCTACAATTCCAAAAGCACACTGCAACTGCACTTACTCATAGTATCGGTCCACTACTAGCTCGTAACTCTAGGGCATATTGCAACAGCACTAAACCCAAAAGTTAGTCCTGCTACCATAAATACGTACTAAGACCAGAATATTCAAAGCTAATAGCACACTTCAACTGACATTGAGGGATGGTTATCACCGAGATCCAGAAAGTTAAGTTAAAACATAGACTGCTCACTCTCTGTGTGTATATTTTACATTGTTATCATGTTTGGGCAGGTTTCTTTGGTTTCCTGTAATATTACAAAGACACACAGTTGGAGGAGTGTAATATTGGGTTTTAGTGGTTCGCTTTCATCTGAAAACAACAAAAGACATTTAATTTGTTCCCGGCCCAGGCTTAGAAATAAAGTTTTTCCTGTACTTATGACTTAAACAGTGTTTTATATTGTTATTAGAGCAGCTATGACATGCACCTAACACAAAAGGTGGCAACTACAGTCTTAGGTTTTTTTTTAAGTATTCTGTTTTTGTAGTGTTTTTTTGTGTGTGTGTTTTTTTGAAATGTAAAGATTTTATTGTATTAAAACTTTTTAAAAAAACATTGTCTCCATTCTTTACACAAAGCTTTTAGAACAACATGATTGTAAAAGCATCTCTAAAATACCTTAGTGTCAGTTAGTTTCAATTCAAGTAGACCCTAATGTGATGTTTTTGAAACCATTTTGCATCTCAGCTCTAATTTTGTCTTGCCCTATGGCTTTACAAACCCTTTCGTTTCTGTGGTGTTTTGCATCTTCCCATTATTTTTTTTTCACCTTTTAATAATCAGGAATCATTTGTCTCTTTAAAAAAGGGAATCATCACACAAACATTTTTTTTTTCTTCACACATACAACCACAGACACGTGGAATAAGATGACAAGTGGTGTGGTAAATAGTAGTACACTGGGGACTTCGAAAATTTTACTTGTACAATTAGGTGAATTAGATTAACGAGATTGTTAGGTAAATGCATTTTCTAATCAAACTTGTCCTTATGTTGTAATTTTGAATGGATTTTAAACTGTTACAAATGCAAAATATGTTTAAATGACTGTATTCATTGTTTTTGTAAGAGATATAAATAGGATTGCTTTTAAAGTAGGTACTATTAGGTTTAATATCTTGAATGAAAAAGGTAACTGCAAGTCAGATTATTAAGATTTTCCACAAGAAGCTTTTCTACCTGAGAATATTATAAATGTTCTACAAGTAAAACCCTCCTTTAAGGGCTAACTATAAATTACTTTAATCATTATATTATATTGTGCACTCATGGAACAGTGTTCATGTGACTTTAATGTAATAATAAAGCATGACTTTTTTCTTAAATAAATGTGGCTTTGTTGCAAGATGAATGCTAATTCCCAACATGCAGATGACTTATTTCTTCAGACCACCAGCAATAGAGCAGGAAAAACATTCTTTTAATTTCAAGTGAAAGAGAGAAGATTTGCAGCCAGATGCTCTACACAGCTGTGCTTACTTGCTGTACAAACATAATCATCTTTGAATCTCAGCGAACTCGAGATTTAGCAGAAGCAGTTGAAAGAAAAAAGTTACTGCAATAATCACGACGCATTCTTATATAAACAGCATGTATTTATTAGTTCATTTTGTGAGTAGAGATACTATTATTTTACATCTATCCTTCCATTTTCAAACCTGCTTAATTTAGTTATGTATCTCTGTGGACCAAGCCTGCCCTGCCAGCAACAGAAAAAAGGCAGGATCTTATACACATCATTTTGATGTGCAAGGAACATCAGAAAATGAATAGTAATAACAGACACATAATGTGAGAATGTGCAAATGCTACACAGACGGAGAACAAGCAGTGTTTTAAACCCTGTCTCCTGGGGTCGTCTGGCAGTAGCCCTAACCGTGACACCACCATATTGCCCCTTTTCTTTTACAGGTTATCAATTTCATTTTCCCACCTCAACATACCATATTTGCTGCCCTATGGTGAATGAGTTTTGAGTATATACAACAAATGTACTTTTAAAGTGTATTTATTATCCACATACAGAAAGTTATCTTATAAAAAATAAATGTAGCACAGCTATAAATGTTATATATTATAAATGTTTCAAAGATTTGAGTTTTAGGTTCCTGGTACATTCATATAGTCATAAATTTGTGTATGTTAGACTCTTAGTAATGAATACAAATATAAAGCTAATTAATATAAACCTTTACATTTTTAATATGTTATTTACATAAATAATTTCCCACCACTCTTAATCTTTTTTGCGGTTGAAAGCCACAAAAGGCTTAGCTGGACAAATCAGGTTAACATTTCCTTAGCAACAGCCCTGAGATGCTAACTCCAAAATTAAATAAATAATTCCTCTAGTTGATCCTACTTTTGCCCCAGGTTTTTTTTCCAGTGGGCTGTGCCATGTACATCCCATGTTGTTGCTGCCCTGGCCGCATCACTATATGCAGATACCACCAGCAAAAGCGCCTCTTGAACTATACAACAAGCTGTTGTGATTCGAAGCCCTCTTCTATTAATTAGCTTCTCACCCTTCCACTGAGAGGAGGTGAAGTACATTAACCTTATTTAAGACTCTACCCTCATGGACACAAGAGATTATCAAAGATGGGTTGGCAATCTGGCCACATCACAGTCTGGTGAGATGAAGAGGACAAATAATCCATAAACTACATAATTACAATGCTTATATTCTGAGACCAAATATTTTCCATGCATCAGTAATGTTTGATATCTTTAAGCAAAACAGGAGCTAAGAGGTACTTAGACTCTCTTCAGACAAATGCAAGGTGTTGACATGGAACAGTAGTAAAGCCCTCCACTGAATTCCACACCGTAAATGTTTATAAACTTTCTCCAGATCTACAGATTACAATGACAAAGCACCATGGCCACAACATGTATATACATTACAATCCAGCTGGTTGACTAAGAAAAAAAAAAAAAGTTAATTTACCTCGAAGCCCATTGTATCATTGATATATTTTTTTAGTGTTAGAGATTGAATTCCCAAACACTAGACTAAATATTAGTGAGAAACAAAGATAATTGCTAAGAGCGTCACAATGTTATTTGAAGGGGAGAACTAGAAATTTGTGATAGAGAAAAACAGGTCTAAATCAGAAAAACACTGATGGACAAGGTGTCATACAACAGAATATAAATTGTGAACAGCAAGTGGCAAAACAGTATTAACTTATGAAAGTTAAAAATTAAACTGTTTTAACTGTTTCCAGTTGTGCTGAAAGAAGGAGTAGACAAGACAAGAACAGGGTGCTAGGGAAGATTGTCCAACTGCATAAACTACCGTATATACTCACGGATAAGTTCTCCCACGGATAAGTTGGGACTTGATTTTACCATATAATTTCTGGTATTTTATATGTCGGCCGTATAAGTCAAATGCAGAAAACTCATGCTATTGGTCCAAGAGATTATGATATGCTAATGCAAACCTGAAAGAGTAACCATGGAGCACACTACCTTTTTTCTCTCTCTCTCTGTCTCTCTATTGTGCCTACATGACCACACAGTAATACCCGAACTATTCCGGAGTAAAGTTTGTTACTGATTTGTGTTTTTTGTATCTCACACCCTCATAGACCTTTATTGTAAGAGCATCCCTTATCTTGTCTCTTTCTTTTTTTGCTTGGTGCTGCGCTGACATCATGCACCAGAAGGCTTGAGCTTATTTAGTGGGAGCAGGAGCACTCAGGTGGCCGGTTGCTTTTGCTATAATATGCTTGACCTGGCGGCGATCAACGCACATGTACTGTGCAAGGCATGTACACAGTCCACTGAGAAAAGAAGAGTGTTCATGGCTCACCTTGCAGAGGCACTTCTTTGTCACTTCTTACAAGAAAAGGCGATGGAAAAAGAAAAGGAGGTGATGGAAAAAGAAAAGGAGGATGCAACATCAACAAGCTTCTGTTCCAAGACAGCCGCTTCCTCCAGGAAAGCAAACTGAGTCAGTGTCAGGTGCCCCTTCAATGTAATAGGAACCACAGCATAGAGAGAAGTATGTACATTGCAACAGGTACACATGTCGTAAATGTAGGAAGGATGGTCCTTGGGTGTGTGGGAACTGTTAACATTTGAATTTGATGATTGCAAATACCGCGGAACTGATCTCTCTGTACTATTCTTTCCTCTGCATGTCCTGGAGTACAAAAGAAACACCCCCATGCGCCAAAATGTGGAGACTGGGCAAGATTGGAAAAAAAAACATGCAGTCACTGATTACAACCGCAAAATGGTATGCGAATGAATATGAATAATGTTGCATCCGTGCCACAATGTTTTCCGAAATGTACTATACAGGTCATAAAATGAATAATTCCAAATATCATATATGCCTGCATCTCAGTTTTTTTTTGTCAGTGCAGCTTGGTCCATAAGGTGCATACTAATTCAGCATAAGCAGGAACACTCAATAAAATTGAATTAAAAAAAAAATCAAGTGACGTGAGATACAAAGGAGGCAGATTCACCAGCGTTTGTGTGTTAGCTTTTATCCATCCAGATCATAGAATTTCCAGTTCCATTGTCTCAAAACACCACTCACATTTACAGTTATTCCCAGTTTCAAATAAAAACTAACAGCGTCAGATTCCTAAGTGGGGGATTAGTATGTATCGTGATCGTGACTGAGAGAGTAAAAATGAAAAAAAAAAAATGCTAACTTTTACAAGTAGTATAAATTTAAACCGTCTGTTACAGACAGAAATCAAATGTATGTTTTTATTGTATGATATATTAATAAGTCAGGATCGAACCAGGGAGACTCTTAATTACAAGTGAGCAATTCTTACTGCTGCGCCACGGAAACTGTTGTATCATCCTTGAACATTTTGTGAAAGTGTTTATTTGATCTTTGGACTTCAGGCTTCACACATTATATAGTTTATGTCTACATTTTTTCATTTAATAATAAAATATGAAAAACGTTTGTTTTAACGATGTGTTTACACAGATTATTGTAGAAACGGAACACACATGAAATGCACGTGTTCCAAATAATGATCTGTTATTTCCATTCTAAAACTCCAGCACTTCACTCCCAGATAATCAAGGCTGAAACAGGGAGAACTTTGTGCCTGTTCTGCAGCAGTGGGGGGAATGGAATAGTAGGCTGTTTGCTGCTTGTCTTGATCAGCACATTTACAAGACAAAAGAAGCTGACGGAGAGTTGTGAAGGGATTTAAGGTGGAAGGGAATTACGAGTTTTTTCGTAGACTTCGTTAATTCTTGTGTTAAGGACAGGGCAATCCCAAATGGATGGGAGATGGCTAGCTGTGCAGGTACAGCTGCCTGGTACAGCTGCCAAAGATGGGGATTAATTGGATGCAAGCAAACAAGGCATTCATCAGCAACTGGATGGCTAAAGGTCAGCAGACTGTGCAGATAAGTTGAAGCACAAGTAGGTATCACAGATCAAGTGACTGGTTAAATTAGTATGAACAACCTTAAGGTTTTCTGGCTTTTATGAGATTGTGTGTGCGACATCTCTCCGGTCTCAGTGTGTGCAATCGAATTGAAATAACACAGTTGCACAGAAGCTTTATTTTTTTATTTTTTATTTTCAGCATTTACACATTTGGCAATTACAGGTAACATGAATGTATGTAGCCTTGAATAGTCTCTGAAATGGGCATATTTGGGGGAATGTGGAGAAGAAAACCAGGGCAGCCTGAGGAAAATGATCAGGGTGCCAAAGAGTGGTGATTTGTGGAATGCTGATCAGAATTTTACTGAGTTGTATATATGTGTGAGTAAATAATCTTCTACCTTTGGCATATGCTGATATCTTCAGTGACTGGCAGCACAGCAAACAATGCAATCAAATGCACATGCAATCAAAATAAAAGTAAAAAACTGAATAAAAGCTTTAATGTTCTCAACAAGAATGTGGAATTGGTCCCAAAGGCGAGTCCCAAAAGTGGAATTTGATTTGAGTCAAGATCTAATTTATGACTTTCTTTGTTTTAGTAGTCTGGCATAGCCTTTCCTCATGTGTGATTCTTGTGATTCTTCAGTAATTAGAACACACCCTCTTTGTTGCTCTCTTTAAAAAACAGGGACCACCACTACCATTGTCTGTCTGAGGTACTGGCTGCACCTTCTATACCTTATTGGTGAGGCATAACAACCATCTGCGAAAGAGGCTCAACCAAAAGCAGCAACTCCCAAAGTGATAGCTGCAGGCTGTGACCTGTCTAACAATGCAGAGCTTGTTTTTAAAGTTCATAATATTATAAATGTCTCAAAGTGTCTAACAAGAAATCAAAACTTAAGAAATCTGGCTTGTAACTAAAAGGGTTTTCTTTAAATAAAAAAAATATATTTAGTGAAAGAAGGCAAAAAAGGCAAATAATCCTAAAAAAATGCTCAAACGTGCAGAATGGAATTGTATAAAAGGCAATCCAAAGCTAACAAGTCCCAAAACATTTAACCAAAGGCAAAGATCTGGAGTCAGAAGCAGAAAAAAATAAATAAATAAATAAAAATCAATATAGAAAACTCCAATACTAACTTGCACTGACTAAGCCAGAATGAGAATCTGAGATGCTGTATGTGTCTGCAGGGCATCCTGGCACATTGATAGTCATGTGTTGAGATTGGCTAGGGTGAATGAATGCACACAGCAACAATTTCTGGTGCAAGCAGTGTGAATTTACATTTACTAAAAACAGAGTCATTATTGTGGTCCAGAAATTCATTAATAAATAATTGATAAAAATACTATAGTGAAGATAAAATCAATAAATAAATCCAATAAATAGTTAAAACCAGGAATAGTTAATAGTTAAAATCTTTTGTCTTCCCCCTCTCTTTCTCTCATATCCCCTGCTCACCCTCCTGGGTCTTGCAGCAGGGCTGAGACATGTGTCACAAGGATGACAGTGTTCACCCATGTCTCAGCCCCCTCATTCAGTACCTGCTGGGACACTCACAATCCAGCTGTACCCTTCTGTCACCGCTAATGGGGTGCCTTGAAACTCATCATCACTCATCATGGCCTCAGATCAGATGTCACTATTTCAAAGTCAGACATTACTCTCTAGCTAAAAGGTAATGTTAATGTATGTCGTGCACACCTTTAGTTTGAACATGTTCTATGTTATGGATAATCCATAATTTGCACAGATATCCAGTAGCAACACCACTCAGAGGTGTGTTTCCTTATAACGATTGATGTTAGTAAATAATGAAGAAGATATTGAATGATGCAAGTAAGTTTAAAGTATTGTACTTCTTTATTGGGTGCACCCCAGCATTCATGTCAGAAAAGCATACACTGTCGATAACAGGAACATCGATTCCATGTATTTCAATGGTCAAGCATATGCTATATTGTCACATTTGACATGTGCACATGTTAAAAAAGTAAGGTAAAACTGTAACGAAAACATGGAAAAACACACAAAGTAAAAAATAAAAATTTTGACCAATAGGTAAAATTAAACGTATTAGACGTAAATGTATAAATGAACTTAAAACAGGACATGGCTTTTTTGCAAAAAAGAACAGCAGCAAGCAGCAACAGGAAAAGGAAGCAGCATTTCACAAAGGAGGAGTTAAAATACCTTAGTATTGTTTTCCAAGGCTTGTGGTTCATGTCCATCCAGAAAAGAGCATTTAGACCAGCAATTTGGCTTTTTGGAATGGCACTGTCTCAAATTCACCCCAGATCAAGCAGGTTGAACTTCCAACAATCTCTGTTATTATGTAAGTAAGGAGGACAACTGTATCAAACATTAGTATCCTTTCAAGCACAAATTTGGCCATCTCAATCAAGGCTGAACAGATTTTTTGGTGAATAATCTCACACAATTTTAGTTTCTCTCTGAAACTTAGTCAGATCGAGTCAACACTTCCCAACAGGGAAGTAAAATTCCATTGCCCAAAAACCAGTTTCCGTTGCATATGTCTATTTTGTCCTTGTGCATGACAACTTATGCTCAATGGATTGGGACCTAGCCTGGGGTAAGAAACAGTTGAAGGCAATAGAAGATGTGGTTTGAGGTGATGATATGAAAAGAAGGATGTTGAAAACTGCCAAGTGGAGGAAAACGATTTTGGGGTTAACTGGCCAACCTGAGTAAACCCAGAAAATAGCTGTTAAACTGGTCATAATAATGATAATAATGTATAAATTTTTAACAGAAACTTTTCAATTTTTTAGGTTAAAAAAAAAAAAAAAAAACAAAATAAAGATTTAAAGTTTTTTTATATGGATATACTTTGAAAATGTGGTATATCTACTGATAACATTTTTTATTACACTGAAAGCAGAATTTATTGTAAATGATTCAGTAATTTATCTGCTGACAAACAGATTAAGCATTTACATCAAGGCAAGATTGTTTATCACAGTGATCAGCCTCACCTAAAATTTCTTTCATGGAAAGCAGAATTTTTTACTTTAGAAACTTTATTAAAAATTGATGCTTTGTTGATGTACATATAGTGAAGATACACTATTTAGGGTATTTCTCATTTATGTTAATTAAGTATTGCTAATGAGGAATCCGTATTAGAAATTAAAAATTCTGCTTTGGGATGTAATCAAGGTTCATCTGTAAAATGCTATGCATATTGTTTTCACATTGCCTAAAAAAGTTATTCTGTATACTTCTTTATAATATATTCCAGAGTCTTCAAATAGGATTAGTCGTGTTCATATTGCATATACAGTAATAGGATGAAATTTGACAAGATGTTTGGTTATGACTTGCATTATCAAGCTAGGCTTTAAATACTAACTTCTGCAGCTTTCAAGCGAGTACTTACAATTGATTTAAGCATCAATTGATTTGATTAATGCATCACATAGCTCTGCTTTAATTATCCAGCTACACTAATGATCTTAAGACGAACACTGTTTATGTTTGTAATTCAGCAGGAGAAAAACTGCTAACATTGCACAATGGTGTTTTAACACCAAGTGCTGGCATTGCTCATTTTAGCAAAGCAGAGGCTCATCATTGCTACTTTGTGCCAACAACTCATAGTAAAAAATCCTGCAGGACTACTATTTAAGAACTCTTAATTGTTTGTATACTAAGATGTGCCGTTAAAGCTGTTGATTAAATTGCATGTCAAAAGGCAACAAAATACATTTAAAAGGAATATTCCCAATTTTTGTGATTCAGTAGAAAAATGTGTTTAAAGATGCTCTATATGCCTTCAGCTGTGATTTTGTAGTACGAAATCAAACCAAAATGATGTGCATTAGGTATAAATGATCAAGGTACCTATTTCCAAATTAAAGGTACCTTTTAAGACAAAAGCAGTGCTTATTAACCTGACTGGGCAGCTGTACAAATAGGCAGCGGCTGCTTTACTCAGCCAATTATTGGAATGCATTGGTTAATATATTGAATAAATTCATTGATACTCTCAAATCCCATCCTACCAGTATTATCCTTATCACTAGATATTATAAAAAAAAAACTTACATTTAAATAAACTACTTTTCTTTATCTACAACAGACCACCATTATTCAAGCAGACAGTTACGTTTTGTGTTTCTGTATAACCACAATGAGGATTATAGTGCAGAATAATTAATGTTATCTTCCCAAGAATCAAATGGCTGAGCACCACAGAGCCAGCTGCTTCTCAATCGGTGGAATCGATTTTGTCCTATTGCTTGTATTCATTGTTTGCACCTGTCCAGCTGCTGTTGCTAAGCAGCAGTGAAACCATATAGCATCAACTCATCTTCCTGCTGGAAGAATTCAGTTTAACTTGAAAAGCAATTTCTTATAATATTCTGAGTAATATTTCAAGAATTTAGAACACATTCCTGTTTTGTATAACTGTTCCATAACTGTTTAACATAAGTGAAATAAACTAAGACTAATACTTCAGCTTTAATCATATTTTACTGGGTACTTATACCTTGAGATATGCATATACATTATTATCTTTGCTTAAAAAATACATTCACCAGAAAATAACATTTTAAAGCATTCCAAATTAACAATTAAAAGAAAATTGATAAACTCTTTTTAATTAAAATAAAATCAGGTAGTCCTTGACCTAGGAAAACCTACCACTTGTAGTTTAATAATTAGTCTTGTATGAGATTCTTAATCACACAGCTTTTTTGAAAGGTTTAGGTAGATAATATAGATATTACCCTGTCCACTGCTATCAACAGCTTCATACTCAGCTTATTCTTTAACCCTTTGAAAGTGCATCGTCTTCTGTCTAGAGCAGTAAATTATATATTACTGTTACTTCCATCTTTTTAGCCCTGTATGTTGAAGAAATGTAGACTTTTACAGAGGGACATACTAAGATAGAGACTTTAGCAGACTGGATAGTTGCTTCCCTGGGATGAATTTCATGAATGTAAAATATAGGATAGGTTAAACCTAGCCTACAGACAATAAGGCACATATAATACCATATATGAGTGTATAAGGGGCATGCTTTCATTTACCAATAATTTAATAAGCCCAAATGAATTTGTAGATGTGAATACTAGAGCCCAAATAAATTGTCATAAATTAAAGAAAAACATGAAAATATGCAGTATCTATTATAATACTAAAATCACATCAAGATAGACTTTTTGCAAATCTAACAACTTTATAAACAGCAACACACATAACAATGTTTTCAATTAAAAATATTTAACAATGTTTTGGTCATTCAAATTACACTAATTCCCCTATTTTATTGTAAATAAAAGCTTTTAATAGTGTAACTTGGGCCCAATTTGCCAGTAATTGGTAATGGACACTACATCTTCACTAATTATTGGCTATTTTTGAAAACTTCCCATTCATACTTGTGAAGAATTGTTATCATGTCAATTGTGTTTGGCTGAACCCTTAAACGTGATCACGGACATCTCTGACTGAACAACTGAGTGGGGTTTTAAGAAAGAAAGAAATAAAAAAAGGAGGAAGAAATTGCAGCAAATACTAAGACAATACCTTAGCACTATTGTAAATATTGTGATAATGTTCTCTCTCACATGCAGTATTTTCAGAAATGGAGGGTTAGACTTAGATCTCAGAAAGGGTAGACTAGATGCTAAACGGGACCTGTTAACAAAAGACCCTAGGAGTAATGCAAAGTGTTTAGAGGTCCTATGAAAACCATATCAAAGAAATAAACCCTCTGACTGATGACAAATAGGACAGTAATCAATGATTAGCACGACTGATTCACAGACCCATCATCTTTGGTTTGAATACCATGCCAATCTGTATCCATGTGGAGTTTAACTATGGCTACTCAGATTTTCGTCCCACATCCCTAAAGACATACTGATTAAGTGAATTTGTGATGTCAAATTAAAATTTATAAATAATTATACCAAATAATATATACAGTGTAGACGACTGGCCCGGACACAGACAGACACGGACTCAGAATGTCCAAAATAACACACGTTTATTTCTATAAATGTCCCGCACACAACATAGTGCTCCAATACACACAGTACTCAGTCCTTCTTTCCTTTCGCCGCCTCTACTCCTATCTTCCTAAGCTTAGTTCTCCTCCTCCCAACTCTGGCTTCTGAATGGAGTGAGGCGGCCTCCTTTATAGTGCACCCGGAAGTGCTCCAGGTGTCTCTTGATTAACATCTGGCAGCACTTCCGGGTGTAGCAAAAGTGCTGCATAGGAACCCCGCTCCTCTTCTGGTAGCACTTCTGGGTGTGGCGGAAGTGCTGCATGCCCAGACTCTGGAGTTGTCCAGGTGCCCCCTGGTAGTGGCCATGGACTTCCTCCGGGTTGAGCTTCTGAGCTCCAATTCCATGACCCTGATGTAAACCAAGGGGGCTGCCCTCTCGTGTCCCGGGGGAGGTACTCCTGGTAGTACAGCAATTCTCACAGTCTTCTTTTGAAAAGGGCATCACGTCTGGGCAGGATCCCCAGCCGTCCATCACAACAGAAATCATAAATATCAATATATAATCTTGTGCTAGGGGACAGGTTAGAAAGGGCCTTAACTGTTGTGAGGTAAAAGGCC
This sequence comes from Polypterus bichir lapradei, assembly GCA_026402145.1. NCBI lineage: Eukaryota > Metazoa > Chordata > Cladistia > Polypteriformes > Polypteridae > Polypterus > Polypterus bichir. The sequence goes on from JANRMT010062806.1 coordinate 74,593,380, forward strand.
AGGAGATGAAAGAGGAACAAAAGGCATCTAAAGTTCAAGATAAAAGTAGCAGATGAGGTCAAAGCCAAATAAACATGAAGAGAAATCCTCTGACAAAACCAAATTGTAAAACTAAACTTGTAGCTAAGAAATGAAAAGAAAGGAATTCAAAACCTGAAACAACTAAATTGACCTTAAATTCATTTTCTAACCAACTACATGAAGATTTAGAACTTGCCTTCAATCCCCCAAGAACCTGTTAATACTGCCATTTTACATACTTGAAGTGATAATGTCAGAATCATGTGACATAAATGGAGAATTGAGCCAGAACCAAGATGACAATGGAAATGAAAATGGCCCATCAAAATGGTATTCAATGCATATTGGTAATATATTTAAATTGCATAAAAAAGAAAAATAAACCACATAAAAACACAATGAGCCCATAATTGATACAAATTATGAAACTTTGAATTACAAATAGGAGTTCTATTATTCTGTTATTATTACTAATGTATTATCTATCAGTTTGAAGTCTAACATGCAGTCTTGTGCATTATTTTTGCCTGAATACATCACGACTTCTGATGGACTGGCTTTACAGCAGACAAGATAGCAGTTTGTGATGTAAAAATTTGGCAGACTGTTGTATTGCAAAGACTTGCTTGACTCATCTGTTCATACAGAGTCAAAGTGCCTGCTTCCTTTAAATATCTACTAATTAGCGTAAAAAGAAAAAAAGAATGGTGCTATACAAAATAAAAATACAAACAATTCAATGACAGGCAAACAACATTTTATAAAATCAAAACATGAAATTATGTTAAAAGAAGGTTAAAATGATACTCAGAAGATCACACAAGCTAATGATTCCTTTGTATTTCTACGCCACTGTAATAATGAAAGTAGCTGTTGTGACATCACATCAATATGTCAGAATGCTACAGAATGTGACCAAGAAGATCACCAAGATAAGGTCAACTAAGAAAAAAATAAAATTGTAAACTATAAATAAAAAAATTATACAATCTTTACACATTTAATAGTATATTGTACTGTATTTAAAAATACCATATGAAAGCATTTTATACATGACAAAAATGAAATTCTCAAAAAGAATCAATACAAAATCAAGATATCTGGAAATTATGCTGCCTAGCATACTGTACTAATTTATATCAGACTTATACTGGCCTGTTGCAGCAATGTTTATTTTGAGCCCTTGCAGTGTCTGATACATGAACAGCTAGGTCATAACAACAGCCATGAATTATAGTCAAGTCTTCACTGACAGAGAGTGCTTGATGATTAAGCAGAGCCAACATATTGTAAGTGAAATTCCTTTAGATGAAGTGGTTTCAATTAAAAAGGTTCTACCCTCAGGCAGAACTGGAACATGCAGGAGGAATTAGGAATCTTCTCCTATCTCGTAATAATTCATGAAACACTGAAATGCACTTTTAAGATAATGTCTAGGTGACTCCCTATTATGTGCGGTCAATGTGACCATCACCAGCAGCTTGGATTATCTAAAATTATTTTAATTAAGAAAACACAATTATATTTATTACTCTTTTGATTAATATGAAGCAAAAAATCTCTGTGATGCTTTTTGTCAAACATCCTTTTTGTTTTCATCATTTTTTGTTTACAACTGTTTTCCTTATCTTAGCTTTCTTTTACATCTCAATGTATTTTAATCCACAGTAAATGTATGTTATTTTGCACTTTCATTATCTCTATATACCATTTTATATTAACAAAAAATATTTTTTTTATTTTAAGCAGTTGCAGAAACATATTGTTTACCATTACTTACATCAAAGGTTCCAGTATAGTTATTTTTGTGTTCCTGATATATCCATGTTGTCTAAGATTCTGTCTTGAATGCTCAGAGCATATTACCTGCACTGTATTTATGATTTCAGTGGCAAACATAAATTGCAAGTCATTCACAGTATATTAATTATAACTAGGCTGACCCGCCTTTTAAGGCAACCGACTTTTAAGTTGACCACTTCTTAAGGCAATTCAATATGTAGATCAATTTGATATTTTATACAAACTCAATAATTTGGTTATATTGCATTTGAGCGGTATTACTTTAATACTCGTAGTTTCTGTTATTTTTGTGATGAAATTTAAACTTTTTTTCTATATTGAGGTCGCCCTTTTGAACCCCCCTGATATTTACTACGCGGTGAGGCATTTGTACTCCATTAACATTAATTATTTCCAGAGACATAATTTTGTCTATTTTTCCAGCGCATCGCGCACAAAAGCAAGGGAATGATGGGAGCACCAGAACTCTGCTCACATCATGTCGCTTCGTACCACAAGCTGCAAGTAGTAAGTCTGTGATAAGCGGAATACCGCTACGCTTTCCACTCACGGGACGGAAGGACAATCCCGACCGCTTTTATATAGTAAGAAAGAAGAAGAAGATATTGCACAGTCTGGAGTAGAAAATCATCTTTTACCTGGAAAAACGAAACTACAAATCCCATCGTGCATTGCAAAATGGACGGGGCGTGTGTGAAACTCCGTGCTACTCGCACAGTCTGGAGTAGAAAATCATCTTTTACCTGGAAAAACTAAACTACAAATCCCATCGTGCATTGCAAAATGGATGGGGCGTGTGTGAAACTCCGCGCCTGCGTAGCACTCACGGGACAGAAGGACAATCCCGACCGCTTTTATATAGAAGGATGTTTACAAATAATAAACTCATTCGAAAAATATCAAAAATGAAAATGTTTTAACTAAGAACATTTTATATCTAACCCAAATCATGACTTAAGACTATCAATGGAAATATCACTGTAAAAATGTATCATTCATAATATTAATATATAATATTAAAAATACCTTATTATGCCTATTTAGACAATCTTAAAAGCAGCATCAGAATAATGATTTAAGAAAAAATCTTAAGTTAAGTGGTGTGTCTCGGTTTATTTGTCCTCAGGGGGAAATTTGTCTTTTAAAGAAAGCTCTTTAAATAAATACATACATACACAAATAAATATATATACACTGTGGTCTGAAAACATACCAGAATGACTAAAAAGGAAGAAAATTAAAAAGAAAGAAAAACTTCTGGCTTGGTAGTCACAGCCCCAGTGAGGCATCAGACATGTGTATGCAGAGAAACAGTAAATAAAGCAGACAAACTTTTGTAATAATTTTGTTTGGGTCACAATGGTAAAATTTCAACCTTGGTTGAAAGGTGAAAGTGTACAAGGGGCAGAAATCCTCATTGGTTCGTCAGAATCATGGTATGGACTTGTTCAGCTTTGCTGCTACTTCTTCATACTTAACACTTGTCCAACCATTTTTGAACAATATTAAGCACTCCTCAGTAGTAAAACAACATCTCAATATTGTGCAGAAAGTCTTCTGTGGATTTCAGCCCCTGGTACACCTTCAGCCCATAAAAAACAGATCAGTGCTTACTGCTCTTTGGTACAGGGAGTGAAGCAGCCGAGAAAACAAAACTGAGTGATCAATGTCGAAATGTTACCACATTGAGCATGGGAAAGGTGCTATATAAATAAAATGTATTTTAATTGTTATCATCATCACTGTGACAACAGATACAGTACACCAGGTTTGATGATTTGAGAACAAAGAAAGATTTACTATTTTGCTTTCATTTTTATATGGATGTTAAATGAATTATTGATTCCTAATATCTTGTATTAAGATTGTTATAGTTTGCTCTGCGAGAGTCCTTACTGTGAATGAAACTATGAAAAATATATTCCTATTAAATAAATTAATATCATATAATATGCACTTTTTTATCAGGTGATTATTACTTAAATGTTCTAATGGTTTATAGCACGTGATCTTAGGAAAGAGAACACTGCACTTGACAGCTGGATCTCTTATTGTTTTTATTCCTTAATAACATGCTTTTTTTTCCACAGAACCCTTTTTTTCACACAAACCTACACCAAGATTCCAGTATAGCCAATTTAGAATTGGTAACACACACATTTTTAGAATTGGGAGGCAAATTAGCATAGAAAGACATAGAGAGAATGTGCACATTTTACACAGACATTATCTAGGCATGGTATTTGAACCCAGACCGCTAGATTTGTGAGGTAGCAGTCCTAAGGCATTGAAAGATTTTAGATTTTTTTTTTTTAGTAAATCTTTAAAGTACCTATTTTTGTCTTCATGACAGATCTGACATTTGTTATTTAAGTACAAAAAAAAACAAGTAAAATGAAAACTGCTGAAGTGTTATGGTGTGTCAGTACACTAACTTGATTAAGTAAAATGACAGGTTGTTTAAGTAGCTGTGAATACATGTGCACATTTTTTGATTATATAATTCAGTAACTTATTTTAATTTCACTTTATTTAAACATATACATGTTAATTATCTGGCAAAACCAAAGACTTATTTGTAAATTAAAGCTCCAGAAATTTGGCAAAATAGGATTCATTCATGTAATGTTCATAGATCATACTGTTGTCTTTATATACCAGATCCAACAGCTCTTCCATTTTCAAGAGCTGATTCAATTACAGAGAAAACACTTTCAGACAGGTAGCACTTTGATAATGTGGGGTCAGCTGTGTTCTGTTGCAACCCGGCACACAACCTTGAAAATTTCACGCTAGTAGAAACATTTTGAGTTCAGCAACTTACTGTACAGTTCACTACCTGGCTCAGAGCACAGAGCATGTCACGGCTGATGGAGACACCTGTGAATTCTTCTAATTTCCAGAAACAGATGTTTGGAGCCAAACAAGTGAAGAATTTTATCTCATTGGTATTCTTTTTATAAAATATTCCAATATTGTTCTTTCTTATTTCAGAATTCAAAGCTGCACAAAAAATCAACTCCTTAAAGACTATACACAAATTACATCATAGCAGGAAAACACTTTCTTACATATCTATGTCATATTTCTTCACCCTTCCAACCCTTGAGATCACATCAATCCATCTGTTCTTTCCACCTCTCTTTGGCGGCAGCAAAACCCCCACTTATCAATATCTCTTTGATCCCTTCCTCTTATCTCTTGCACCACCTAGAATTTAGCACATGCTCCTTTTCTATATGCATTATATGTTACCAAATTCTCACCTTTGAAAATCCCAGTTTAATTCAGCTTATCAAAAATCAAGTCAAAAATGTCTCTTTTTTATTAAGCTTCTCTGTCTTCTTGCCATTTAGACCTAAATCACAGGTCCTTCCATAAACCTGTACCAACCCATACTCCCAAAATAAAAGTCTTATTGTTTTCTTCTCCTTACACCCTTGACTGCAGAACGTTTTCATCCTTGTGAGGTAATGCTTATACAATCTATCCCTTCTGGATAACCACTCCAATACAATTAATTAAATCAGATCTTTTTCACTATTATCCAAAACTTTGCACTGAATTTTGACCCCATATATCCTGTCCTTCCCCCAGTTTCACCAATTTTCCACACAATTCCTCATCTTGGAACATCCTGTACATCTGACAATGATCCTTGTAAACTGACACTTCCTTGAAAGCCTTATAGTTCTGCTTTAAGCCCACAACATACTGAAAATGAGATGGTTTGTACTGAGCCCTCTGAATTGCTTTGTTCTAGACAGTTATGCATCTCATAGTGCTTATCAACCAGAAGGATGCCAAATACTGGAATTTGAATAAAAAAATCACAGGCTCAGGAGCTTTACAGGTTGCAGCATGATAAATACAACCCATCACTTCAGTTGGATATTAACAATGCATGTGTCCCCTTCATTTATCTTTCTTTCCATAATGAAATGTCTGAAAAGTTAACATTTTTTTCACCATACAAAATGGAAAATCATTCTTCAAAGCCAAAACATTCCAAAACTTTAACAAATAACTATGATTAAACCTTGAAAGCCTTCTAATGGTCTAAACAAACTAGGCCCAATGAGACATTCCTGTCCTCTGACCATAGCCAGATTCCATTAGATCTTTCTTCTTGGTACCCCACACTTCTGGGGCCTCATATATAACGCCGTGCGTAGAACTCACACTAACATGGTGTAAGCACAAAAGCGGGAATGTGCATACACACAGAAAAATCCAGATGAAGGAATCTGTACGTACGCAAACTTCCAAGTTCTTCTGCTACATAAATCCCGATCAGCGTGAAAAGTAACGAACGTGCACGCACCTGCTGTCCCGCCCCAATTCCTCCCAGAATTACGCCTCTTTGAATATGTAAATCAATATTAATAGCCCTTAAGCTCAGCGTTCTGTGAAAAGACAATGGCAAAATCACGAGGAAAAACAGAACAATTTCAGCGAATACCAAGTGGAGGCAAGGAAAAACATACTATTTGTTGGTTTAAACAGTGGTATAAACAAGAAAAGGAAGCTGATTGAGTGACATAGCGTGTCAGAGAAACTCGAAAGCTCAAGTTCACAAAGTCACACAGTGCCTGAAATAAAAAAGAAGTCACATATCAAAGTTGCCGTGAAAAGGCGAGTCGTAGCCCGTCAAAGTGTCATATGAAAGTTTATTAGGGTACAGAGAAAAAAAAAAGGTACACAGTGGGGAAAAAGCACAAAATGTCAACTTTAATCTCGAAATTTCCACCTTAATCACTTAGTTTATTTTGTCATTAAAGTAGAACACCATAAACTTCATCTTAAAATCATTTAATTTACTAGTTTCTCAAATTCCATCATAACTAAAGTAGTACATTAAATGCTTTGTTTTGTATTTGATCTTCTATGTGCTCTGTGTGTGTAAATCACTACCTGCTTCTTAAACCGGCTTTCTCTACCTCCGATAGGACACAGAATCCATTACATTCATGATATTACAGCTCTCTGAATAACTAAAATACTGAGATGTATACGTGATATCATTTTCATGATGATAGGAGTTAAAGCATGTTATTAAACATGGGAACACGGTGGCGCAGTGATTGTGCGCGACCTTCGATAAAATAATTTATTGCAGCAGTACTGCCTCTTTCAAACGTACTAACCTCCAATTTCTGTCCTTCCTTTTCTTTCTCCAAATACCCAATCGCCACACAATCAGTTCTGTAATAGACATTAATCCATCTGTAAGCTTGTAACGCCGATTCTTCAAAACTTTTAAGGAACTTTGAAATATCTTCATAGTACATGTTTAATTATTCTATCCTTCACGCCAGTCCCAGTGAAGCATACAGTGCGAGGCATGCAGGAACAATCCGTGAACTGAGCGCCAGATCCTTGCTAGCGTAGCAACACTGTGTCCTTTAATTATTAACAATATAGATTATTTAAATAAAGTTAAAGTTTTATCTGTATAATATAATAAACATATTTTGCTACATTTCATCTTAAAAATGATATCGTCATCATATGTAAATATGCACTTTATAAAGTGGCTCAGGTTGTGTAATATTATAACTGTATCGCAAGTTTACAGTGAGGTAATTGTACTTATAAGTACAAACAGTTCTACAAGGAGCACTTGATGGAGTCATGGAGTACGTTTAGAGCTCTTGGGATGAAACTCTTTCTGAACCGCGAGGTCCATACAGTAAAGGTTTTGAAGCATTTGCCGTGTGGGGAGCAGTTCAAATAGGAAGCATGGCTGAGGCAGCGTGTGCTTGATGCTGTATACCGATAATTCTCTTTCCAATCAGCTGCTCCAAGTGGTGCAGTGAAAGTAATATGGAAAAAGATGATCCGGTGTGGCAAGCCCTAACAGTAGCAGCTGAAAGAAGAAGAAGAAGGTGTAGTGATAGTAACAACGCTAAAGCAGCTATGGTATTTAGAACAGTTTGACCATTCTGTGGACCATTATATTGTTACAGGTTAATTACAATCAGATGCATTAAACTAATAAACAATATGTGGTTAATTTCAGTGTATTTATTAAGCCACATCAGGAATGTAGATCTGAAAAAGAAAGATAAACCACATAGGAACAGTATCACTGCTTTGACGCTGGGTGCCGCCAGTCTACAAAACCGAGCGGAGAACTTGCGTACGACAGGGTATGAGGTACCGTGGAAATGTGCGTGGCTTTATCCAAGAAAACAAAATAAAATCCTTTATGTAATCCATTGACACCTGAGACTTTTTCGTCCTTCATAGCTACTGTACTAGTGCTTTCCTGAACTCATAAGATGACAAATCACTCTCCATTTTGGTTCACTTCCTTAATTATGTGTTTATGCAAAGCCCCTTGCAAAATCTTGGAATCCTCCAGACAGTTTATGGCTTCAAAGAGCTGTCTGTAACAGTCAACATCCAATTCTTACATCCCTTTCACATCAGCACAAAGGTGTCCATTTTAATATTTTAAGGCTTTAAGCACCTTTATCTCTTTATCTGTTTTGAAAAAGACTACACTCATTGACTCTGCTGATTCTTGCTTCACCTTAAAATAGTACTTATATTAATGCACTTAATTTCTCATATACTTTCAACAATTTAATCTTTTCATAGTCCACTGTTCCCCCTGTATTTGCTTCACAATACAGTTGCTTTAATGTCCTCATTTGTCTCCTTATTCTTCTCTTTTCTCTATTCACCTGACTTTTCCCATATTCAATCAAATCCTCTTTTTGATGTCTTTCTAACATTCAACAATTGAATTTTATCTGTTGACCCAATTTTTCCAAAATTTCAACTGGGCCAACAAAGCATCCCTAAAACATTGATTTTGCAGATTGACAACATTCAATTTCAAATGTACCCTACCAAAAACTGGGATTTGTTAAAAAAGACTTTTCTCAGTATTCTTTGTGGAACTCTGGACCTGTAATGCAACAAGTAGCACCAGAAGAGGGGTTGCACAAAAATTGATAAAGATAAAGTTACCTCCTGATCTCAAGGAGAGGGCTTCAATCTCTCTTTTCAATCTCTATGTGGAGTTGATGTGTTTGACCAATCTTCCCATATGGTGCAGTCCTGTACTTCCTCCCCAGACATAGCATTTTCCTTCAAGTCTTCTTCTATCTCAGCTTCGGCCACCCCACTTTCTTGTCACCTGTACTTCCATTACCATCACTCTTTAGTCAACATAATCATTGCCTGTCCACATGACATGTTCACACCCCTTCAGCTTACTTCTTAGTACTTTCTCAGATATAGCTCATACCATACATCTATGTAATTCATACATAAACCAATGCAGTAAATATAAGTTACAATAATATTATATGCACCTAACCAATCAGGTATGTGTTCAAAGTGATAATAAATATTTAGATATCAATGGTATGAACACTGTGGTGGGCTGGCACCCTTCCTGTGGTTTGTTTCCTGCCTTGCGCCCAGTGTTGGCTGGGAGTAGCTCCAGCAGACCCCCGTGACCCTGTAGTTAGGATATAGCGGGTTGGATAATAGATGGATGGATAGTATGAACAGGGGCAATAAAATATGTCACATACGGTTAACAATTATCATAATGCCACTCTTTACCATATCAAGATTTTGTCAATTACCAGAGACACAGTACATGCTACATTGGCTCTGCCAGTAGGATAAGGTATAGACTGTAAATTAAATAATAATTAACTTTGGATAACACCAGCATTAAGACACTGAAATGAGGAGAATAATAAAGTTTTGATTCTGTTGCTTTTGTTCTTTCTAAACAGTAGAGCAACAGCAGTCTGAAATGGTTGAGTGTTTTGCCACAACTTTCCTGGCATACAAAATCCATCCATCCATCCTCTTCCGCTTATCTGTGGTCGGGTCGCGGTGGCAGCAGCTTGAGCAGAGAGGCCCAGACTTCCCTCTCCCCTGCCACTTCTTCTAGCTCTTCTGGGAGAATCTCAAGGTGTTCCCAGGCCAGCTGGGAGACAAAGTCCCTCCAGCATGTCCTGGGTCTTCCCCGGGGCCTCCTCCCGGTTGGACGTGCCCGGAACTCCTCACCAGGGAGGCGTCCAGGAGGCATCCTGATCAGATGCCCGAGCCACCTCATCTGACTCCTCTCGATGTGAAGGAGCAGCGGCTCTACTCTGAGCCCCTCCTGGATGACTGAGATTCTCACCCTATCTTTAAGGGAAAGCCCAGACACCCTGCGGAGGAAACTCATTTCAGCCGCTTGTATTCGCGATCTCGTTCTTTTGGTCACAACCCATAGCTCATTACCATAGGTGAGGGTAGATCGACTGGTAAACTGAGAGCTTTGCCTTACGGTTCAGCTCCTTTTTCACCATGACAGACCGATGCAGATCCCGCATCATTGCGGACGTCACACCGATCCGCCTGTCAATCTCACGCTCCATTCTTCCCTCACTCGTGAACAAGACCCTGAGATACTTGAACTCCTTCACTTGGGGCAGGATCTCTCCCCCATCCCTGAGAGGGCACTCCACCCTTTTCCGGCTGAGGACCATGGTCTTGGATTTGGAGGTGCTGATTCCCATCCCAGCCGCTTCACACTCAGCTGCGAACTGATTCAGAGAGAGCTGAAGATCACGGCCTGTTGAAGCAAACAGGACAACATCATCTGCAAAAAGCAGTGACCCAATCCTGAGTCCACCACACCGGACCCCCTCAACACCCTGGCTGCGCCTAGAAATTCTGTCCATAAAAGTTATGAACAGAATCGGTGACAAAGGGCAGCCCTGGCGCAGTCCAACTCTCACTGGAAACGATCTCGACTTACTGCCGGCAATGCGGACCAAGCTCTGACACCGGTTGTACAGGGACCGAACAGCTCTTATCAGGGGGTCCGGTACCCCATACTCCCGGAGCGCTCCCCACAAGATTCCCCAAGGGACATGGTCGAACGCCTTTTCGAAGTCCACAGAACACATGTAGACTGGTTGGGCAAACTCCCATGCACCCTCCAGGATTCTGCTAAGGGTGTAGAGCTGGTCCACTGTTCCGCGGCCAGGACGAAAACCACACTTTTCCTCCTGAATCTGAGGTTTGACTATCCAACGGACCCTCCTCTCCAGAACCCCTGAACAGAATTTTCCAGGAAGGCTGAGGAGTATGATCCCTCTGTAGTTGGAACACACCCTCCGGTCCTCCTTTTTAAAGAGGCGGACCACTACCCCGGTCTGCCAGTCCAGAGGTACTGTCCCCGATGTCCATGCGATGTTGCAGAGACGTGTCAACCAAGACAGTCCTACAACATCCAAAGCCTTGAGGAACTCTGGGCGTATCTCATCCACCCCCAGGGCCCTGCCACCAAGGAGTTTTATGACCACCTCGGTGACCTCAGCCCCAGAGTTGGGGGAGCCTACCTCCGAGTCCCCAGGCTCTGCTTCCTCATTGGAAGGCATGTTAGTGGGATTGAGGAGGTCTTCGAAGTACTCCCCCCACCGACCCACAACGTCCGGAGTCGAGGTCAGCAGTGCACCATCCCCACCATATACGGTGTTGACACTGCACTGTTTCCCCCTCCTGAGATGCCGGATGGTGGATCAGAATCTTTTTGAAGCCGTCCGAAAGTTCTGCTTGGCCTGTTGGTACCTATTAGCTGCCTCCAGAGTCCCACAGGACAAAAGGGTCCGATAGGACTTCTCCTTCAGCTTGACGGCATCCGTCACCGCCGGTGTCCACCAACGGGTTTGGGGATTGCCGCCACGACAGGCACTGACCACCTTACGGCCACAGCTCCGGTCAGCCACCTCAACAATAGAGGCACGGAACATGGCCCATTTGGACTCATTGTTGCGCACCTCCCTTGGGACATGGTCGAAGTTCTGCCGGAGGTGGGAGTTGAAGCTACTTCTGACAGGGGACTCTGCCAGACGTTCCCAGCAGACCCTCACAACACGTTTGGGCCTACCAGGCCTGACCGGCATCCTCCCCCACCATCGAAGCCAACTCACCACCAGGTGGTGATCAGTTGACAGCTCCACCCCTCTCTTCACCCGAGTGTCCAAGACATGTGGCCGCAAGTCTGACAACACAACCACAAAGTCAATCATCGAACTGAGGCCCAGGGTGTCCTGGTGCCAAGTGCACATATGAACACCCCTATGCTTGAACATGGTGTTCGTTATGGACAATCCGTGACAAGCACAGAAGTCCAATAACAAAACACTGCTCGGGTTCAGATCGGGGGGGGAGGCATTCCTCCCAATCACGCCCTTTCAGGTCTCACTGTCATTGCCCACGTGAGCATTGAAGTCTCCCAGCAGTACGAGGGAGTCCCCAGAAGGTATACCCTCTAGCACCCCCTCCAGTAACTCCAAAAAGGGTGGGTACTCCAAACTGCTGTTCGCCGCATATGCACAAACTACAGTCAGGACTCGTCAATGCATATAGCTATTTAAAATGCCCAGATTGTGCCACTGCTATTTTTTTTAAACAGACACAGAAAGAAATAAACATAAGATGTTCTTTAACATCTGAGATACCATCATAATGCCTGAAACTGGAAGCTAGCCAATGAAGATATGAATGTGACACCTGTAAAATGTTGTTCTGCTTACCCTGGTGTAATGAATAAAAGCATGTTTGTAAAAAAGTAACAAACAAAACCAAGTACAAAGGAATTGTTACAAAAGGTATAAAGTACAAAATGCCATAGCACAAAACAGAATGATGTAATCATTCATTGATAAGCCCTAGTTTTCTAATATACTGAAAGTCTTGCCAAGGTTCCTGTTATAGTGAACATATGTTATAAGCCAGGTCCACTACCACTTGGCCACACAGTCTTACGACTAGTTGGCATAATCTGGTATTTGTTTTTAAACTTTTTCTAACTTTTACATAGTCTCATAAAATAGTTCAGACACTGTTTTGGGGGTTTTAGAGACCAAGAAGTATAATGGTTATATTTGTGTTGTCACACGTGCGAGTAGGAGGCAGCTAAAGGGTCTGAATAAGTGTTATAAATCATCTGACCAGGGGGCGGCGGAGTGCGCTGATTGTCTTCCCTACAGACCTTTCCTGAGAAATCCTGGAAGGTTCCGGCGCCTCATAAGACGTCACTTCCGAAGCCAGCCCCTTTGATGATGTCACTTCCGAAGCCGGCCCCTTTGATGACATCAGTTCCTCTCCAGGCCTTTAAAGCCTCCATCTTGGGCTACTATAGCCAGTTCTGTTGTGGACTCTGTTCTATGCACATCGTGCTTCAAAAACATAAACCTTTGCAGCTGGGAAAAATGTACAAGTGGCTGCCCCAAATCTTTATGATGTCTTTGGCGTATTATTATCATAGTGTATTCATGTGTTTTTAACATTGTAAATCACATTTTCTCATGGGCCATTTTGTTTTTCTTGTGAGTGCCACCATTATTAGATAGTTGTTTTGATAATTGCTACACAGTTGATTATTAGGATGGCCAGCATTATAAAAAAAAATTAAGGAAACAGTAAAAAATACTACATAAAAACAAAAATGACAAATTTTGTAAAAAATAAAAAATATGAAAATATTTACAAATACATTAATAAAACAGAAAATAAATAAAAGAAGCAAGAAAAAAAAAATGGCTGTAGCATAACACTAAGGTTTGATGTCAAAGATACCATATTACAAATAAGGTTGACAAGTGCACCATTCAAGGTGGTGCCTTTTTATCTAAAATAGACAGAAGAAAAAAAGTGACATTTTTGGAAAGGCACGACTGGAGAACACTGTAGGGGATACAAGAACTGCATTGCCTCAGGGCCTTAAAAAGTACACAAATAAATATATTCTTCTATAATAAAAAATATTATTTAAAATACAGAAGCTGATAGATGGCCAAAGTAATAATAATTCTAAAAGCACAATTGTCTTTCTTATCAAAATATATAATAAATACATTGAAAAACCTCAAATGGAAATATCACATATTTACATTGATTCAATCAAAATCTTAAAAACTGTAAAATGTAGGTATATTTTTCTTCACATTTTTTCCTGTAAAACCTCAGACTTGTGAGTCTGAAAGAAACAGAAAGCAATGCTTAAAGAAGGCGTTTATTAATTTTTTCAAAAAAAGTAAAAATATCTATTTGTTGGTATTATAATCTGTACTAGTGCTTGTTTCTGCAGAAATGTATCATTGCTTTCAAGTTAGGTTGAAAAGCTATGACAAATAATTATTTAGCATAAAAACAGACACTGCTTACCCTTCACAGAAAACACTCTGAAGCACATTCAGACTTTAAATGAAAATTGTGAGGGTGAAAACTGGAAACATACACACCGGTCAGGTTATTGTGTAAGCAAGAATCAATGTGAGTTGGCTGATGGTATTGCGAATGTGTTTTCTACCAAGTAACATCTGACTAATAACAGGCAACAAGACCAACAAAGCTATAGGGTATTCTTGCTTCCACCAACAGATGCAAGTGCTAATAGGTTTTACGTGACTGAGCAGACTATCTCACTTTAGCACTAAAGGAAATCTGTCACAGATGAAGTATTTTACTTGATTGGTGTGTCTTACTCTCCTGCAATTCATTTTGTACTATCAACCTGTCTAACACTGCTGAAATGCCAAGAGGATGTTGAAAATTGCATAATTTATTGCTAAATGATTTGGAAGTGTTTCCTGCAAAACCCTTTTGTCAAATACTATCTAGGAGTGTGCAGCATTAAGAAAAGGAAATGCTTCTCACAGAGCTTTCTATTCAACATTATTTCTATAATAATTCAGCAGTTTTATTTTGGGTCTAGGGTGTTTCATTGTCTAAATGGCACTATTAAAAAAATTGCTTTCTATTCAACATTACTTCACTGATAATTCTGTACTTTTATTTTGTGTCTAGATTATTTCATTTTATACATGTCAGTCTTAAAACAATTGTAACACTTTTTTTCATGTAAAGATATCTAGTAATGGTACTTTTTTTTAAAGAAGATGAAAGCCCGCAATGGATATACAGGGATCTGTCATACCTTTTAAGAAAGTCATGTTTGGATAATAACTCTATATGTGTTTATTCATACTGTACCTCTCAAAAATGTAAATCAGCAACTTTAAAGGCTAATGCCTGAAAGCCTTATTGGGCAGCTTCAATGCAGGAATTTGTTTTAGAAAGTGAAAGATGTAGCTGACAGTCAACATATGTAGGTCTGTTAAATAAGCATCCCGAAGTGTGCCTTTAGTTCTCCCATGATTGTTACTACTTCTGCTTAACATTGTACAGATTGCAAGTATTAAATGTCTACCAATTTAACAAGACTAATAAATTATACATACAGACATTGCTTTTATTGTCCACAAGTGGAAATTTATTCTTTTTCAGTTGGCAACATTGAACAGCACAGTGCACATATATACAGACACAATCAGTTAATTAGTGCATAGGGCATGATAAAACTTTACGCATAAACAGATGGAAGACATGCAACAGTAAAATACTGTAATGGTTGGTTACCCTTAAGAACCTGGTGCTGGAAATGACAAAATAGACATGAACAGATCAAAACAGAGAACACAAAATGAAACGTAGGAAATAGAAGAAAGTAATGTGCCATATGTGCAGGCACAAATTAATAAAGTTCATCAAAATTAATGCCAAGCAATGCATCAGATTACTCCAAAAAGATCAGGAAAGCAAACAATCTTACCAAGCTTCTAGCGCTCCTTTTATAAGTAGAAAAATAACTGCCATGAAATCACAAGTCAGTTCTGGACCACATCCCCTATGTTGCGTGGCCATACTTCTCCATGGTGTTCTATATTGGGGCTTTCCTGGATCGTTGGAATAATTTAAGACACTCGGCCATGCCATATGGAATTCAAAGTGATGAAAACAGATGACAAAAGGGGCACAAGATGTTTTCCACTAGCTATAAAATCTGATTTGTGTGAAGGGTGGTCACGCTTTTTGACTAAGTAGTAGACTGGACTTTAATAAAAGAAGCACAGAATTATAAAAAGAGAACCAGACTTCCTAGATATCTTGAGGACCTTACCATAGTGTAGTGTACGGGTTTTTGAAAACACAAGAGCTTAACGATGAGGAAGAAAGATCAAACTAATAACAAGCAATTCCTTCCTCTCTTCATCTTTTCCCACTTGTGTGGGGTTGATCAACCTTCTCCAAACAGCTCGACCTGCATCTCCTCGCCAGTCAAACCCTTTTCCTACAGATCTTTTTCTTTATCCATGCACCTCCACTTTGGCATCCCCCTTTTGACTTCCGTTGTACCTCCATTCCCATCATTCTTTTGTCTATCTTTTTTCAATTGACACTGCACGCTATGAGTTATCACTGCATCGAGTTTTCCTGGTCTGGGCCCTTGAGCAAGGCCCTTAACTTGCAATTGCTCCTTCCTGGTTAGGATGTTAATCTGCACCCAGTCCTGCAAGCAGGTCCTCCAACCTGAAGGGAAAACTTAGGGGTTGGTGGCAGGATTGGCATTCCAGCCACTGTAAAAAAAAAAAACCTCACACTGTTCAGTGTGGTGTTGAGGTGTCACCCGTTGCATGGCTGCACCTGGATTCCAATCTGGGTGGTTCATCGTGTCGTGGGTGTGGCAACGTTCTGTAATCAGCACATGCTCCCAAACTCTATCTCTTTCTCTACTACCGATCCTGGATACTGTATGTAAATTTATCCACTCTTTTCAATAGTTCCACTTGCAGGCTAACCTCTGAATCCTGAGCATCATTAAACCTCATATATTCTCTCTTTCCTTCCTATTTACAGTATCTTCAACTCTCTCTTCCAAAGCCTTTCTCCATTTTGCCAGCTTCCTCTCCACCTCCTCCTTTCTGGTGCTACACAACACAATGTTATCAGCAAAAAAGCATGCATAAGGGGAACTGGTCTTTTATCCCATTCTTTGATGACCAGATCAAAGAAGTCAGTCCAATTAGCTTCAGAAAACCAGAAGCAAGCAATTGACACATTTTATTTCATTACCCTTGGCAAAAAGTGTTGGTTTCATCAGTAAATTTAGAACATTTTGCTTTAGGAAGAGTTTACAGTTACAACTATTTCTTTGTTTATTAGCAATGAATTGGCCTGTTAGGTACATTATGTGTGTACTGTATAATATTAGCAATAGGAGCGGCTCACTACTGAAAACGGGAAATATAGGAGGCAGTGGGGATCGAACCGGGGACACTTGATTACAAGTCAGCAAATCTGACCGCTACTCCACGGAAGCTGTTGTCTTTGCCTTGAACCTTTTGTGAAAGTGTTTACTTGATCTTTGGATTTCAGGCTTCATACATTATATAGTTTATGCCTACATTTTGTCATTTACTACTAAAATATGAAAAAGTTTCTATTTTAAAAATCTGTTTACACAGATTATTATAGAAACGGAACACACATGAAATGCGTGTGTTCCAAATAACAATCTATTATTTCCACTCTAAAACTCCACTTCACTCCCAGATAATCAATCAAGGCATGAGCTGGGAGAAGTTTGTGCACGTTCTAAGTCGGTGGAGGGAAGGAATAGCCAGCTGCTTGCAGATTGTCTTTATCGGCACATTTAGAGGACAAAAGGCACTGGGGGAGAGGTGTGAATGGATTTAAGGTGGGCCGGACCTACGAGTTTTTTCATAGGCTCTGGTAATTCTAGTGTTAGCCTCTGGTGCTCAAAATAAAACAAGTTATTCCATGGGAAAAAGAATTAAATGTCTATCATTTTGAATCATGGCAAGAAGCATTGTAATTATTTGTATTTTTTAGCAAGATAATTCTGCAATGGCACAATTAACATGATAGTAAATTCTGTATAGTGTAATTGCACACCCATTATTGCCCATCCATTCATCCGTCCATGAAAATCCCTGCTACCCATCCCAATCAAGCATCTGTCAGATTAGTTACAATGCTTTTTTGATCAGAGGTACATCATAAGCTAATTTGCAATAATTATGAGACACATCTGAGTGGACTTATACATCCCTATGCTGCACTCTGGTAAGTGGTTTTAGAGTGGAAATAATAGATCGTTATTTGGAACACACGCATTTCATGTCTGTTCCGTTTCTACAGTAATCTGTGTAAACACATTGTTAAAACAGAAATGTTTTTTATATTCTAGTAGTAGATGACAAAATGTAGCTATAAACTATATAATGTATATTTATTTTTTGAATAAAAGCGCAATTGTTATGTTATACAGTATTTGTACCTTTTGTGAAAATGTTTCTTTGATATTTGGACTTCAGGCTTCATACATTATATAGTTTATGGCTACATTTTGTCATCTACTACTAGAATATAAAAAACGTTTCTGTTTTAACAATGTGTTTACACAGATTACTGTAGAAACGGAACAGACATGAAATGCGTGTGTCCCAAATAACGATCTATTATTTTCACTCTAAAACTTCATTTCACTCCCAGATACTCAATCAAGGCATGAGCTGAGAGAAGTTCGTGCACGTTCTAAATTGGTGGGGGGATGGAATAGCCAGCTGCTCCTAGCTTCTCTTTATCAGCACATTTAGAGGACAAAGGACGCTGGCGAAGAGGTGTGAAGGGATTTAGGAAGCGATTTAAGGTGGGACGGATTTACGAGTTTTTTCGTAGGCTTTGGTAATTCTAGTGTTAAGCCATCTTCTGCTACCTCTATGTTGTTCTTCTAATTACTGCTTGAGCTTTTTTATGAAAAGAGGCCCAAACTCATTCAGATATTATCCATGGATGGGACATATGGCAATGTGAGGAGATTAGCTAGCTCTTTCCACTTTGTGTTATCACACAAGTTGATTATTTTCTATGGTCGAGATAATGTCACATACAGGAACCTAAATAAATTAAGAAGAAAAGGCTTTGTGAGCACCCATTTTTTCAAGGATTGTTGATGTCGCAGGAATTAGTGAAATTTGTTTTCAAGATGTATAAGGTGATAAGAGGAATCTTAATGTTGATTTTGTTTCTGGGAAACAAGAACTTTGCTTCAGGTTATTAAGATACAGTAAATATTTTGATATTAACAATAGATATAAAAGTGATCTAAGTGATCAACACTGATCCTACTAATTAAGGAAAAAAACTCTAAATTTCCATGTTAAACCCTGATGTTCAATTAAAAGGAAAAAGTAGCTACATACAATAGGATGAAGATATGGTACGGAGATGTAATCTCCTATTTTGATAGCCTGACACTTGTGAAACAGATCTGTTAAGATTGAAAGCAGCTTGCAGAGGTCAAAATAAAGCTAAAAAGTTAATTTAGGTAAAGGTTAAAGGTTCTTGATGTACAGTATATTAACAATATGTCATTATATCTTCTCAAAATTCAGTTGTTAGAATAAATGCCATTTACTTTTAAAATGTCACTGAAGTAAAAATTTATTTTACAAAATGCCCCATAAAGAATTCTGATTCTAGAGAGATAAATTGAAGAGGCATCAGCTAATTACAAATAATTACACATTGACAGGGCATGGGATGAAGTAGTTATATTGGAAAAAACTACCACTTCTTCCATAATTTATTGTTGTGGTATGATTACTAGTGATGGACAGTGTGATTTTCTACACTGTGGTGTGCTGGGCTAGAAACATCAGTTCAAGAGGGTCCTAATGAATCTTCTTCTTCTTCCTAGTAGGGGTCAGCACAGTGGATTATCTTCTTCTATATCTTTCTGTCCTCTGCATCTTGCTCTGTTACACCCACCACCTGCATGTCACCTCCCACCACATCCATAAATCTCCTCTTAGGCCTTCATCTTTTCCTCTTACTACTGAATCAATAAACTAATTTAAAGTGCAAGCTCAGTTATAGGAGAGAATGAAAACATAATTGAGTGCCATTATGAACAATGCTACACATCCTCACTGTGACACACTGACACCGAGTACTTTCTGCCAACGGATTATTCAGCAGAAGTGTGTCAAGAAATGCTACTGGGGGTCCTTTATACCAACAGAAATAGGTCTGCATAATGCCTCACTGCGAGTGTGACAGCCAAGTCAGTACTTTTCTTTCTTTTTTAGTGTTTCTTCATTTTTAGTCATTTTGGTGTGTGTATGTGTATTTATTTATGTATTTATTTATTGAAAAAGAGCTTCAGTAAAAACCTAAATTTCCCCGTGCAGACAAATAAATTTCTATGTCTCTACAGCATATTAATGTCTGACTTCTGACTGACTGCTGTAAGCTGTGTTTATTGCTGGCAGAAGTCAGTTTGACTTAAATAAATTTGGACATTGACTTCAATACATTCACATGTTTACACATAAACTTATACAAACCCTGCTCTGCATGAATATATATGTTGATGCAGGATGCAATGTGAATAATGCACATCAAGCAGTAGTATGCTACAATGTGAAATACTGTATATGAAGTGTCTTAACTTCTACAGAGTGGCCAGATATACTTGCCAAGTAAAACTGTCTCATAATGGAATTAACAAACCTTTACAAAGGATGAATAGCTTTAGCTTTACATTTGGCACTGCAAAAATATCTAAAACTAATACATACTATAAATATTTGTAGGCATTATAATCTTTGTTAATGGCTTATTAATAAAGCTAAGTGTGAAGTGTTATCAGTACATGAATTATCGTTAAGTAAAATTTATGGCATTTATAGCTAATCATCTACAAATAACTAATTTTCTGAAACTACCTTTCATGGTAAAGGTCACAGTGGCAGCAGGCTAAGCAGGTCAGCTAGACTTCCCATGTCACCAGTTACAGATTCCACCTCTTTCTGGGGAATTCCCAGGCATTACCAAGCCAGGTCAGAAATATAATCCCTCTATCTGGGTCTGCTGCACGGTCTCAACCCAGTGAGACATGTCCAGAGGAAGCTGCCTAGGTGCATCCTTTTGAATTTCCCAAACCACCTCAACTGGCTCCTCTGCAGAAATAGCAATTCCACTCTGACTTTCTCCCAAATCACTGAGACTCTCACCATGTTATGGAGTGTGAGACCAGCTACCCTGTGAACATACCTTATTTCTTTCTGCCACTTGTACTTGCAGTCTCATTCTTTCGGTCATTACCCACAGATCATGACAGGGATGTAGATGAACTGGTAAAAATAAGAATTCTGACTTTAGACTTAGCTCCGCCACTCCGATATGCTTGTCAATATCACATTCCCTTTTTCCATCACTCGTGAACAACATTTTGAGATACTTGAACTCCTCCATTTAGTGGAGTTGTTTCCCCTCACCTGGAGAAAGAAATCTAACTTTTTTCAAAGAGAGAACCATCACCTCAGACTCAGAGGTGCTGATTCAAATCTCAGCCACATCACACTCAGTAGCAATCTGTTCAAGTGCACGCTGAAGGTCACAGTCAGATGACAAAAAGAAGACAGCATCATCTGCATAAAGCAACAATGCTACTCATAGCCTCCCAAACTGGACAGCCTCACATCCTCTGGTGCATGTTGATATCCTGTCCATTAAGACCACAAATAGGAGTGGTTAAAAGACACAGAATTGATGGAGCCCAATAGCCACAGTAAATGAATTCCACATATTTGGACTGTCTGGTTTGGGTGATCCCATCACTGTTGCAGAAGTCTCTATGGTGGTCCAAGGACTCGATGGTGGTAAAGCTGCTGGGGTGGATGAAATCCAGTCAAACAAACTACTTGATAGTTTTGGGATAGAGTAGCTAATGTGTCTTTTCAATGTGTACAAGGTGGGTTAAACACTCTTGGAACAGGAGACTGGTGTGGTGGTCCCCGCATTTCAAAAGGGAAACCAGAGGCTGTGTTCTTACTATTGAATTCGGCAACCT
Organism: Polypterus bichir lapradei; assembly: GCA_026402145.1. Lineage (NCBI taxonomy): Eukaryota > Metazoa > Chordata > Cladistia > Polypteriformes > Polypteridae > Polypterus > Polypterus bichir. The sequence goes on from JANRMT010062806.1 coordinate 74,614,954, forward strand.
CCCAGGTAAGGGGGTAGAGTGAAGAGTTCATCTGAAGATTGCACCAAAGATACAGAATGAACAATATGGATTCCATCCTGACTGTGAAACAGTAGACCATCTCTTCTTCAGGCTACAGTTCCTGGAGGGTGAAAGAGTGTGATAATTTAGTCTGCATATATTTTGTAGATTTGGCAAAGTAAATGGCTTTGTCCATATTTTGTGGGATGTGCTGCAGGACTATGGGGTAACAATGCCCTCTTGCATGCTATTTGTTCCCTATATAAATGCAGTGACTGATATGTCTCAATACTTGCCATTAAGTTGAATTTATTCACTGTGGACAATGGGTTCCATCAAGGTTGTGTCTTGTCACCACTTTTATTTGTTTAAAATTATTCAATAGGGAATACAGTTCATCACCTTTCACTTTTAAGACTGATAAGTTTGAGCTGTGAAGATTCTTTATAAGTTTTTCAGTAACATCAGATTTATCTGTTCTTGTGTAAATAACAATGTTTTGTTGTTTATTAAAGTGTTTGAGTTATCAGTGTTTTCCATTTTAATTTAAACTATTTTGTCACCCATATTTTGTTTATTTTGCTTATTTTACTAACTTGTTACCTTTACTATATGTTTCATTTCTTTTATAGTGTCTTTTTTGATTAAGACCTGATCTTGCTACATAAAGCCAAATTCTATATTACATTTCAGATACTCTTGTTTAAAATGATTTTTATTCATTCTGTATCTCTCTGTGCTTCTGCTTCTTATTAAACATAATGTGAAAGTGCTCAGAATGCAGCATTTTTAAATATAATTATGGTTTTTAACATTAATTCTGATAAAACTGCTGCACAATCATTACTGTAATGGTATCCATATATATACTATGTGAGTGGTGACATGGAAGGACCGTTGTCCCAATTGGGTTGGAGAGTGCTGCCTTATCTGGTTGGGTGGCTATAATAGATAAGCAGTGTAATGAAAGAAGCAGCCAGGCCAGGATGGCTAATGATTCCTGTCTCATTCGGGGCAGTTGGGGTGTAGTGGAATGAATGGAACATTTTATCCCTCAACACAGGAAGTGTCAGTGCGGTGGTTCCCAATTGGGATAGCCGCAGAGTCTCATGGAACCTGTAGTCTCAAATGGGCAACCCTGTCAGGGTCCCTGGTTGCGACCAGAGGATGCTGCCGAACAAAGCTCTCCCTACTTTAGGAAGCTTCCCACTGGCTACATCCCAGCACTGGAAGTACTCCTGTGTGCTGTATAAAAAGGGTCACCTCACATCGATTCAGGGAGTCAAAGTCAAGAGGAGAGAGACAAATCTCACCAGAAGGAAAGGAGAGAGAAAGGAGGAAGAAGGAAATGCACTTGTGTTTGTGCTTGAGAATAACCTGTGTGAAGGTATTTGTTGAATAACCTTTTTATTAAACCTGGAACTTGTGTTGGTGCCATTGAGTTTGAGGTTTGTGAACTCAGTGACACCATCTACAGGTCACACTTAGCAAAAATAAATGTGTGGCTTTCAAGTGTGAAGTACTGGTTTGCCAATTGCAGTTCTTAACTAACTTTTACGCACTTTTTATCAACTCTTCTGTGTTGAAAAAGCTGATATTTAGGTCAGTTTATTTTTGTAGGAACATATCAAATGTGTACTTGTTTTTTCATTAAAATACAAAAGATCAATTGGTAAATTAACAATGGTCATGTCTGAAAAGAGGCTTTTGCATAAATTTGTAATTAAATAACTTCATAAAGTCCTTTAGTTGCAAGTTTTAGGTTATGAGGGAATTGTCAGACACCACATTAATGAGCAAACATAAAATTATGGAAAGCCAGTTATGGTTTTATAAAGTATGCAAATGATAAAGAATATAATACAATTCATTATTTTTCTCTAATATCTGGACTATAATTTGATTTCTGAGTAAATGTGATCACTTACTGCACATTGTGTGCCTGCTTTACTAATGGGCTGTTTTTTTCATATGTTTCTATCGGTATTTTATGTTATGCAGAATTTAAGTATACATAAATTTATTCCACATATTTGCATGATGGTTAGACTCTGCTAACATTCTTAAACATATAGTTATTAGATATGGATTTAAATAAAGTGTTCTTGATGAATGTTGAGAAATGTTTTAAAGTGTTATGTTTGTTTAGCATGTTTATCTGAATCTTTTGTTGTTTCCTGGTGAAAAATATTTTTTACTAACTAGCAATTGCTTTTGCTGCTAATGTTTAACTGTTTGGTTAGTTTACATATGCAGTTTGACTTACTAATTAGTGCAAAATGTTTATCTGCAACCATAGCCAATTATGATGAAAGCAGTAGGTAGAGAAAGCTAATATGAAAGCAGTGCCTACTGTACCTGCAGTGTTAAGATAGCTGCACGCAGGTTACAAGGGAACCTAATTATTTATGCAGTCATCACCACAAAAAAATTATGTTTATTTAAAACTTCATCTTCTAGTCCATCTTTCCATATTTCCAACACAAACACACATTAAGTGTATTATACTAACATAACAAAAGATTATAAGCAGTACTGGGCAAAAAGCAAAATTACAGTTCTGAAGGGGGTGCAAGTCTATTGCAAGGTCCACTCATGCAAACACTCAACTGCTCACAGGACAGGACTATATATATATCCATTTTGAGTAAACAGTGAGGTTACAAAAAACACACCACTTGAATATATTTTCACAGAAGCCAAAAGACAAAATGCATGTGAGGAAGTCATTAAAAGTAAATTGAGGTTTTCTCCTTTTAATCTATACTAATAAATGGCAAAGCCCTCACTCACTCACTCACTCACTGACTGACTGACTGACTGACTCATCACTAATT
>JANRMT010062806.1:74622790-74701304 GCA_026402145.1 Polypterus bichir lapradei
ACAAGTCTGAAATATTTTCCACAGACTAATTATAACAATTTCAAGAAATAAAACTTTAATTTTGATCTATTCCAAGACCTAATATTAACTGATAGTGGATTATTTAGAAATACCTTATTCAGATAAAGTTTACAAAGATGTCTGTATGTCTTATGAAACATTTCTACCAACAAATGGAAAGGAAGAGGGGAATCCAGATGCATATGCTCATATATTCATTTTTTCAATTCCTTTTTTGTCTATTTCTTACATATTTCTTGCAGTTTTTATTTTTTGTCCTGCATATCCACTACCAGACTAATTATCAGTATCTTCAAATTCTAATGAGTCAGCTGAGGTGGTTTAGGCATGTCATTAGAATGCCCCCTGCCACAGGTGGCATCCCCAGGAGATGCTCAGGGAATATCATAAATTGGCAAAGACCCTGTGGCAGACCCAGAACACACTGGAGGAATTATATCTCTTGGCTGCCTTGAGAAGGCCTGGGAATTCCCCAGGAAGAGCTATAATCTGTAGCTTGGGTCAGGAAAGTCTAACCCTCACCAGGAGAAGTGGTGTCAGATGATGAGATGAAATCTTCAGATTCTCTTTATGATCATCTATCTATGCACTCCTGACATCACCTTCAGTTTTATTTAGGCCCAAGCTGGACACTCAGCCACCACCAGATGAAAAATATTTAGGCAGGGAGTTCACCACCATTGAAGCATCAGGTTATTCAGGGATGTATCGAGGCCTGCAGCAATCTAATCTCCTTTATCTGTATGTGACAGCATACAGCATTACTGGTTTATGTTGAAATTAACTAAGTCTTTAGAAGTTTTCTCCTTTTTTTTAAATTCTTCCTGTTCTTTAGTTTTCTAGGTATCATCCACCCTATGCTATTCAGAAACCATACCAGGACAATTAAAATATAGGATATCTTAAATATTGAACAAATGCATAAAAGACACAATGCCACAGGCAGAGTGCTGTCTTTAATGTCTATCTTTTACAATAGCAGAGAAAAATAATATGTTGCAGTTGTGAACACTACATGGTCAGATATGTTTTTTTAGATCACAGCATTAATTTAAAAAATCATCATTAGTTTTCAATGATCTATCAGTACTCATTACACTTAAATAACACTTATTCAATGAAGAATGCAGCACATGACAAGCTGAAGCTGGTTATGGCTTATGCCACAGGAGTGCTATGTCTCTACTGCAATGTCATGTATTTCAGCCTGGATCCTGAGTGTAACTGTCTGCTGAAAAAATCATTTCAAAGTAGACAGCCCAGATGTGCTAGTAGAAAAAGCAATTTGTCAGTTGTGTGTCAGGCAGGATGTAGCAGAGTTAAAGCTGATCAACTCAATCCCTGGTTTTTTCAAGATGATACCCTAGAATGAGATTTAAAGTCAATTTGACCCAAAGAACCAGTGAGTCAAGTTGAGAAGTGGGACCAAGGCTTACTGCATGGGTGTCAGAGGATGATGGGAGTGATTTTCCTTTACATAGACACAGTGGTGTCAGATTTCTTAATGATGACATTTCTATGCCATTGAATCACAGCCTCCAGGTATCTTTGGTAATAACTGGCAAAGTGGACAGATTGCCCAGCTACTTCAGGAGCCATAATTGATATGCATATTAAGGCATTTTGTTAACGTTTGTTATTTCTGCTGAACATTTTGACTATTTATTTATTAGATTAAACAAATTTGATTTTGAGATTATTAATTGTGGCATTTAATATTGGTATGGTGATCAGGTAGGAAAAATACCCATGCATTGGCTCTAATCAAACCACACAGCATTTTAACATGAGAATATTGAATTTTTACCATGTTATCAATCCTTCTTGATAAGGTTATCATATTAGACACCCTTAGATCGCAAAGCACAACATAAAATTATAATACAGTATACATGTGCATTTATGTAATGTTCGAAATGGAGAGCAAGCACGTAAGATTTCTTGTGAAAAACTGGTTTTCTGATTTGGTTTGGTTTACCTGAATATGCCTTTTTATTTGTTGGGAGATACACATGCTATTTATTATTTACATTCTTTGGTAAATGAGAGGTTGTCAAAGTGGTGAGGTTGTTTACAATGTTGTCCAACAGAGTTTGAACCTTGGTATAGACCCTGCCTTTATACAGTTTGCACATTCTCACCATGTTCTGCACTCAGTTTTTACTCCCTTAACCCAAAGAAGTGCATGTTATGTTGGCACAAAGTCAGTAAGCATTTTCCATTATTGGTAATTGCCTTGTATCCAGTAGTGCTGAGATGGAAATGAAGGAAAGAAGGAAATTTATAACCTTCAGAAGCATAAAAAACATTTTTAGCAAAGACAACAAAATTGTTTTCCTTAAGACTAGATTGTACTGTAATCTTAATTTTAAATATTAATTGACAAGCTGACACACTGTGAAAACCAGAGAAAGTTAAACTAAGTTATCACCAAAAACTGGACATTAGCCTTTTATTATTTTATCTATTACATATTTGAACTTAATCACCACCAGGGTGGTATGCTTTACAGTAGCACTCATGCATCTGTGTTTATCTATAAAAGCATACTAGGGATCATGAGCTGAATCCGAACCTGTGATCTCCTGTAATGTGTCCTCCCTGCAAAATGTTCTTTTTAAATCTGATTACGTTAACAGCCCAGGCATCACAGTCAGCGATGACAGCTACTACAGCAAGGTGCCTTAGGCATTTCTTATGAAGGTCTCTCAGCAGTAGCCTTTGCATCACTACATTCATGTTTATTGTCGTTTTCCAACGCAAACCCAATTACCTCTGTCTGGTATGACAGCATGTTCTGTAATATCATACAGCAGAAGGTAATACATATAAATTGAAAACAAAGAAATTGTAAACCACAGATCCAGCCAGGCGATGTATGAAATACGGTATTAACTATTCTAAAAAAAAAAAAAAAAAATAGTTAAAAATATTTTCACAAATGAAAGCATGCATAGAAAATGCCTTAAATATTGTTGTACCAGAAGATGCGCTTTATTAACCATTATAATAATAATAAAAACTTTTATTGCAATTCCTTCCACTGTCTGTGTGTGTGAGAGAGTTTTTTTTTCTGGGTACACTGGTTTTCCCCACCTCAGCCCCAAAGACGTGTATATTAGGATAACTAACAATGCCAAATTGGCCCTGTGTGTTTCTGGATGTTCTGAAATTGCAACTCTGTTACAACTTGTGAGTTCACATAACAGGGGCAAACCTGCTTTATCCAATTTAAGGTCACAGTAGAATCAAGGTCTTTCCTGGGAGCACTGGGCACAAGGCATAAACCAATCCTGGACATCGCAAAGCCCACTCAAACTCACACAGGGACCAATTTAGAGTCACTAATTAACTTAACCTGTGTTTTAAGAAAAAAAAGTTTTTTTTTTCTTTTTTAAATTAAGCCAGTGGTGCTATTCCTGATTTTTTCCATCAGTGCATGTTGTCACATTTCTTAATAATGATACTTTTATGCCATTAAATCATTGAAGTTCCAAGCTCAATAGTGTATAGTTGTGACACCCCTGGGTAAGGACCCATTTGTAGAACTGCCGACTTGGGGTGTCAGTAGACCAAGGGATAGAGTAAGAGTGACTCAGACTAAAACAAAAAAAAAATATTCAAAATCAGGAATCTGTTTTATTTTAGCAATGTCCATACTATTTTACAAAGAAATGTCTTGCAAAAAAAAATATTTACAAAGTCTAATGCAAAGACACTTCCCAAAAGAAAAATTAGTGCAGGTTTTATAATATTTATAGTGGTTTCCAAATCAAAAGTGAAGCAAAGAACAAAACAGAAAAAAAAACTCTTCTACCACCTTCATCCAGTTATAAAACAGATCACGAAGAACAGACTAAAAAAAAATAATCAAGACAAAATGAATAAACTAAGCACCTACTATATACACAAAGAACAATATGTATCTCCACTACTCAAATAAATAAATCATTAGCATAAATCTACACTACAGCTTGAAGACCTGATCAAGAGACGACCTCTGGTGTTTGGACCCTAGTTTTATATCGAGAGACCTTTTGACCATCCAATCTGTCTTTACGTTTCCCGTGGACTTCCAATAATCAGACACGTCAGGACGTGCACCATTCAACAGCACCGGCTCAGATACAGTCCAGCCTATTTAAATGTTCTCTCTCTCTCTCACGCACACGCGTACCTGTCTGTCTTGGTGACTTGCGTACTATTTTACTTTCTCGCGCATTCACTCCTATACTTTGCCACACATGTGAATTCCCTTTTTTGCCGGCTACTTTAAAACTAAGCCTTCAATCCTTCAGACAAGTTCCTCTGATTTTAAATATACCACTTTGACCCTCTCTTCTCCAGCGGTTACAAAAGCATGCCTCTGCACTTGGCCGTCAGAAACCGTGAGTGTGCTCGAAAAACAGCCTCAGATGTGTGCCTCATCATCACCAAGTTTGAGTCCCAGGGTTTGCTCTCGGATTACCTGTATGCCTACAGGTAGCCCTTCGAACAAGCTGGAACTCAAACTGCCACTAAAACTTTGTACTGCTGCCGTGTTAATTTGTGTAAGGGCGCAAAAACAGAGGTAAACGAAAACTTGGTGTTCGCGTTGGTTATTTTTTGGAGGAATGGACTGGGGTTCACAAGGCAACACGCAGGATGAGATTTGTTCATTGGGTCATTTGGCACCTAGAACAGATTTCTAAATTGTCCTCAATTGCGATAGAGCATCAGCAGCATGAGCAGGAGGTGCAAAAACATAATTATCATAAGAAAAGCAAACTGTGTATTCAAAAAGGGGCGATCAGGTACTGATTTTGATCCCATAAGGCTCACATAAATTTCAGGCAAAGAGGCTGGGTCTAGCAGTTGTGGAAGAATGTATTTCTCATGTAATTTATATGGTCAGGATTCTCGCCCGACGAAAGCTTGTACAAATCTTACATGTGAATCTTCTGAAAGAGTGGCACAAGGCCCAGGAGGTGTTGGCCACATCTGCAGCAGTCTCTCAGACAGGTGTTACTATTGGTGATGATTTGACGGACACCCAGAAGACTGATTTGCTGTCGCTGATCAGAAGGAACTCTGATGTCATTACGGTTGCACCCAGTCAGATGGAAACTGTGGAACACAAGATCAGAAGAATGGAACCCAGTGTTAAAGCACAGCTATGCCCGTATCGTCCTCCAGAAGTGATGAGGAAAGTGATAAGCAAAGTGGTGAAGCTGATGCTCGAGCTGGGAATAATTTGCAAAAGTTAAAGTGAGTGGCAAAACCCAATTGTTCAGGTCCCAAATCCAGCTGGCTTGGTTCAGTTCTGTATAGATTTCAGATGCTTGAATAAGATCTCCAAGTTTGATGCCTCCCTGATACCACATATTGATGACTTGTTGGAGAAACTGGGCAAGCCTAGTATATTTCCACCCTGGGTATGACAAAGGGATACTGGCTGCTGCCCCAAGAGGAGTCCAGTTGTGAGAAGACAGCATTCACCACTCCGAATGGGTTGTTCAGATTTACCTGACTTCATTTTTGTCTAAGAAGTGTAAATTGGGGATGTCGGAAACGCATTATTTGGGGTACACTATGGGGAATGGTTTGATTAAAACTCAGTTGGACAAGGTGGGTGAGGTGCTTGCTTATCCGTGTCCAGAAACGCAGAAGCATGTTTGCACTTTCCTCACTGGTTATTTCAGACAATTTCTTCTGCATTTTGCACAATGGACCTGACAAAGGGCAGATAAAACTGTGTCATTGTCAGGACTGATGATTCTAAGAGGGCTTTCTCTGACTTAAAAGCCAATTTGCCATGATACCTGGTTCTGAAGAATCCGGTCTTTACTAAAGAATTAATTCTCCAGACAGATGCAAGTGCTTTCTGTTTGAGTGTGGTGCTCTCTCAGTGATTCGATGGGGAGAAACATCCCATCACATTTCTTAGCAGGAAATTACTCCCTGTGGTAAAGTGAGGTCTGCAGCTGATTGCCGACTTTTAAATAATCACCAGCCTCACGTCTTCAGGTGGGGGGTATGGTACAGTCGTAAGCATGTTTCCCGTGTGTGATGTGAGAGCGGACGGCCCTGCACTTAGTGCACAGGTACAGGTTTGCCCATGACCCTAATTGGTGCCAGGAGCTGCTGATTGCCATAGCTGTGCCACATTCCCAATTTAAAAAGGGAAACACGAGTGCAGGGGGTGGGGGGGAATCAAAAGGAAAAAAGGAGAACAAAGGTTAAAGGGAGAATGAGAAAGAGAGAGAGAGAAAAAGAGGGACAAAGGCAGGAGGTGGAAGGAGCCGGTGCAGGTGTGTGAGAGAGTGAGCTAAAGAGAGTGGGCTCGGGAAAGAGAGCCCCTAGGGAGCAATATATGGCCAACACTAGGGGGTGGTTGAATGGGGTTGCTCCTGCCGAGTATCAACATGGAGTGGGAGTGACTGGGAGTTTGGATGACTCACAGCAGAAGACCAGGAAGACAGTGGGGGTCGATGAGGCTTGGAGGGAGAGCCCTATTGTGAGCCCCATTGTCACTGGGGGCCCAAGCCTTGATCCAGAAAGAAAGCCTTATCGTAACCATGGGATGGCAGGGACCCGGACTTGTGGAATGTCGGCTGCATGTGTTGGTAGGGCAACTCCTCTGCTGCAAGGCCTGTAAAGGATAAGCAGAGGAGCCGCCAGTTAAAAGAGCAATGCACCGGGCTTTTAGAAAAGGATAGTTTCCTGCCAAATGGTTTTAACCTAGTTTTATTGGATTTATTTATTCTGATTTTAACTTCCACAAATTCACCTTTTTAATTGGATTATTTATTTATGTAGGAACTGTACACTGCGCTTTTTGAACACTTGTTTGCTTTTGGAGTGTTTAAATAAAAGCCCTGAGCACAGCTTCCTTTTGCTTTGTGTGGTGTCCTCATTTGCTCAGCTTGAACCCAGTCATGACTATCAATGGTGTCGGGTTCAAGAGGCTCCTACAGTTGAAGAGGGAGCATGAAGTGACTCGCACCATCACACTCCCCAGAAAATATCATTACTCCACAATTGAGAAAGAATGTTTGACTATTAAGTGGGTGGAGGACACCCTCCTCTACTACTTATGGGGCCAGCGGTTTACTCTGGTGACTGACTATGTGTCACTTTAGTGGCTCTACAGACAGAAACATACAAAATCCCGGCTCACTTGGTGGTTTATTAGCTTGTAGCCATTTGCTTTTGATGTTCACCAGCATCCCGGTGCTGCGCATGTCAATGCTAACATTTTCTCTCGTTTGGCTGAGCCTGGCTTAGGCAGTTGCTTTATCCACATCAGTGTGAACAAAGCTAAGGAAGAGATGTAAGATTTTTGAGCTCTTTTGACACCTTCACCAATTGCGCCGTAAGCCAAAACGCGATTGACGCGTCTGTTGAGGGTTGCTTGCCCAGGCAACCACGGGTTTTTTCTGTGCCACAGAGGCAACTGCAATTTCACAGCCTCGTAACACATGTTTCACCTGATGGGTGATGTAGGGATCATTATATCCCGGCCACTGACCTGATGCCCCATCCCTGCTCATTTGCCAGGTCTCGGTGTATTGAGGTGGTAGCTCCCGTTTGAAAAAATACCCTGACTGTTCCGGTTTTGATTGGAATAAAGTTGGTTTTCTTGAAGTCTTTGAACTCATCATCTTCTCTCGGGTGCAACACAGTGACTCATGCGTCAATATATACTTTTTTCTTAGGTGGTATTTTCAAAAAGAACTTTAAGATGACAGATTGTTTCATATGAAAACCTGTCACTGTGTTAAGACAAAATCTATTTTAATATCACCATTGCAACAGCCCACATAGTTGACATCTCTGCACTTTATATTTTATGGCTATTTTTTATTTCTTCATACTGTTTTCATGTTAGTTGTAAAATTTAAAATATATATAACATGACCCCCTGACTTTCATCCATTATGTTATTTGTTTAGTGATTGTTCAGTCTTTACACTTTAAATGCAAGTTAACTCATAGGTCATTGAGCCTGTCAAGTCGTGAAGTAGGATATAACTCGTACTTCAGTTTACAGCCACTATAGATGCAGCCAGCATCCGTGTCTGAGTTACCTACTACAGTGCCACTATCTTGTGGAAAATAGTGCTTTAAATAGACAGTCATAGTTATATAATTGAAAAAAAAGATTTGTTTAAAGAGCGCTATTTTGATGATAATACAGCGATCAAGATGACAACAAATTGGATGATGTGGAACTTATAGGGTCTGAAACTGATGTGGATAGTTGCCCAAATGTGTTTCTTCATCACAAGGCATTCAACTTGCCACAACTGTAAAGACAACAGTACATAGATATTCTGCCACCCACTGAGTGCAAACAGTCACCAACTATCAAATGTGTTGTGTACAACAAGCGTGAACAGTAAAAAGAAACGTGTTGTATTTGCGGTACATGTGCTTCGAAACCTGCACTCTTCATAGTGCCCTTCTTCAAAGACCCTCATTCAAATGCAGACTTTTAGTCATGTTGCTGGTGAAAATTAAGTAATCAACTGTTTCTTTAGTTTCTTTAAATTGTGCATTATATTTATTTACATTTTCAGAGTTTTACAGAGTTACTGTTGATAATGATACCTTTGCTTTGTAATATATTTCTTTACATTGTTATGAGTTTTGATAGAGTTAACTATTTATCATATAGATTTACTATATTGCCACCTACTACTTCATGAAGACAACACAGCAGAGAAGGAATAACATCTTTATATAGGGGCGGATTTGGACATTTACCTTTAAACTTGAGAAGACATTGTAGTAGTGCTCTATTGGGTTTCTATTAGACACAATGCGTACTTCACAAACTTTAGTAAGACAGCAGTAATGATTTTATACTGTTTTAAAAAATTCTCAGCTTTAACTTTATTCTTTCTGAGATTCCTTCACAGCATTTTCCAGTTACCAGGTTAGCAGAGGACAAGCTCAGTCACATCGTGCAAATAAGAGATGCCAGTCAATCAAGTTGAATATGGCTACAAAATAGAGTGGGAAAAACACTTAAAAATAATCTGGAAATGCTGTAAAAACATAATTTGGCAGACAATTAAATCAATTTAATTGTATAATTTAAAATACTAAATCTTCAACAAAATGAAATGTAAGTGATAAAGTAAGCAAAGTCTATAAATCCCCAAGGGGAATTTGAAACAAATACTTTGCATTCAAGTGGTTTATCTCATTAAAATAAAACAAATAACCAGGTTTTGTATTTCAATTGAAGATAACACGTGTGATGTACTTACTTCAAAAGGTTATAGTCACAAAGTAATACAATCATTTTTGAAACTTGCCTCCTTGGTCCTCTTTAGCAGTTCTCAAATATTAGAGAGAAACTTAGAAGCAAGAGCATCTTTGCAAAGAAAAAAATGCCAATGTTGCATTTTTTACAGTATAAAGAAAATATGAATTTTATGCAAGTACTCGTTGGCAGTGTAATATTCTGACTTCAAAACACATTAACAGCACTAATTAGATTAAATTGAAATGTCACTGCTCTCTCAAGCCCATTACTCACCTAAGATCTTTCACTGCAGAGATTTTGAAGCTATTAAAAACACACAAATTCATTTCACTTTATTCTTGGCATATTTTGAACTGCACCACATTAACTTCAAAATCCTCAAGACTATGCCTCTTTTTGTGTGGTTTTAAGAACTGAACTGTTAGTATTGACACAAACTTTAATTACAAATTAAATGTAATAATTCAACTCATGTTACTACTTGAACTCCTCAATAACAGTTTATTTCTTGTATAGCCCAAAATCACACAAGGAATAACTTGATGGGTTTTAACAGGCCTTGTTTTTTGGCAGTCCCCAATTTTGACTCCCTAAGAAGACAAAAAAAAAACAAAAAAAACCTTGTAGGGAAAAAATGGAAGAAATCTTGGGAAAGGCAATTCAGGGAGAGATGCCCTTCCAGTGGTATCAAAAAATGGGGTAAATACAACACAAAACAGAATACAAGTGATCCTCTTCAGAGAGCTAGATGGCCAATCTATAATTGTCACCTCAGAAATACATTACAATAGTACAAACTACTTTGTTCTTGCACAGCTCTCCTCACCAAGTGTAGGTGCAGAGCACCACAACAATTCCCAAGGCAAACTGCAATAATAGATTATACCACTCACTAAATACAGAACTATCACATATAAGCATATGGATTTGTTCAAATACATCAAAAACAAAGTAGAAACCAATTGACATTAATGAAAAACAACAATATCTGTCCATCAGTTAATTGTAGAAACACAATCAGATTGTAGAAAAGGAGTCAGATAAGCCAGACACAGCCAGAGTCCTGTAGACCTCAGCCAACATGCCGCCTCACTCCTATTGGCCATTCCATAGCTGAGTCAGTGATGAGCCATTGTAGTCAACAAAGGGTTAACAACAAAAAAGTGTTCTCTGCAGTTTCAGGCCAAAAGAAAACTGCACTGGTATAGCTATTCAAATTATGTAAGCAGCTGACACAGAGAACCAGATACTACCATAAAAGCAACTTAAAAAAAGAGATGAAAAAGGACAAGTAGGAATTCTTAGAGCAGGCTATCATAGGAAAGCACGTGAAATCTAAAACAGTCACTATATGCTTTGCAGCAAATGGGTGATAATTATTATTCACGTTCTGTCATTACACAATTGTTTCCATGTTTGGTTAATGTATTTATGTCTTTTAATGTTCTATTTCAGTTATCCTCTGCTAGGAAAAGATTGCTTCCACGTTTGGCTGTGACATGCTCGTCTTTTGGGACTTGTGACCTATAGATACTGTATAAAAAAGCACTGGCAATTACCTGGACCTTTGAAGCTCAACCCTGACAGATGGATGCCTTCCACGCTGTCGAATCTGACGACTTCCACTTCTTGGGCTTTCCCTCCAAGTCCAGGCATTGTCAAGAGCTTCATTCTAGTTATGATTTGCAGTGTAAGCTGACATTAAACAGAGCTAAGTTATTTTATTTATTGAGCATCACCATCATAATACTAGGAAGGGGTATTGAATTTTATGTTACATGTATATAGATTTAAGTAACACAATGCAATCAGTAACAAACTCATTCCCATGGAGCAAGTGCCCCCTGCTAGACACAACCAGCCAATCTGATGAGAGAACCCTTCTACCTAAAGTGTTTCTTTATCTGAGATGACTTTTCCAAGGCAGGCAAACAACTTGGCAGTAGAGTAGTGGCACCAAGTGCCACATGAGGATATCAAGAAGCCATCCATTGTCTGAATATGCTTGTTCCAACTAAAAGCAAAGTGGGAATTCAAGGTGACATTTGTAGATGGGTCCAAGAATGGGAACCACTTTGTCCAAAAACAAAAGTTTGCGGTGTGAGGAATTTTTCAAAATTAGGTGATGTTGATGTTAAAAGTGGTCTCCCACAGGGATCATTGGTGGGACTACTGCTCTTTTTAGTCTATATAAATGATCAGGATATTAATATAAATAACAAGCTGGTTACATATGCAGATGATACCAAACTAGGAGGAGTTGCAGATAATCTAGAATCTAGATGCAAGTAGTGGAAGTAGGCCTTCATAAGGTGTGATGATGGCGGAATTGTAATTATACAAATGTTTATAATTACAAATGTGTTAATATCCTGCTACATGTTCTAATACTGTTAGTTTTGCAGTATTCATTTTCACTGTTCATCTCTGTCTGTGAAGAAGCATGCAACTGATTATTTTGTTGTGTTTTATATATGACAATGCACAAAATTAAACTAAATTAAGGTTTCTTTAGTTATTTTTCAAGATAATGAAGACACTAGTCATGAGTAAATTTTGTATCTGTTGCATAGTTGTTGGTTTTTTTTAATGAAGTACCAAAAAATGCACTTACATGTGATGATGTGTGTTTAAGGATCTGTGCTTCATTTCATAATGTTTCTTTTTTCTTAAATGTCAGAGTTAAAAAAAGTAAAACCTCTTTTACATCAGCACCAGTCTATCATACCTTCTTTACTTATATTCTTTCATGTTCCCAGGAGAAAGGACCAAGCAGCATCTTTTCAGAACAGTAAAAAGCAAATCACTATAGTGAAATCCTGTGGGTCTGTCACTTCCAGATAACCTGCACACATTTAAACTTGCCCACTGTCATTTGTTTTTTAAATTCAAAATATAAATAGAAAAAACAAGTAAAGCCTAAACTGCTGCAACAATCTGAGCAAAATTCTTACCAACTGTAGTGATTGAAAGGAATGTTTTGTGTATATGTACAGTAAGATTTGAAAGATCAGTTATGATTTTCAATATGCTACAGTGTGGAGCATGTGGTACTTTAAGCTTTTTTCCCCCAAATATATAAAATGGCATGGGATATCTACACACTTTTTAGTGTTTGTAGTGAGACTAATGTAATAAAATGAAGTTTTCTTGAAATGTTTGTAGTCAATGTGACTGTGAAACCAATGAAGTACATTGTTAGGGTCCTAAAAATATAAACAGATCTGTCAGTTTCCTACATGATACTGCTGTAATGAGCCAATAACCCTTTGAAAATATTCAGTGTGCATATTGTACTGTAGCACCATCCAATACATTGTATTTGCACATTTGATAGGGTAAAATAATGGAAAATATATATATTTTCCCTATAAATATCTGATCAATCTTAATAGTACATACTTCAAAAAGCCTCAAGGATAATTAAAGGACAGGTCATTTATTTTGTACAAATCTCTATGGTTTGTTAAGGTTACATTTAACATTTACCAAACAATTTGCAACATTTTCCCACCCATATCTTCCTCTTTTAGAGTTGTGAAGTAATGGTGAGACATCTTTTGAAATAGCAATGTCTTCTAAGGTAAAAGAATATGTTATGTTTCCTAGTTTTCAAAAGAAAAAATATGAGGTGAGTTGTCAACGCCAGTTTTCTCTTTAATCCCATCTCAATGAAATATCCCCTGCTGTGCAAGCTTACAGACAGAATGGATGTTTAAAATGACTGGGAAACAGAAGTCAAAGCTAATGATTTCAAGAGTAAGGCTTTAAATCTTAAACATGGCAGTATTTCCTTTCATTTTCACTATGCATATTGTTACAACTTGTGTTCAAAATTTAATAGAAGTCCTCTGAACAAGTACAGTGGGTTCTAGATCAGCAAGAGGCTAGGGTACTTTTTAATAGAAAATGAGCTTTTCATTTTGTATGTCTTTTGAGTCATTCAGCATTTGGTAACTGATCCAGCCATATGTTATTAGACTCAGTAATAATATTTTTTTTCTTTTGCCATGAGTCATTCATGATGTGTGATTATGAATAGTGCAGTAAATGGATCAACATATTTCAACTTGCTGCAATACACCTTCCTATTTTAAGATGAAAAACAAAAAAACTTCATAAGTATATCTTCTCCATTTAATATATCAGGAAGCTTGTTTTACTACAGGCGTAACTGTATGTTTGTTAAATGTGTATCAGACTATTTATTCAACAACATAACCAGTGAAATTAACAAGTTGCAAAGGTGCAACCAGGCGTCCACAGGTCTTTTGTTGAGTATATTTATTTTGCTGTTTTACATTGACTATTTTTCAATAAATGCTTGTATTACTTCCTATCCTTTATTTGTTTCATTGAATGGATTTGATTTTCTAACTATTGCATTATTTTATTTATTCTTACTCTGTAAATCCCTTTGTAAACATTACCTGCTTCTTACATGTTGAGCCTAAGGGAACAGGGCCCCCTCACTAACAGCTTGATAAGCCAGGTGCATAGGTGAGGATCTTGTTTGTGGACTTTAGCCCCGCTTTCAATACTATCATCACAGAGCTCCTAGATCAGAAACTCACCCAATTCAACTTGCCCAGTACAATCTGCCATTTGATTTCTGACTTTATTACAGATAGGAAACAATATGTGCAGTTGGGCAAACACAAGTGTAACCTTTTATCCATTAGTACAGATACACTGCAGGGCTGCATCCTTTCCCCAATACTCTTTTCACTAATTGCAAATCACTGTAACTATGGTGATCCATCTGCCAAGATTCTTAAATTTGAGGATGACATCACACCTCATTTCAAACTATCAATAATGAGTCCAATTACAGACAAGAGGCAGAACATCTGACAGTAAGGTGCATTAATAATAATTTAGTTCTTAACATTTAAAAAACTCAGGAAATGATCATACATTTCGGGAAACACCCACTTGCTCACCTACCGCTTGCTATAAATTGTTCAGCTACTGGAACAGCAGAGTCACCTACGTTTCCAGGCAATGTGCTGTCACAAAACCATAAGTGGGATGAAAAAAAAAATCACATTTATTATCTAGAAAGCACATCACAAAATGTTCTTTTTGTGCCAGCTGAGAAAATTCAGCCTCCCGTCCAAGTTCTACACAGCCACCATCAAGTCCATTCTGACCTCATCTGTAACTGTCAGGTTTCCAGTTGTCTCTGCTCAGGCTGAGGCCAATCTGTACTTTATCATCAGAGCCTGTTAAAAAAATCAATCTGTAATTTACCATTCAAGTTCTGTATAAGTTCAGGTAAGGAAGTATGTCGCAAAGACCAGTGCGGATCTAACTCACCCAGGGCACCAACTATTCCAAAAACATCACTCTGGCAAATGACTTAACTTAAAGCTGAAACAACATGTCATCAAAACAGTTTTTTCCACTGACTAACCAAGTGTGTATTTCTACTCATTTTTTATGTATACCTGCACACTACACTACCTGGATTTTTTTCCATGTTTTATTCTATTTTATCTATTTATATTTTGTGTTGTCCTTGTATGTTGCATCTTTACTACCAAGACAAATTCCTTGAACACATTAGTATAACTGAACAATAAAGTGAATTCTGATTCTCCAGCTAGGGGCCTGCTTTGCCTCAAACGTTTGAAGCGGCATTGGCTAACTAGTGCTTTTGTTGTTCATGAATTTTAGATTTCTCATTTAGATTTTTCGTAAGTACGAGTGTTTTTCTGGTTTCTGGACTTTTTGTTCTTGTTTTGGTTATTGATTTTTGGATCAAAGACTTTGTACTAGTCACTTTTTGGCTTACCTATATTGGGCAACATTTTACTCTCTTTTGCCTCTTGTTTTTGATTTTACTTCCTGCTTTGTTTTTATAAACTATTTAGAACAAAATTATCTGTTTGGGTTTATTGGAGTCAAGAGTTTGAAGGTTCCCTTTATTTATATGCTTTGGACCATTTTTGGTATACATGTTGCAATCCCTGATAATTCAGTTTTGGGGGAAGAACTGCTTTGTATTTTTGAAGCCTACTTTATGTTTCTAGGTGTTATTAGAGTTTTTGAGGCTGAGCTATCGAAATTAAAGTAATCCTTAAAGGTTGTTAACTGACTTAAACACGCTTTGCAAACCCTAAGCATATATTTAGGCTAGTATTCTACAAACTATGTGTTTCCTGACAGAGGTATAGACTTTATTTTTACGCTTTTGTACATTTAGTAAAAGTTCACTGCCTTATCAATAGTTAATTAAGTTAATTTCATTTGAAAAATTGAAGTGGCTCATTTGGTGGGATTGCACATGATTTTCCCACTGATTACACTAAATAACGAGAGCAAAAAAGGGCATATGAACCACTGCCAATATTAGAACACTGGGATCACACATGATACCCAGCAAAGATTAACATTTCAATAAATTTAGAAAATCTAATTTCAGTTATATTCCTTACATGAGTAAAAAATTAAGGGTTGAAAAAGAATATGCTGTGTCAATAAATGCAAAGAGAACATCACAAAACATTGCTTAATTCATATATTCTCACATATTTTCTAGTTTTATTGCCCATTTGGAAGAATATTTAGCTACCGTGCTATATGAAATATGTTTCTCTTGTGCTGCATCCCTATAATATTGATGACAAATAATACAAAACCTCTTGAAGTACAACCAAATTTTATGTTACACATACAAATTCAATTTTCATTTGTGGATTAGAATATTAGATCCTTTGCTGTATTCTTCTAAACATTTTAACATAACTTAAAATCCAGCTGTGTTAGTGTGATTTATTACAATTACTGAATATATTTAGGATGTTTTACTGAATATTTTATATTTGGTAGACTCCTTATTAAATAATTGATTCAGAAGCTGTTATAACATCTATGATCATTACAAACTATAAAAATAACCTTACAAAAATGACGAGATTGCTGTTCAGACATATGGTGTCTATGTACCCGAGTGCTTTTCAGGTAAAGTTGATACTCACACAGATAACTCAGACTGGCAAAGCAGTCATGACAGAGTGGAAAACTGTTCAAAAGACTGACCGGTTAAACCCTTCTATAAAATGTCTTTTGCAGGCAGAAGCAGAGTGACTGCACAAATCCAGGGCTGTTTTGCTGGTAATAATTCTGAGGACAGCTGGCAAATGTCCCAATCTTATGCTACACATGTAGCCAAGTTTATCTTTTTATAAACCGAAAACCAAGATAATATACAACCTTTATATGGGTCTTTACCTAAAGTTTACCTTTTGTCTGCTGATTCCAAATTAAACATTCTGTAAAATGTTAAAATCTTAGGTACCACAACTGAGTTGAACTGTTACCTATTTAGCATTTTATTGAGCCCCACCCTTAATGGTCTTCATTCTTTGTCTATGCCATCCAAGCCATGGCAAACAACAGATTACCAGGCCCAGTTATGAATCATACCAGCAGATTTCTTTAAGACAAGTGGTCCTGTGCTTTTTTATTATCTGCATCAGATCATTTGGAACATGTGTGAAAAGATTAAATATCCCATGTGATTTCAAGGATACCATAATTAACAACCGTTTCAAGAACTGTTATAAGCTGGCCTGAAAAAATTATACACAAAGCTTATTTGCCTTCATTTTCCGGGAAGATTCTAGCAAAGATCCGTCCCCCTCCTGTCACTAAGGAACTCCTATCAGAATCACAGTATGAGTACTGACATGCTTGCAGCACGGTTAACATTATTTTCAGTGCTTGCCAGATCCAAGAGAAGTCCAGAGAACTTCATCTCTGTCTGTTATTTATTTATTTGACCAAGTGAAAGCCTTTGATAGCTGCCATGACATTACATGGAAGATGCCTCTCCAATTTGGTATTGCTCCTAAAATCATAAGGACTACCTGTACATTGCATAAAATATGAACAGTAAATATGAGCAGTAAAGTCCTGTTTCCTGGAAGGATATCGTCCACTTCCCCAATCAGCAATGGCATAAACCAAAACTACATCTTTGCTCCAAAGCCTTTCTCCCTCTACCTCTCTTTACTCTATAACAAGGCTTCCAAGGCTTTTTCAAAAGTGGTCATCTATTGGCAAAAACAAATACCCCCATGGCACCAGGATACAGTACATCAACAGCAACGCTATGGCCAGTCACTGAAGGAAGCATCTACAGGAGACACTGGGCCCTTGAATCTCAGCTTATGAAATGTATGTTCTTAACATCATTAAGACCTAGACCCTCTTCCCCACTTTGAGACGCTAGATGCCAAAATCAATGTCTGTGGCTTGAGGCTTGAACAAGTTGGCTGTCCAGGTGCAGAAACACTGTGTCAACACAGACCCTTAGTCACTACCTGCAGTTATGACTGAAGGAAACTAGGGACACCAGGGTACATGCGATCGGCAATGAACAATCTATCTCAAGACTGACTGTGAAGGGATTTCAGAGGACTTAGCAGCAAGAATATTGAAAAACAAAGAACAAATCATAACAGGACACGTGGAAACATGTGGAAAGTAGGGTGAATACAAAAATATTTTTGTATTCACACTACGTTCCATGTCTCCTGTTTGAATTCCTTAAGCTGGTCTCCCTTGTTTACCATAGACAGAGAACAAGAATATGATGTTCAGAAAATTCTTACTTCTCTAAACTTGGCATCATTCTCTCCAACTCCCTCTCTCTCTGTCAAAATAGATGATGAAAACACCGCACTCTTTGTTTTAATATTTGACATGGCCTAATAGTTATCAGTCTCTGACACTGCATACTGTCGACCAATCCATTGCTAACCATGTCCACCCCTGTGGAGAGGGCTGCAGGATAATTTCAGTGTAAAAAGGCACTACATAAATTAAAGTGCACTTATATGCATTAAAGAAAAAGTAAAATGTGATAGGCATGATGACATTTGATTGTCAAAATGTTCATAACACTCACCCATATTCCAAAAAAAAAAAAAAAAAACAAGCTTGTCCACTTCCAGGGTTCTGCTTTTAAAATATATGTAAAATACTGTTGTGTACAAATTTCATCCATCCATCCATTATCTAACCCGCTATATCCTAATTACAAGGTTACGGGGGTCTGCTGAAGCCAATCCCAGCACAAAGCTGAAAACAAACCCCGGGCAGGGCACCAGCCCACCGCAGTGTGTACAAATTTTAATTCATTTTTCTATACATTTTATTGGAGAGGCACTATGTAAAATAAAACAACTAAACAATTTGTAATATAATACCTATTGACAATTTTCTCTAGTCCCTTTGCAAAACACTTGCCATTAGTGTAAAACTTGTTCTACCTTGCCAACACTTTCAATGCAGCATAGAAAGAGTCGGGTTTGGAGATTGGGTAGATTTATTAAGATCTTCTAGTTTAGGAGGCAACAGAAGGAGGGAGGGTGTCAATCTGGGGATTTGATCATCTAGATTGTTAAACTGGAGGAATTTTGAAATGTAAGAACATCCCATTTGCAAATCTAACATGCCCATTTTCACTGTTGTGGACTGCAATGTTTTACCTTTAAATAGCCATTACAGTAATCCCTCCTTGATAGATGAAAATCCGCGAAGTAGAAACCATATGTTTGTATGGTTATTTTTATATATTTTAAGCCCTTATAAACTCTCCCACACTGTTAACATTATTAGAGCCCTCTAGACATGAAATAACACCCTTTAGTCAAAAGGTTAAACTGTGCTCCATGACAAGACAGATATGACAGTTCTTTCTCACAATTAAAAGAATGCAAATATATCTTCTCTTCAAAGAAGTGCGCACATCAGGAGCAGAGAATTTCAGAGAGAGAGAGAGAGAGAGAGCGCTAGCTAAGAAAAGCAAACAATCAAAAAATGAATACATGCTTTTGTGCTTTTAAGTATGCCGAAGCACCGCGATAAAGCGGCATTTTTTTAGAGGAGCGTCTGTATCATCTAAGCAAACAGCCTCTGTGCAAACAGCCCCTCTGCTCACACCCCCTCCGTCAGGCGCAGAGAATGTCAGAGAGGGTGAGAGAGGCAGAGAGAAGCAAACAATCAAGCACCGCACGCGAAGCATATCTTATATCGTTAAGGAGTTTTAGTTAATATGTAATACATGCTCTGATTGGGTAGCTTCTAAGCCATCCGCCAATAGCGTCCCTTGTATGAAATCAACTGGGCAAACAAACTGAGGAAGCATGTACCATAAATTAAAAGACCCATTGTCCGCAGAAATCTGCGAACCAGCGAAAAATCTGTGATGTATATTTAGATATGCTTACATTTAAAATCCACGATAGAGTGAATCCGCGAAAGTCGAAGCGCGATATAGCGAGGGATTACTGTACATTTTTTAATTTCATTACATTTTTCTTTTTTATCTGTGTGCAAAGGCAAGAGATGTGCAAAACAAAGGTACACAGCCATGCAGTTCAGAGTTAATAAAGACATGTTTGTTTGGTTTTCATTTTAAGTTTTTATGTGATTGCATTCTGTTTCTCAGTTCTTTGGGATAATTAAACAATGATAAGAGCTCATTTGTTTCTATTTTTGTAGTGTGTTCAATAGAATGCATCACCTGTAGCTTTCACTGAAATGTAGATATTGTTTTGTAATGACCTCAAGTCTGTAACAGGGCACTTTCATGCAAATGTCACTGACATTATAATTGTAGTACTAAAGTCAGTCCTCCATACGTGATTCTGTATTTCATACATATTTCAATATGTTCTTAGGACAAGACAGTTGCTGTAAAGTATACATAGTATTTACAAAATGCTTGGGATCATTCTGAGTATGAGGCATAAAATTACACTTATAAAAACCTGAAACTGAATCAGAGAGTAAATTACCAAGATATTCTATCACTAAATACAATACGACCATGAGATGTACTAAAGAAAAGTCACACAAGAAAGTAAGAATGCAGATATTTTGCTGTGTCCTTTCTTTGGTTAATCTGGTTAATTTAATCTTTGATATTTGTAGGTTGTGTTTTAGAGTGTGTGTTAGTTGACCAAGTCTTTGTAAAATTTCAAATTTGTACATACTGTACCATTCATACGGTGACTCCACCAAACTACAATAAATACTGCCAAGTGACATACATTCGTTTAATGAATTTTCAACATGATGCTGTTGCTGTGAAAAAGAAAAATTCAGGGATATTCAGACAGCTGCCAGTCTTAATGTTGTTACATAATAGATTAAACATTGTACGCAATTTTATACAATTTTTCAAACCAGAAAAAAATTTGCATCTTCCCCTCCCCTACAAAAAGTTGTCAATACACCTTTATGCCCAATGTACTTAATATTAAGAAAATTAAAAACTGACAAAGGAGATCATTAAGTTCATCAAGGTTATTTGGTTAATTAAAAGCGAAGCTACAATATCTCAACAATTCAACTGAGAATTAATATATTTAGACAAAAAAGTGTTACAATAGCAATAATCAGTGAAGCAAGAACAACATTATTTCATGATTTGATTTGTAAAATAAAAGCTAATATGTATAATTATGACAAAGAAACACTTTTTCTCAGTTACATGTGGTGGTTAAAGGACTAGCTTGGAATTTTTCAAGTTGAAGTTCTTTCCTCACAGTCATGGATGACTGTATGAAATTGTGTCCCAAGTGAAGAGTTTTTTAATAATTTTTTTAAATACCTAACCTGTTCTTGCATTTCAAAATTCTAATGGCACTGGATCCAAACAAGTAAAAAAGCCTTGAAGCAGTCAAGATTTAAATTTAAGAAAATGTGTCTTCTGCATTTCTGAGGCATGTTTATGACAACAGAAGTAAACTAGAAGTAATACATTTTATCACAGGTTCTTACAACTTTCTTAAGGTAAAGATATGATTTCGGTTATCTTGTCTATTCATAATGGCTGCTGTGGTGGAGTTTTGACATTTTCCAGAGCTCACTCGTAATCAATATCTGTTATAATTCTCAATGTAGCTTCAGCCTGCATACTTTCCTTCTCTTTTTCTCTCCAATTCTGTTTCAGCAGTGATTATATTGTGCCATTGCTTTTAACAAATGATGCCATGTGCACTCAAACCATATATTTTTATACGCAATGGTGTCACACACAATAAAACACATAGCAGATACACATTGTGGCAGGCGGCTGGGACTCTTGCCCAGCCGGAATGCCTGAAGGATAGAAGGTCCAGGAGAGAGACGGTACCTCCCCCAGGATACGAGAGGGCAGCCCCCCTGATGTGCATTGGGGCCACGGGATTGGAGCTTAGAAGCTCAACCCTGTTGGGGCCTGTGGCCAACACCAGGGGGTGCCCGGATGATTCTGGAGCCATTGACTGCAGCACTTCCGCTACACCAGGAAGTGCTTCCAGAACAGGAACCAGGTACACCCAGAGTGCTTCTGGGTGCCTATGCAGCACTTTTGCCACACCAGGAAGTGGTGCAGGAAGGTCATCAATGAGCACCTGGAGCACATCTGGGTACAACATAAAAGGGGCCACCTCACTCCATTCAGGGAGCCGGATTCGGGAAGCAGAGGACAGAGCTTGTGAGTGGAGGAGTGAGGGCGGCAGAAGAGAAGGAAAAGAGAAGAAAGGAAAAGAAAGAACTGAGTAATTGTGACTGTTTGGGAGCACTGTGCTGTGTGCTAAAAGGGAAATAAAAACAGCGTGTGTTTTGGACTTCTGTCTGCCCTGGTGTCTGTGGTCCAGGCTGATCTTCAAAACTCTTAAATCATATGATTCTTTTTTATCCTCAACAGCACTTCATATACAGTCAAGTTCAATCTATCGTTTCGACTATGGCTTTGAATAGGTGTGAGCATCAAGCAATTTTATACATTGTGCTGTTTCACCTGTGACTTTCTCCGTCTACTCTGTGCAGTCTTCTCTCTCTTCCACGTGGAAAATGGTGTAGGCTATATGCTAATTACTCCAAATTTGTGAAAAACATTGTAATGCCATTCCTAGTGTTTATATATATATATATTTTTTTTTTTCTAACTAAAATTATGAACCAAGAAACCTGTGGGCTGAAGTGATTATGCCAGGTTCTACTTTTCTTTTTCTTTTTTTTTTTAACAAAGTCTATGGAGTGAGATTCATACCAAGTGATAGCATGGTGCATGTTGGTCAAGCATGCATATAAGAGTTCCAGTACACTTTGTACACCTGTCAATAAATCTGAACTGATTTCACTACATTGCATTTTTATCAAAGCCTTTGATAAGGAGCCAGTGTCACTTGCATGTTGATGGTAAGTGTACAATGCCAATCAACACTCGGTATCACACAATTTCTGTGGTGTGGCATGTGCACATGTAATAAAAATATGCCAGGGAAATTGAAAAGGAAGATTATACAATAGAGCTAAACCATAATGAAACAGACTGAAGCACCACAATCTAGATATGTAATTTTAATTATTGAATAAAAGGAAATATTAATTTTTACTGTTTCTTCGTGGTAGGCATTTATTCAAGCAAATAATATGAGGTACTTCGGAGTTGTGATTTATAGCAATTTGATATCAATTTTGGATTATTTTTAATATTCGTTAAAGTATACTGAACACCTCTGCTGGTGCTGTCCCATGTGAATGCAGAATTTTGCAGCAAAACTGCTGTCCATAACTGAAATAAGGAGAGAAATATCAGTTTTTCAGTTTTGTCTAAGGCCTACTTTATTACATGTTGTGAAGGTGTGTGAGTGATTGTAAGTGTGACATTGTTTCCATGATTATTTTCTAATTGTCTACAGAACAGAGATGGAAATTCATATGATAAAATTCAGTAAAGTCAATAACATGAATTTTGACTACTGCGCCAATTTTCTGAAGTAAAAAATATGAGGAAGCCGTGTCCCTGGGGCTGAAAGGTTGACACGAAGGAAGATGAGAAGTGAGGTGAAGAGCATAGCTGTATGGTATAATGTGCCCAAAGATTTTTATTAAATGAAGAGTTAATTGGCTGGCCCAATCTCCATGGGTGTGCGTCCTTGCACAGCTGCAGGAAGTTGGTGAGGTAATTGAGGCAAGGTGCACATGCACATTAGGAAGCAGTCTGTCTCAATTGCTTCATCAGCTTCCGGTGGTGCGCGATTACAACGCTGTGCCTGCAGAGGCATATAACAATGAGCCGACATGAGAAAAGGAAGAGGAGAAAGTGGAAGACAGGAAAAAAAAGTAGAAACAAGAGGAAAAAATTACTGAGGTTAATGAAAAGGAGAGAGAAGGGCAGGAGTGTGAAGGAGCCAGTTTAATGGAAAGGAATGACAGAATGGAGCCCCTGGGACAGGATCATGTGGCCAGCACTTGAGGGGGCTGAAGGTTGCTCCAGCTGAGCAACCAGCGAGCAGGAGCAACCACAATACACCAGAAGACTCCCCATGTAAGTCTGGGAAGGCAGTGAGAGTCAAAAGGGAGGAGGCTTGATGGCGCCCCATGGATCACCATAGGATGGGCAACAGGGACACAAGCAGGACTGAAGAATGTCTGCACCTGTTGGCTGACACCTCTCCATGCTGTGAGATCTGAAAATAAGCCAGAGAGATATCCGTTTTTAATGGAAGTACTAGGGACTGTGATTTTAGTGAGAAGACTCCTGCATGATTTTAACCTCATTTTAATGGATCATTTATGTGATTTTTAACCTCCACAATTTACTTCTTGTTATGGGTTATGTTGTGTTGGATTTTAATAAAAGCACAGGAGCACTTATATATCTCCCTCTTGCTATATTGTGTTGTGTCCTCATCCGCTGGCTCATCCTTAGGCATGTTACTGGCAGCTATCAGGTTCAAGAGGCTCCCGGGATGCATCTGGTAGCAGGAAGCTAACCTGCACCGTCACAAGCTGGTCTCCTTTAAAAATGGATGATTTTTTCACAAAAATGTTTTGCTTTTTTCCCTCCTTTAAAAGGCATGGATATGCTGTTTTACAATATATGTGCAATCTTAAGAAACAATACTCAATAGCACATTCTGTTTTCATGTTTGGGCTTGAAATGTATTTAAACCACAAGAACTGACATAATATTATTTTAAATGTATAAGAAAAGGCTTTTCTTCAGAACACAGCTTCATGCAGCAAATTAATATTTACCATATTTTCTAAAGAAATAACTTCATCTTGAAAAATGCCTAACTTATCCTTCAATTGAATTTTAGTTCTCACAATATAGATTGACAATTACATATTATTTTATACTTATTGTACAGATAAATTATAAAACTTGGTGGAAGCTCAGGAATATTATTTCATATTGTTCACTGTTTACGAAAGTACACAAAAAAGATAACTATCTCAAATTGTTGCTTAGTCATTTTTGTGTTATAATGGGCTAAAATAACTCATAACCTTTTTGTGCAGGCTTAAATTTAAAATTCAGTGGGTGTTTTTGGTTTTATCAAGGTAGTAAAACCTATTTATAAAAAAAAAACAAAAAAAAAAAAAACACTGCTGCTCTCCTGACTATAATTGTTAAGTCAATGGGGAAAAGTTCTTTCTAGCCTTTTTTTTTTTTTGTAATTCCCAGGTGATCATCAGTCTCCAAGTAAAAATTCTCAAGATAACACTGCTGGCGGCCTGCGATCTCCCCAGGCAACTATTTGTTTTGTAACATGTGAATTTTTGCTTCTTTGTTGTGCTCCATACTAACCTCTTTCAGCTCATGCAGCCAAACAAAACTACAAAGAGAAAAGAACAGTTAAAATAAACTTGAGAGGGGAGCTGTTTGGCCAACAAATTCTTAACACTTTCAGCCTTGCTTACTCCCAGCAGCAATGACTCACTCACCTTTTGCAGCATTACACTGCTAAAACCCTAGAAACCATTCTCTTTATTGTCCATTTTGCACTGCCTTATCTTCATTTCACTACAGCTTTAAAGGTAAGATGTATCTGTTTTTATTGGATATGTACCAACTGCACAATATGACTTAAAAACACCCTGCTTAGAATAAGGAATCCATTGATCCAATCATTTTCAAGCCTGTTTACCCTGTGCAGAGGGCGACACGATGGCACAGTGGTAGTGCTGCTACCCCTCAGCGAGGAGACCTGGGTTTGTGTCCCAGGTCCTCCCTGTGTGAAGTTTGGATGTTCTCCCTGTGTCTGTGTTGCATTTCTCTGGGTGCTCCAGTTGCCTCCCACAGTACAAAGACATGCTGGTTAGGTGAACCCTTAATTGGCCCGTGTGTGTGTTCCCTGCGTTGGACTGGCTCCCTGTCCAGGGTTTGTTCCCTGCCTTGTGCTCTATGATAGCTGGAATAGGTTCCAAGAGACCCCCACAACTAGGTTTAGGACAAAGCATGTTAGAAAATAACTGATTTATCCTGTTGAGGGTCACATGCAATTTGGAGCATAGCCCAACATGCACTGGGTGCAAGGCAGGAACAATCCCTGGACAGGCACCTGTCATACAGAAAAATAATAAATGCTTCCTTATATGGGTTGAAGAAAGCCAACCCCTTGCTATTTTTAATTTGTTTAGGATTCCTGATGTATTTCCTGTTTTCATTACCGGTGATGCTAATTTACGAGGGTATAGCATTGTCTGCTCATTGGGTTTCTAACAAATAAACAAACAGAAAAGCACAACAAACAATACTATAAACTTAAACATGAAGCTGTTGTTTTCACCATCATTATTTAGCAATTGTTTCATTCCTAGCTCTTGGGAAGGATAAAAGCAGATTATTTACCATCTTCCAATGCCATCTAGAGACAAGCTGTGGAATTAGCAGTCAGAAAATCTACTTGTATTTAATGTTGAGATAAAGCAGGTAAGCTTTATATATGATAGATTTTATAACCATAATAGCAGAGCCACTGTAAACTAGTGTTGCATGTCCCAAAAGTCTATTCTTCAAAGGTGGGAATGAATAATATTTATAACTAATGACAGGAAGACCTTGAGCTTTTGGGTATTAATATGCTTTCAGTTTTGTGTTGCTGCATGGGAGGCTGTGGAGATTGTCTATTTACATGGGAGAAGTTTTCTTCAGAAGTGATTTATATTCACAGCCTCACCACGTCACTGTACTGTCACTCTTGTGCCCAGCTGAAGATGTATTGCATCCAAAATATGTTCAGAATGTCTAAATTACCTTATCAACTTTCGTTATCTGTGCGCCTTGTGACTGATTGTGCAACCTTGCACACTGAAAATATATATAAATTATTACAAAAATAGACCTTATAAAAACCTTCCTGAGAAAAATCTTTTTATTTTTTCCCACTGGACTTTAAAGGACATGATAGCATACTTATAGTATAGAGTCTCAGATAAGATTTGGAAAAAGAAAAAAAAAATCTAGACAATTGTCTTTCTCTAACTATGAGTAAAGAAAATCATTAATGATTTAGTACACTGAAAAAGAAGCATCACCCTTTGATTGCACCTTCCACCTAAACTGGGAGTCCAAAATGCACTGAGGTTCACTAGTTTAATGTTTTCATTATCTTCACTTCGCTCCTGCAGTCAATTTGCTTCCTGCCTCTTCATTTTTCTGAAAATTATTGTAGGATGCTGCAGCACTGAACTGTCTCCCAGTCACTGAATATTTATTTCATTTAAATCTACTGATTTTTGTGATTAGAACCTTTCAATTGATTTTAATTATTATCATATATGAAAAAGCAGCAAGCTGAACTGAGGGTGGCATAGTCTCAGCAGCATGCCGCTGACTGCTAATGCACACGTGTGAGAGAAAGTGCTTTCCTCAGAGAGAAACAAAACAGTACACCAAATGAATGAAGATGCTCTTTAACATCCTACCTAATAGTGCACTTATGAAACTAAAATGAATTTCAATTGTATACTTAAGCAAAAATAATCTTCAACGATATTGCCTAACAATTCTCATTCTAAATTCCTTATACTGTGGAATCCTTGTATTTACCATAAAATGACTACCAGTTAAAATGTATTTTATACAGCACCTTTCACAATAACATCATCACAAAGTACTTTATAAATTAAAGCACATTACAACTCTGAATGATTTCCCAAGAACTGTTAACTCCACCGTCAAGACTAGACATCACAGTCAGTGCCATATTAAGGGTTCATTCTTGAAGTGCGATGAAATCCTGTTGGTTCTTTTGCTTCCATCTACAGTCATTTAGGATTTGAGAGATTTTAACTGTTAATGTTCAAGTTAATTCAAACCGATGGAAGGCTATGAAAGTAGTGAGGTTGAAATTAATTTGCCAATCTCTTGTCCAACTGTGCTGTGCTTGTTTTTTTCATTTTGAGATAAATGGGCAAGATTTCATTTTGTACAGAAGAATACATGTGTATGTACTGTATTCTGGTCTATTTTATATTGCATTTAAGAATCTTTATACTTTTGTGTTTAAGCTTGCTGTAGTTTTTCATTACTGCTGTAGTCCTTTTACTTATTGCCATAGATTTTTACCTCTATTCATTATGTATATATTCATGTTAGAGAAACAATATCATGTATTTAAACATTAAGATGTATATTATATTTCGTAAGGGACAACATCTAGCAAACCATAAACTGTAAAGCACAACAGTTAATATAACTGTTTCCCATATAAGTAAATTCTAGCTAGCTGTGATTAAAGTGAATGTCGCCATTGCTAACACTGACCAACATGTCTCTGCAGAAAATTTCCTGCAAATTATCTGAAATGTGTGACTTCCAGAAAAATAGTGAAATTGAGATTTGGGGGAGAAGTGCATTTTTGTTCCATTTTTCTTAGTTTAATTTCCATTGTTTTATTGGTTCTAGTTTCTTTTTTTCATTTTGTTGTTATATTTCTAATCATAACCACCCATTGCTGACATCATGGGCATATGGAAAGAGCTACCTTATATAAATTACACTGGCAACAAGTTACACTAATCACAAATGTGCCCCTGTTCCAGAGAGAAAGACAAAAAAGAAGTTGGTGGGAATTCGAGTTTAAATGTTACAGTAGCTCTTACCATTACGTCTCTCTATTATAATAAAAAAAATCCTGGGACAAGACAAGACGTTTAGACTGGGATGAGATGTGACTTTTTCAGAGAGCTACTTTTACATCCATCAAGACGAGACTTTGTGCCAAGAGATTTAACCATGCCTGGGGCCGGAAATAAAAGACAAAGAGTAGATGACAAAGTAGAATGTTGTAAAGAATTCAAAAACGGAGCGATACACATGCAGAGCAGGTTAGACAGGTTAATGAAAGTACTAAAATTCGAAAGTCTCAAAAAAATGATAGTAAAGATTGCATTGGTGCAAACAAATGGAAAATTATTACTCAGTGAAATAATGGAACAGCAAAAAGATTTTGAATGTATTGTTCGGATTTAAACTTTAAGTCGGAGACTTGTAGATCGTCTAATTTGTGCTGCCATCAGAGAAAAGTAGTGTTTCTTCCCAAAGAAGAGGCGTATTCATGGGAATTAAAAGATTTGTTGTTTGGTCAAAGTGAAATCCACATACGCAAGCGGCAGAGATATAAAGTGGCTGGTGCGTAGCGCAGGCCAGGGGGCTTGGGCAAAGCCCCCTAGTATTGATGTGGTAAGAAAAATCAACCATGTTTTAGTAATTAGATTAAAGTGGGATAAATAAAATGAAAAAAGGATCTACAAAGAGAGTATGTGGTATGAGGAAAAGGAGTCATTGCAAGCCAGCTCCCAAGAACATTATCTACCGGAATGCTTTCATTTACTACCCTCGCGTGTTCAGCCATTTGTGATTTGGTTACTAAATAACACCATGTTTGGCATTCTCTTAAAAACAAGTGGGTTTTTAGTGTGACAGTTCAATATCAGTTTGTTGAACTCACACATTAAGTGTAAGTTGCGAAGTACTTTGAGCCTGGGAAATGTGTTATCTATATATATAAAATTCTTTTCGTGTTTGAAATGGAAATTACGTATGACCACATGAAACGGAAATTACGTATGACCACAGAACATATTAAAATACAGGAACTAATCACTTCGTTTGTGGACGCCATTTTTATATCGTCTTTATGAATTGTTATTATTTGTGTGAGAGTTACTCTGCTGATATTGAAAAGAAGTAAACACAAACACGCAGATCTGACAGAGAAGTTTTATTTATTTGTCCACGTGACTGTCGTGGAAACTGCCACATTATAACTTTTTTTTAATTGGCAGTACTTGATAGTAGAGATGAGGAAAACAGCTTTGCTTTTCTACTTTTTAACTGCGCCGAGCTGTAAACAATGTGAAGACGAAACCGCCTTCAGTGGCGAGGGGTCGTGAGAACAAACTGGACGCTCGGAGGCATGGAATGTCGGGCTACTCTTCCAGGTCGAGAGCTTTGCAGTTTCTCTTCTCCCACTGTTTGTGACATTTCGAGTGCCCCGTCGGCTCCTGGGAGAGTGGAAATCATTGCAAATGAGTGTGATCGGTGCCAACGAAGCAAAACTCTCCTTGTAAATTGCGCTTCACGACAACTTACTGTCCCTTAAGGTGAGTTCAGGTCACTAAAACCCAGCAACACTCAAGGTTGCTTTTGTGATAAATTCTTTTAAGAAGATGGAGGGTTTACATCTAAGAAGATGTACCGACCTCTTCATGTTATGTTTTGGACTTGGGAATTGTTTGGACCTTCTGCCCATTAAGCACAAAAGGGCAGCGTCCACATTTCTCAGAATAATTTTTCTCTTAAATCACAGGCACGTAGTGCAAAGTTGTCAGGCAGAAATTTGCAGGATCGCATAGAAAATGTAATTTATATACCACAGCGGTCGTGTAGCGCCTTTCACAAGGGATCTGCAACTGAGAGATGATCCAAATACATTTAAGCTGCTGTTAGTGCTACTTACGTGTTGTGTTATAGCGCCTTTAAAATGTACTTTACCCGTAAGCACTCCATTACTGCTCAATGTATCTTTATTTCTTACAAGTTAATGTTTTACTGTTTTAATTATTTAATAATTTATACACTACATTTTATTTTTTTCCCTTGCACTCAGTGAGCAAAGCCACTGGGTAATCAGCTAGTATGTAAATAAAATGCTTCATCTTCAAGAAGTATTTATATTATTTGGAACCTAGTTTCCCAACTTATTCCTTGACTTAAAGCAAGTTTTCAATTAGATGCATTCTGTGAAGGAAAACAGCATTATCTGCTTCAAACTGCACAATGAATATGTCTGAGTTTTTGGAGTCTCTTTGGTACTCCTCTGTGTGTTCTCAAAAAATGACCAAATGGCTCAGTAACTGAAGGCCTGGTAATCTCTCTGCTTGGATAAACTTCACCTGCTGTAAATTAGACAATGAACATCTGTCCTACTGACTTAGTTTGTGGGTTTCACCAGAAATTAGACATTATCCTACAGGAGAGCATGCATCCCATATTTTAGAGATCTTGTACAATGGAAAAGGATTTACCATTGTATTCTGGTTATCTATCTCAACATTACAGTATTTTTGTTATTCTAATTACTCCTTTTTAATTAGTTTTTTAATTAGTTCCACCTCAGATTTGCTTCATTGAATGAAAACCTTAGAAATCATATCCTTATCTAGTAAGCATATTTTATTTTGAGTCGGTGAGTCGCTTATGTATGGCTAAGTAGCTCACTTATAGTGTGCCATCATCTAGTTTCTCCATCTTTTCATATCCAATGTACATTATTACAAATGAAATGACTGATATGTGCAGCTCCTCTTTTAGCCTTAAATATCAAAGAAATCACATTAAGCACATGGGTCACCCCTGCACAGCTAACATACTTCTCTTTTCACCTACAGTTATAAATTGTTTCATTTGTGCAAAGGAATGAACACTCAGTGGTCTGTCAGTGAGGATTCTCCTGGGCTAAATGGATCCTATTTTCTTTCTGCTACTCAGTATGATCACAAGTACTCACTATTCTTTCATCACATATTTTGCATGTCTGTCATTGATTGCACTGGGTCATCTGGAGTGAATGAAAGTTGCTAAGAGGGTCTTGCTTGCTCATCTTGATAGTGGGGTAGTTAAATGATTTTAGTTACATGGCCTAAAGGTGTGAAACAATCTGCATGCTGATATAAAAGATGTCAGTTGGTCTCAGCTTTTAATTACAGGCTAAGGATGCAATATTTAAGTCTAGCATACCCTGATTAGAGCTGGTGACAAGGGATTCCTGGGATGGGATTGGTCTGCCAAGGCACTTGCCTTCGACCACCAGCCAAATGACAATGAAAAATTACTCTTATGGCTCCACCTTCAGGTATTGAGCTGACTGGAAGACAGACCTATTTTACTCCTTTGGGCTGTGCCTGGTCAGGTTCCATAAGTGAAGGCTCAACCACCAGACACTCACTGATGAGCCACCCAAAAGTCCTCAGTTTCCCTTATGCCAATATGAACTGCATTGGTACCTCACCTAGGACCAATTCGCCTTAGGTGACCCTGCCATGGGCAATTGCCTTGGACAGCATAGCTCCTAGGAGTAGTGATTTTATTTATTTATTTTTTTTTGAAAATGCATAAAGATGCTTGAGAAGGAGGTGGAGGTTAGCAATGTGTATCTATGAAAGATTTTTGGATTAAAAGTGGAATGCCACTGTCAAGACAACTAGTTGTGCTGATGGAAGAGGAGTACTGACTGATTTATTTTCATATTGAAAACAGTAGTGAATGTGCATTGATCCAAAAAGTGGTTGGAAACACAAGTTCAGACTTCACCTTTTATTTAAAAGCAGCTGCAAGAACATCTCTCTAAAATATTTTATTGCTGTTGTGTTATGCTGTGGGATGAAAGCCTATTTTTACTCTTTTCATCCAGTTTATCTGTCAATACAGTCTTTTTATTTAACAGCAAAGCAAGCTGAGTGAAAGAGGCCATGGCATTGTTCAGAAATAAATCCTATTTTTTTCCATTTTGTATCTTTGTTAATTATATACAGTATGACAAACATTCACATTTTTTTAAAGTTCAGTCTTTCTGGACATTTCACTATCTCTGTGGGAGTGTGAGGTACTAAATCTTGTAGACAAATAGTTCTTCAGTTAAAAATGTCTAGCTATTTATTTCTTTGTTAATAATTGCTTTTGCTATGCAGAAATATAATTATTTACGGCAACATTAGCAATGTCATTACACTGCAGTACACAATTTTGCGATTATGACAAATTCATAGACTAATTAAATAATTTCTATTTACAGATAAAGCCTGTACAATTATGATTAATTTAAACCTCAAGGCACAATATAATGGCTGCATTAGATATTGGTTCAGATCTGATCTGACCCAAATGGCATATATAAATGACATGCAAAAGTTATGTACTTTTAATGTAGCCAAATAAGATTCAATTGTGAGTTCTTCATATACAGATTTTAATTTGAAAGGTGTGTCTTCTTGTAAGTTTATTTGTTAAACCTTTTTTTTGTAGTTGTGTCATTGTCACTTAGAAATTGTTACAACCATTTGTTTTGTCTTCACTTCCATCCTAACTGGTGCATTAGGGAAATGTAGTTATTATACATCTAGTTTAGTAATTTAAATTGTTTGAAAAGTCACTATTTCAATGAAGCACCTTGTAGTAGAATTATGCATGTGTTGTTGTATAAGCCAGCATAACACAATTCAATGTTGGGGACAGCAGTATGGGCCAACCCTGAATGGGTAGCCAGTTTATTGCTGGACACATGCATGTATTAACAAGGGGTCAGTTTAAAGCTGACAGTCAGCTTAGGCAAACAGGGAGAATGTACAAACTATACCCAGAGAGTTCATGAGTAGATCAAGATTAGAATCCAGAAATCTGAAATCCAGGCGCTAACCACGTCTCAAAAGTGTGTCAATTAGGTTAGCAACTCCAAATTAGTTTAGTATGCATACATTTGGTAACCCATGGACTCATGTCCAGGATTGTGTCCTATCCTTCACTCAGTGTTGCTCGCATACACACAGACACACACACATGCTCTGTAATTTAACCAATGTCATATCCTTCATTTATTGGAACACTGGCCTGTTTACAATTTAATAATTTATTACCAGCTGCACTTTGACAATCTGGAAAATAAAAAATATATCCAAACTCAACAAGATTATTTGTGCTTGGGTGTTTATTTGTATATAAAGCAATATGGGTCATAGTCGGCATTGCCCTTTCTGGTAGTTCTTAAGGACACATAAGATCTGTGAAGCCAGCAAATTTAGAAGACCTCCAGCTGCACAAAACCCCCATGTTAGGTTCCTAATCTACATCTCTGAAAAGTGTCTGAACTCTTCGCGCTAGGATCTGCCCATACTTCTTCTGGTAGTAAAGTTGTAAATCATGTTTGCTAAGGCACACTCCAGCAAAATAGAGCAAAAATAGCCACTATGCAGAACAAAGACCTATAATTCAAGCGGTGACAACTAGGATGGACAGAACAACTCGTCTATTAGAAGACACTGATTTTGTCACTGAAAGTGACTTTAATCTTATCAGGAGAAATTTCAACCTTTCTTTATAAACTATCTGTACCCTACAGGGTTTTCAAAGAATGGCAAGCTAATAGAAACTCAGGAATTCTCTCGGGACACTTGCACTGAGGGATTCTGAGAGAACTCTGGGATTCTTCCCAGGGGTACTCTGTTCAAATTCTCCTAAATGAAACTATACAATCCATATCTCAGAAATTAATAAGCTGTGAGCTGCTCTCTCCTTGGAGAGCTGGAAAGGTGCCTCAACCTTCCCTTTTGTGGACTTCAAAGATGAAATCTGCTGTTCTAAACTACGCACTGAGCCCTTTCTGCTGAGGAACAGCCATTACATTAACAAGGGAATTTCAATATCTAAGGTCTCATGCCAAAAAGACGTATGCTTTCTCTATGAAGCTGAGGAGAAGACATCAGAAGGAGAACAGGGAAGGTAAAGCATACCAAAGGCAACAGATCATGAAGCAAAGTGATAGATTGCATTCTACTGTATGAAGAGTCCTCCACTTGAAACAAAATGAACAAAGTAACAACTTCACACATTAAAAACCATCCGTAAAGACTTGGTGTTGTAAAACTAATTATCTGTGGAAAGATAAATTAGAACTCTAAATAATTAGTAAACAGCCAGGCTATATATTGTTTGTCTGCGTCCAGTCTTGTCAATGTACATATGCATCTATAATACTTCTATAATTCTTGTGTTTATTAATAAATTGTTATACTCCGTTCCTTAAAACAAGTATGCCTCAGTTACCTTGATATACAGAAGTCTAAAGGCTGGAGAGCCGTTTCCTACAACAGAGAAAGGTAAGGTAAATACTGAAGTATTTGGTTAATTACCAGTATTGCTGAATGCAAAATTAACTACATTAAAATTAACACAGTTCTTACAGCACATTTATTCTAAAGGACAATCAGTATTTAGAGAAATAATAAATGCTATTTTTGTACTATATAAGCAATATAGGTGGAACTTTTGTGATTAAAAAAAAACCCTGTAATTCAGGAGATCCCCTGGGAAACTCTATGGATGTTGAATATATGACCCTGAAGCTACAGCTGTATTACCTAAGGCTGGGGTACTACCTAAAGCTAAAGGGCATTAAATTCCTTTAGTATTTCCGGGAAAGATGTGGATAGTAAGTGGAAAATCCTATAAACAATTTTACTTCTTCTGAAGTTGTTTCATTTTGGAAAAAACTCTTTCCATTTCATGGTCACTAATTTGTAATCCTATTGTTCTGTTAAAAGCACAGAACATGCCACTAAAGAAGGAGAGCTTTTCTGACTGAAAAAAAATTCTCATGAAAGGTAGACAGCAGCTGCCTTTCCTCTCACCCTGTAAAGAGCTGCCTACTAGTTACTATAATACTTTATCTCAAACCCAGTAATGTACACTGAGCAATTTATCAATTTATGATTTTTAGACTTTTATGGGATCCAAAGATTTAATGGCTTCAAGACACACCTTATTTTTTGCAAGTATAATTTCACAATAAAATAATAAATTCCCTTGAATATTTCTTATACAGTAGAGCCCCAATTATCCATGCCCCAATTTACAGAGGCTTCATGTTATCCGAGGTGAACCTGTAAATGTAATGCACTACTTTTCATATACGGCAATTCATAAAAGCTTTTCCATGAATACACTACCAATGCATATTGCTTGATGCAATTGGGACTTCACAGGGAATAATTTAGTGCTTCGACACAATCACAATTTCCTGGCTATCAAGAAGGAGGTGGTGTGCAGTGCGGCACATCTGGAAGGCTGAAGTTAGATGGTGTAATCTTCACTACAATAGTACAGAGTTCCAAAACCCAATTTTAGTGCCAATGTAACACTACTAAGGTATATATATATATATAAAAAAGGCTTAAAAGTTATATTGTACCATATAAATTGGCAAAATCTTTTTATATCTGTAATTTTTAAATTGAAATGGCTGAAGCAATCTTTATCTGACTTTTACATTTTCTGAAATAGCACCATTTTAAATGACCTCAGATAATGTGGGTTCTATATGGTTAAAATTAATGTTAATACTAACAAATATCATCAATTAAAAAACCTATATAACCTAATCAGTTCAATATATGAAGAACTATATTTACAAATAATAAAGTTGATATCACAAATATGTACCATTTTATTTTTTAATTTCAGCAGACTGATATGTACATTATCTACAGGTTTGCATATACTGTAGTTCTCAGTGGAATATGTTCTTTTATATCAAAACAGAGTCTGTGTGCAACTTCAAGCTCCTTCAGAGTTCTGAGACACCACTAAAGTGTGCTTATTATTTCTGTTGTGAAGGATGTTACAGTATATGTCTTTCTTACCTTTAATGTTATGTTTGGCCAATACTGTAGAGATTTCTACTTGTTTGTACTTTAAAGTTGTAAAATGCAGAAGAAACATCACATGAAAATATATGACAACTAGAAAAAGTAATGGCTTACTGAGCAAAAGACTTAATCATTTTCCTACAGAAAATGTTCTCATATATGACACAACTTTTACAATAAACAAATTATTTTACAGGTCCTTAATGTAATAAGTAAAAGATTAACTACCACATACTGCACGGTGGCTGGATCATTTTCTTTTTGCATTTCTAAACATATTAATACTTTTTATCATTTTAAAATGTACTTATTTGTTACTTCATGTATACAGAATAATGTATGTCTTTCTGCTCAAATACTGATTAATTTAAGTACCATCCGTTCCTGTAAAATGCACATCCTATAATTATTCTTTTAAAATGAGACAATAACATGATGTATTACTGTTATTTTATGTATTTTTTTTTTGTTCTTAATCTCTAAATCTTGTTAAAAGTGTGCCTTGAATGAAATCTGTATTCAGCGTCAAAGCTGATCACACAATACAGTTTTATCCTATTGTCTCTAGAGAAGATTGTTTGTTTTATAATTATTTCTGATAGCCGTCAAAATATTCAGTCATATATACAGTCATTTATTCATATGTCTCTGCTTGAAATTGACTTGTGTACAATATATCCTTGGAATTTTGTGTAATAAACATATAAGCAGTTATTATGGCGAAATATTTTCTGGCATCTCTGAAAAAAAAATTATGATAAGAGGTATTTCTTTGTAACTGACAAATTTGGGAAGTGAATTTTGAATAATATGTTGTAAGTCAGTGATTTATTAAATTTCCATCTCTGCATTTTTTGGGAAGGTAGCCATTTTAGTTAATACATGCATTGTCACACACGTGCGCATGGGAGGCAGCTAAAGGGCTTGAGTAAGGACAATTCCGAATCAGACCGGGATGTGGCAGAGTACACTGACTCTTTTTCTCCCTTGCCTGTAGACCATTCACGGGAGATCCCACCTGGCCCTCTTGACGTCATTTCCGGGTCCGAGGCTATGGAAGAAGACCTTGCCAGCTCCGGCCACTGTGATATCACATCCAGGCTCGAGCCTATGGTTGAAGACCCTTATGAGCCGGACCCCTTTGACCTCACTGTCTGTTTTCCCCTTTAAAAGCCTCCACCATTTCCCTATTCCCTCCGTTCTGTTTTGGACTCGGTTTTGTGCACATCAGTGCTGTTTATACTTTTGCAACTTCGCAGCCAGGATACCAAATACATTGGTGGCTGCCCCAAACCTTGTTATGAGTTTGTGACAGCATATATTATCAAATGGCATCAATTCAAAACAAATCTTGTCTTCTTTATGAGTCAAGGCTAAGGGCTGTCAAAAAACAGGGCCCATTAAAGCCCTGGGCATTCCTTCTGTGATTTTGGGCTATACAGAAATACTTGTTGTTATACTTTAAGAAAAAAATTGCCATTTTTCTGTTTTTAAAGATGTAATAATTTCATTGCTTTTTCTTTATTCGTGCATAAAAAATATGTACAGTTACAGTATATAAACTATTGTCCCTTTTATTTCTTTTTGCTAGCCTCCTACACAAAGGCGGGACAAAGAAAATTGTGATGTTATAATACTTGTAATGTTGCAAGGGAGATTTACAGGTTATTTAAGACTACCATATCTTATATCTAGTATGGCTTAAAACAAAATGGTGAGAGGATGAGAGATATAATTGCTGCGCAAACAACAGCTAATAACAGCTCTCTTTCAGTATCAGGATATAAACAAACATGTTACATAATATTGTTGACCTGCAAAAAAATATCTGCTTGCCAGAAATATTCTGCAGATTTTTTTAAATGTAAACATTATCCATCCATCCATTCTCAAACCATCTTTATCGATTTAAGGGTCACGAAGGCTAGTGTCTGCATAAAG
The DNA here is from genome assembly GCA_026402145.1 of Polypterus bichir lapradei. Taxonomy (NCBI): domain Eukaryota; kingdom Metazoa; phylum Chordata; class Cladistia; order Polypteriformes; family Polypteridae; genus Polypterus; species Polypterus bichir. Next base: position 74,660,730 of record JANRMT010062806.1, read on the forward strand.
AGCAACATGGACATCAACCTTGAAAACAAATAATGTTAGGTCACATCAGAAAAACTCCTACCAATTTCCCTAAATAGCAATGAAACACTACCATCAAATTTTGATTTGTCCATTACATAAAACGTTCATTTGTCAGTTACCTAATTAAGAAAATGTTAATGAGGTCATGTGGGTAATGATTCTGCGCATTAGCCTAAGTACAGGATACAATACAGAAACTTGGTCTTTACCAGTCTTGTGCATATTATGTTTCAGCCAAGATGTATTCCCTGGTTTAGGCATATTTTTCTCTTTACTGCTGTTTTAATAAAAGGTTTTATATGCAAGTAAACACTCAGACCTCTATTCCAGCACACCAGGTCACTGTGTCGAGGGTACCCTCAGCTTTGTCACACTAATCAACTGGACTGTGTAATGTGCTCCACTGTCACTGGTTCTTTTCCTGCCAGCAGTGCCACATGCCCACACCACTGTTATTTTTCTTTCAGCCAGGGCATGCAGCCATGCCGCCACTTGCCACAAGGACCAGAAGCCTAATTTCATGGCCAAAGTTGCCCACTCCTCCAATTCGTGAGTCATGTTACACATATGTCATAAGCTCTCGATTAAAACCAAGATCAATGTTCAAGGCCAAGTGTTTCATGACAGATGGACAACCCTTAGCATTTTATATTCAGTATGTAGAGAAAAGCCAAGCAAAATGACACCTTTTATTGGCTAACTAAAAAGATTACAATATGCAAGTTTTTGAGGCAACTCAGGCCCCTTCTTCCAGGCAAGATGTAATACAGAAACTGGAGTTCCCTGTGTTTATATACACACAATAGGACAAGAAACAACATTGGTAAATCTTTAAATGAAAAATCTTAAATGTAAAAAAATAATAGATTCATTCAGGCTAAAATTAATTTAACAAGAGAGAGAAGAACAATATATGGTCAAGATCTTTGGATAACTGTCCAACAAAGTCCTTTGAAGTTTTTAAAAAAAATATGTGTCTGTAGACAGGTTATCTGTGCCAGTCTGAGAGATGCAAACAGTCCTCATACCTGGCCATAAAACTTTTGTCTTTATTCAAGCCATGTTGTAATGTATTACATTTTAGTATGAGTTTAACTTCCCATTCTTTTCTCTCTTGCTGTGTTTTGAAGTTACCCATAAGCACTGTGACTTTAAAGTCCCTCTCACAGTGTCCATGGCTGTTGAAGTGGGCCACTACAGGAACATCTGTGTTGCCACGTTTAATGTGGAACCTTTGTAAATTCATTCTCTGGTGGAGTGTTTGTCCAGTTTCTCCCACATAGAGTGCAGTGTCAGGACATTTCATGCAGAGAATTAGGTAGATCACATTAGATGATCTGCAGGAAAATGATCCCTTTATGTGATGTTCAAGTTGGCAGTGTGGTATAGCTATACGGTCTGTATTGTAAATGAGGGCACACGTTTTACATCTTTTCTGTAGGCAGGGAGATGTGACATTTTCTGTAGGTTCATTTAGGGAGCTTCAGACAATTAGTTGCTGAAGGTTTGGTGGTTGTCTGTATGCCAGGAGGGGAGGTTCAGGAAATACACTTTTCAGTGCTTGGTCATTGTTTAGCATTGGCTGAAGTTCTTTTATAATTTTTCGAAGTGCTTCAAAATGTGGGCTGTAGGTGACAACAAGGGGGATGCAGTTCTTGTTGTCTTTGTTTTTATATTCCAGAAGGTTGTCTCTGGGTATGGGAGTAGCTCTTCTTATATGGGTGTCTGTCGTTTTGGGGGTATAACCTTGTCTGATGAAATCTTGTCTGAGCTCCTGCAGTTGTTGAACCCGGTCTGTCAGGTCTGAGCAAATACGATTGTACCGTATTGCTTGGATGAAAATAATGGAGCGCCTTATATGCTTGGGGTGGAAGCTATCACTTAGGTAGGTCCATCTGTCTGTTGGTTTGTCTTTCAGTTGAATGGTGGTGTCAAGGAAGCGAACTTCTGTTTTTGAGTAATTCAGCTTCAGCTTTATGTTGGGGTGAAAAGAATTATATTGCATCTTTTTAGTTAGCCAATAAAAGGTGTCATTTTGCTTGGCTTATCTCTACATTCATAATGGCAAACACAGTGCAACACCTTAGTACTACATTTTATATATAGATAATTTGACAGTTATGTATTGAATTCTGTCTGTTTTGTGGGTAGAATCCAAAGATGTGGGGACACCATGTTATAATACTGAGGGACAACCTCAGGATAGCAGACTGGAGTTGTTAACTTTGGGTTACCTTTTTAGGTATACCTTTTTGCCTACCTTCTTTACTTAGGAATTATTGTACTGTACTACTTGCATTTATATAAATAGATTCTTCATTTATAGAGATTAATCAGTGGCCTCATGTTCTGAACCAAGAGGGTTTTATGGTTTATCCTCTCTGTTGAGAAAAAAAAAGTGTCTTTTTGAGTAATTTGAACTTTCAACAGCCTTACCCTACATTTGGGCCTGTGCAGGCCTTTGAAGCCTGCCTATTGATTTGGGTTAAGGCTGCCATGGGATGAAGCTCATTTTAGGTTCAGAATCAATGATGTCCTCGTGTGGCTGGTGGTACCTGGTGGTATGCTCACTTTTTTTGCCATTGTGTGTGCTGCCAATCACAACGGTATGGTGGAAGGGTTGCCCTCAAGGCCAACTATTATGGCGGTCTTTGTTTACAGCAAAATGTACATTAGCTATGAAATGTGCATAAAAACACTGCACCACCTTTTCAATTGCTTTCTGTTTTGTTTCACCTATTTTATAGCCATGTTTCAAGAGTAACTGCTATATAGTCTGTGTTAAATGTGTCACTGCACAAATGCATTGTAATGAAGTGAACAAAGGCACAGGACTCTCAATAAGTACTTCACAGCACATGGGCACAAACAGCAGAATGTTGGAATAAACAGCCTTAACTGCACTACATGACTTTCAAATATTTGTTCAGAGGTATGTCTGAAGAAATGTGCTGTATCTCAAAACAAAAAAAATGTCTGGATACCAAATTTGTGGTATAAAAGAAAGAATAGTTGTAGTAAAATATTGGATAAAGAGGGCTGACTATACTGTATATTAATGCAAAACATTTTTGTTAATAATGAAAACATGTAATGCCACAAATTTACATATTACAAATTTTATTTGGATGGCTCAACCTCCTTAAAACAATTCTCCATACTTCTGCTTCTTCTGAGTTTATATGTATTTATTTCTCATAACCTAAAGAAATTATCAGAATAACAAATGTTAGAGCATGTACAAGTCTAGGTAAGAGTACCTGTGCTTGCGTGATATCTCATCTTGGTCTAGTGTCTGTCTTGCTTTTATTGATACATGGCATGCATTATAAATTGATGGATGCCTAGTTCTTTGTAGGTAACTTTGGTGCAATCTTGTCTAGGTTGTAGAAATGGAAAAGCGTTGAAGTCTAGAACTCATCAGCTCAGTCGGCTCACCTAAATGCTAACGTAAAATGCATTTTCATTGATGCAATTGTGGTTTTACTGTCATTCCTTTTATAATACTACCTCACACATCAAGCACTTATTTTAAACACTAGAACTACTATGTAATTTAAATAATAAACTATAGACAAAAAATGGTAAATCCATTGACACAGTTGTAGAAGATTACACAGTGTATAATTGTGTATGAAAATTCATTTAGATCTCCATTGTCTCTGCTGGCACTCTGCTCAGTCTGATTGACATAAAAACTCTGCCCCAGTAAAATACATTGAGGAAGTCATAGGCAATCTACAGTATTTATATACAAAAAATTAAAAAAAAAAAACTTCACATTTGAGAAATGAAAAAAGTTTATCACCAGTTAAAATGTATCTGCATTGCTCTTACCGCGACACTCCCATGAAAGTTATAAGATGTACTCTTTGGTCTTCTCCCGGTAAGTCGTGGCTTGGGAGGTGCATGGGTTAATTTTGTTTACATGACCAAATCACATCAGTTGTCTCCTCTCAATCCAGAGAAGCAGGCATTCTATCCTGAGTCCCGAGCTTCTCACTGTGTCAGTGAGTTTAAGCCCACCCACCTTGCACAAGAACATCACTTCATCCTCTCATACTTGTCATTTCATTCTTTAAGTCACTGCTCACAGATTGTGGCCACTGTTTAAGTGATGTTGACTGACTGATAAATCCACAGCTTCATCTTTGGAAGCTTTACCATCATGGTCCTGTAAAATATTTGTAAACATTGATGCTGCTGCACTTATTCATTGGTCTATCTAAAAATTATCTCTTGTCTCACTAGAACAAGACCCTGGGGCATGAGGTACTTGAACTACTCCACCTAGACAGCTGCTCACTGCTGCAAGGTTACATTCCAATCTTTATGAGAAAAGAACCAAGACTTCAGGTTTAGAGGTGATCATTTTCATCTCACCCACATCATACTCAGCTGCAAAAAATTTCAGTGCGCAGTGGCTATCACAATCTAATGAGTCCAAAAAGCCAACATAATCTGTAAGCAGCAGAGAAGTAACCTCTAGGTTTCCCCACTGAACATCCTTCAAACCTCATCTATGCTTTGATATCCTATCCATGAAAATTATGTGCTGTACAGGAGACAAGATCTACCCTTTGTAGGAAAGTTTGATGATTATTAATCAATAAAAAGTCTACCCAGAAGAATGCCATAATAATGTGGCATTGGAAAAAGAAATTCTAACTTGCTTAATTAATTATCAGCTATGCCTTCAGCACTTACTGGCCATTAATCAAATACTTCAGGAGGCTCTGACTTTATTTACCATACCGTTCTATTGTAGGATTTGGTCTCCAGCCTTTAGACATATCAAGGTGAGACAGTTGTTTTGAGAAAAAGAATAATATATGTTATTATGTTATTAGACTTAAGTGCAGCATTTGACACTATTGACCATTCTATTTTACGGCACAGGCTAGAAAATGATGTTGGTCTTACAGGCCCCGTGCTCGCTTGGTTCAGTTCTTATATATCAAATCGATTCCAATATGTACAGAAATGTGCTGACAGTACTCCATCATTATACACAGAAGTTCAATATGGTGTCCCACAGGGCTCAGTACTGGGACCTTTACTGTTTTCACTTTACATGCTTCCACTGGGATCTCTCATTAGGAAACATAATGTTAATTTTCACTCGTATGCAGATGACACCCAGTTATACCTTTCATTTAAATCAAATGAAGTTTCTCCGATGTTGTCTTTAATTAGTTGTGTTAGTGAATTAAAGGAGTGGATGAATGAGAACTACTTGTCTTTAAATACAGATAAAACAGAGATGTTAATTGTTGGAGGGAATGACGCTGATCACAGCAATATTTTGTCGACATTTAACTCAGTTGGAATCCCAATTAATTTTACTGAATCAGCCCGCAATCTAGGAGTTATCTTTGATTCTAGCATGTCATTTAAAGCACATATTACAAAGTTGTCCAAAACATGTTTTTTCCATCTTAAAAATGTTAGGAAATTAAGACGCTTTCTAAATAAACAGGATTGTGAGAAATTAATTCATGCATTTATCTCTAGTAGGATTGACTACTGCAATGCGGTGTTCACTGGCTGTTCAAACTGTTCTTTATACAGCCTCCAGTTTATCCAAAATGCGGCTGCAAGAATTATTACAAGAACAAGAAAATATGAACACATAACTCCAGTTCTTAAATCCTTACACTGGCTCCCGGTTAAGTTTAGGGCAGATTTCAAAATCCTCCTTTTAACATATAAAGCATTAAATGGCCAAGGTCCGGCTTACTTGTCAGAACTTATCATGACTTACAAACCTGAGCGCACATTAAGATCTCAAGATGCCGGTCTGCTTATGATTCCAAGGATTAATAAAATAACAGTGGGAGGTCGAGCTTTTAGTTACAGGGCCCCTAAACTGTGGAATGGTCTTCCTGCTTCTATAAGAGATGCCCCTTCGGTCCCAGCCTTTAAATCCCGGCTGAAGACTCACTACTTCAGTTTAGCATATCCTGACTAGAGCTGCTGATTAACTGTACACACTGCATCTCTGTTGTTAGTCATTAGCACTAAAACATAAGTAACATGCTAATTATAATTGAATACTATCCCTCACCTATTCTGTTTCTGTTCTCGGTACTCAAATGTGGCAATTGGTGCCACAGCCCACCTGCCAAGTTGTTTGCCTGCCTATGGTAAAGTCATCCCTGGTGGAGGATCACAGGAATCATGGGAAAGAGGGGCCCTTTCATCGGATTGGCTGGCCGAGCAACGTTTCAGCCGTGGAATGGCCAAATGGGGAGGCAGCTTGACGGATGAAGTCTCCAGCACTCTAAAAATATCAAAATCTTATTATGTGATATCATCTACTGTTAAATTCTGCTCTGTACTTCTAAAAATTTTTATTATTATGCTGTATTAAGGATTTGTTCTGTTCTGCATACTTGTATTGAACCCCTTCTTTTGACACCCACTGCACGCCCAACCTACCTGGAAAGGGGTCTCTCTTTGAACTGCCTTTCCCGAGGTTTCTTCCATTTTTCCCTACAAGGTTTTTTTGAGAGTTTTTCCTTGTCTTCTTAGAGAGTCAAGGCTGGGGGGCTGTCAAGAGGCAGGGCCTGTTAAAGCCCATTGTGGCACTTCCTGTGTGATTTTGGGCTATACAAAAATAAACTGTATTGTATTGTAATAATACAATTTATTGATAAACAGAAGGATTATAGAATTAAGATAACTACATACTGTATATACTGTATATTGACACATAAGACTAGATGCACATTTAACACATAGGCTAGTTCTTTACTTGTATTTAGAGTTCTACTTTATCTTGGTCCAGATAAATAGCTTTATGATACCAGGTCTTTATGGTTGATGTTTAATGTTGTGTGGAGTTACTGGTTTGTTGTTGCTCTGGGTTCAAGTGGAAGATTCTTCATGCATTGGTGTGCACTCTTTCTGTTTGTTGCATGATCCTTCTCAGCACTGTGTTGTTCCTGCTTCCTCAGCTTGTCTTCTGCTGTCCTTTGGCACTTCATAGGGTATAGGCATTATTCCTTCTGGCCCAAGAGTTTAGATGCTGAAGTTCCCTTCTTGAAGTTATTACTTCTCATACTCCTCAGACTACTGGTACACAGCCTTGGCTTGGTGGACTGGATCTCAGCTTCAGAAAGAGAAGAAAATTTCACCTTTTCTGCTCCTCATGGAGAGGGTGGCTCATAACTTCTTAGGTTTCAGAAGGTCACTCTGAAGAGTTCCCTCCTCCCTGATAGAATCATAGGAAGGGTGCCCAGAGAGAATCCCCAAATTTCTCTCAACTTGCTATTTTCTTGTCTCTCTTCTTTTCACTGCTTCTCAGTTTAAGAGATGGGGTGCATGTGGTTTTATAGGAAGGTTGAACCTTCTCCTGATTGTATTAGTCACTTCCAGTTACAAATTCAGTGGCGTAATAATAGGCAAGTTCCTCTGCCCATCTTAATTTCTGACCCTTGAATTATGAATCTTTGTTTTTTGCTTAAGTTCATTTCATGCCTTCTGGCTCAAGAGTTCTGTTGAAGGGCCTCTGGAGAGATATGTCAAGTCACCACTGATTTACAGCTTTTGTTATCAGATGAGGTCCAGGCAGATCCTGCTACAAACTGGAGTTCAGTCACTTAGTTTGGAATGTAAGTGGAAGTTTGGTGCAGTGAGATGCTTGCATCCCTGTTAAATTGGATTTCTTAACAGCCCTGGTGTGCCATAAAAACCTAGCAGAATGGGCAATGCCGAATTTGCCCTACACCTTAGAAGAGACTAATGTCTTTCAATAGTCTTACATTAATACAGAGACTAAGAGTTTACCTGTTATTCCACAAATACTGAGATTGAATGGCACACTATCTAATGAAACTCAAAGTGACTACACTGAACACAAACCAGATTCTTTATGATACATTTCAGACTGGGCAGTTCAGTAGCACAGTGGTAGTGCTGTTTCCTCACAATAACAAGAACAGAGTTTCCTTTGTTCCCTTGGATGTTCTCCTCCAACCATCCAAAGACATTGAGGTTAGTTGAACTGGTAATACTGAATTGGCCCGTGTGTGTGTTTAGTTTCTGGGTGTTTGTATGTCTGTGTAATGTGTCTGCATGGATTTTTTCTCACAGTCCAAAGACATGCAGGTTAGGTGAATTGGCAATGCTAAGTTGGCCCTAGTGTGTGTTTGGTGTGTGGGTGTTTGTGTTTGCCGTGCAATGGATTAAATATCCTGTCCATGGTTTGTTTCTGCCTTGTGCCCTATGCTAGCTGGGCTAGGCTCCCACCATTCCAACTGTATGGTCTGCATTATACAGGTTAGAAAGTGACATGACATTTCAAACTTTATTGCTATAGTTTGGTGTTAGAGAAACATAAGGAAAACGTGCTTATTAACATGCTTCTTTTTAGATTTAAACGGAAACAATCTGTAATACAAAGTTTAATGTGTGTATTATGCAGACACTTATACTTTCCAAAAAAGCAACACTCTCTTTCATAAGGACAAACTTTCTACCTCTTTTTTCTAATGTAATATCTTTGAATTCTAATTTTATTCTGCTCAATTCTAATTTCTTTGGACTTGCTGTGTCTGACATCCAGACATCATGCTTGTGCTGTGGTGGGTATCCTTAGGAAGACATCTATTTTACAATAATTGTCCTTCCATATTGTGCAAAGTTATCTTCCAAAGTCAGGTATTTTACCCATCCTTTCAGGTATCTCTTGTGTTTTGTGCTTGTTTTGTACAGTAAAATAAGAATATAAGAAAACAAAATTAGTATAACGATAGTTTTTTGCTAATTCCTAATTAAAATAGTGATTTGATTCAAAAAACACACAAGGCTTTTATATATGCTTTGTTGTTCATAGTGTGTCTGCTCCAATATCCCCTGTATGCGTGATTTTTGTTATTTTTTATCTACACAGTTTCCTTGTCTCCATGTTTAATACATTCTGAAAATTCAACAGTACTTGAAAAGCAGCTGGCATTCTGCCTTGCTTAGAGGGAAGAGATAATGAATGAACCATGAGCAAATGGCCACCATCTGGAGAAAGCTTGACTGAACTTGTCTGGACATGACTCAGGGGTCAGGTAAATGAAATGAAATGAAAATAGAAAAATGGCAGATGAGACACTTATTGTCTAGAATTCATTCTCTTCATGTTTTTTTTTGAGAAATATAATTGGCCTCTTTAACATTTACTGCCTCCATAATTCAAAAGGTGAACGATGCTGTTACAGAAAATGAAAACAAACATACACAAAATAAATTAATTTACATGTGCAGCAGTGATGTGATTTTATGTTTTGAATATTCATTCTTTTTAATTTGTAGTGGAATAACCTGTTGAGTTTCATCTGTCTCAGGAACTAAAAACACAATATTTGTTTTTTATTTTTTCAATGATCAGTCTTTTTGAAATGTAATTGTACTGTAACTTACCTAACTACAGTATATAAAATTTAGAATGAGAAATTAAACTTGTTCAAAAGCCCATTTGGAAATGATTAATTAGATGTGACATGCCCTGTTTATTTGTAACAGCTAAAAGACATTGATCTGTTTCCACAATTAAATTTTTTCAGGATTTAATTTCAGAAAAGCAGTCCAGTGTGTGTACACCAAACCCAGGTGAAAAAGGCATGAAGACAGACAGATTTTTGTAAAATTACTAGAACTTTTACAGCTGTTAAACATGACCAACACTTAGCTTAAGGAGTGCTGGTTTATGACAAAGATGATGAAGTGTTCTTCAGCTTCTACTGTACAATGCGTTGTTGATTAGAATTACAGTATGTCCCAGTTTGCATGGAGTCCTTCAGAATTTTGTGTGTTTAAGATCATTGCCAACATTTTGGTTGTTGTCCTGCTAAAGATTGTGGAAGAATAATTTTAGGGTAACATACTGTAGCTTTCATCTTAAAGAAATAGCATAAAGTGTTAATGAATGTCAGTGTCCTCCTGATATGCCTGCAAAGGTTTCTAAGAAATGAGTAGATGTCCTGTAAACAACCAGGATGGACAGTTGTTATATGCACAGAAATGTCAAGGGTGGTGGTTTAACTCAAAGATATAAGAAGAACGAGAATATAATAGACTTATTTTATATAAGACATTTGGGTGTAAACCAATGAACCAACCAGAGTAAAATGTATGCATTCATTGACACAGTATGTAAATTCAATATTCAAATTTATAAAATGAACCTCTATTCTTTGTTTCTTTGATTATTCTGACCAGGCTGTAATGGACTGCTTTTGAAGAATGCTCCCTCCAAGGCATTTTGCTGAGGAGTAATTAAAAGATACAATGAACAGCTTTTCTCCTGCCTGATTACTGATTTGTCCTGTTACAGGATGTTTCTTTCTTTAATAAGATGTTACATTTCTACGACAAGATTGATCCTATCTAAATTTGGGATCTTTTGCAGCCTACAATAAAAATTTTTCTAAGGATTTCCCTGGTCTTCGTTGCATTATCTTAACCTTCAGTTTTTTAACATAATGCTGCCATCAGCATGCCTCATGTTTAAGATGACCTGCTTAAATATTTGTGAAGTGCTTCGAGTATGGAAAAGGTGCTTTATAAATTCATTATTATTAAAGATGTTATGCAATTGTAGATTCAAAGAAAAAATTGGTTAGCTGTACTTTAATCAGGCATATTCTCATCTTTCTGAGAAGTGACAGATATACAGAGAAATGATCTCCAGCCTTTATCAAATCAGCAGACTGGAGACAAGCTTGGGACGTATATATTGTACTATTTGAAAAAAAAAAAAGCAGATACAAAACTAAAGAGGCAAAACATGTCATTCAGAACCTGTGTAGCACACTGGAAAATAGCATGTGAAAGAATTCAGATGTGCTTCACGATGAAAGTCAAGGAGTTCTAATATGCAAAATAGCACTGTGCTTGTAAAAATCTCCATCCACTCAACAGTTAAAGGAGATATACTGCAAAAATGATGTAGCTTTCTATGCAATGTGCATTTCCCTAATTATTACTACCAGACAGAAATACAGCTGTAACATTGTTTAGTGCACTCATAAAAGATTTCAATGCAGGAGCTAAACTAGTCTTACTGGCACATAAACATTAACATATAAATATCTAAAATATAATTACACAATTTATAGTTAAACTACAAAAAGCTGCATATAATGATCAATTCAGCATGCATCTATTGCTGTAATCTGCAGGCTGAAACAGGAAGTTGCAGGACATATTCAGACAATAAATTAACATTAAGGCAGCCTTGCTGTAAGGTAGCTTATGTGGTGTGACAGATTGGGGGCGCTATTGCTCCCTTGAACCCTTGTCCAAGACACCAGACGCCAGATAAAAGTCCAAAAGTAGATTTTATTTATACTGCACAGTGCACAAAGCACCCTCTCCTCCACAATACTCATTAAATAATAAACAATAATCAATCCTCCACTCCCAGACACGTTGCCACCCTTCCACCCAGCTCAGCTCGTCGTCTGGAAGTTCCCAGAGTCCTTTTATAGTTCCTGACCCAGAAGTGTTCCAATCCCCAGTCCATGTGATCTCCTATCACTTCCGGGTCATATCAAAAGTCCTTTTCTTCACCCCGGAAGCACGTCATTCCCCTTGTCCATGTGACTTCCGGGGCGTAAGGCAAATAAACATCGTTCCTCCCTGCAGCATTGCTTAGTGGCCCCCACAGTATCCAGTAGGGCTGTGGATAAAAACTGCATTGTCCAGAATTCCCTGCTGGTCTTCGGGGCACCTCCATGCTGCAGGGAGAGCTCCATCTGGCGGCCTGGGTGTATTGGCCGGGATAAATGGCCGGCCATATTCCACAGTGGTCAAGTGCAGACAGTCATACACACATACAGTGGAACCTTGGTTCACGAACGTCTCGTTACGCAAACAACTCGGTTCACGACCAAAAAGTTTGCCAAACTTTTGCCTCGGTTCATGACCACACACTCGGTATACGAACAAGCCAGTTTCCGTTTCGGTTTTTGCGCGCTGATGATTTGCGCACGTGTTGCATTGTTCTCGGTCAGACGTGCCTGCCTGCACGTGCGTGCCTGCCTTGCCTGCTGGTTCATATGCGCCGATTACTGTATTTAAGCACGTGTTGAGCCGCTCCCTGTTCATTGTTCTCAGTCAGACGTGCGTGCTTTACCTGTGATCTCTTTGTGCTCTACAGTATTTCGTGTGATTTTGCAGTTAACTATGGCTTCTAAGCAAGTGAAGAGTGGTGAGAAGAAAGTTTTGAAGAAAATTGAAATCGAAGTAAAGAAAGAAATTATTGAAAATTTTGAGCGTGGCGTTTGTGTTACTGATCTTGCCGCACAGTACAAGAAGTCAAAATCTATGATTTCGACTATTCTAAAGCAGAAAGAATCTATTAAAGAAGCTGATGTTGCAAAAGGAGTTACAGCGTTAACTAGGCAGAGGCTTCAAGTGCTGGAAGAGGTGGAAAAACTGTTTACCAGTTTACTCATTTACCAATTTGAGAACCCTCGTGCTTTCAAGCAGTACAATGTAAACAAAGCCAGACTGCCAGTAATGTGGAGGGCAAACACAAAGGGTTGGGTCACAAGGACTTTGTTTTTGGAATGGCTGCATGAGGCTTTCGCTCCCACCAGCTAAACAGCTAAAAACACCAGAAACTCAAGAAATCACAAGAGAGAAAACACCTGAAGGAAAACATCCCTCCATCGCGGAGCCAGACTCTCCCTCAAAACTGTAACCTCCTCTCCACCCAGTTACTCCTCACTTCATACCAGAACTCGACTCATGCAAGGTTAGTTTTCTTGGTGGTTTATGGTTTTTGTATTACGGATTTTTCAAAAGTTAATTTTTCAGTTCGTAGCGTGAATTGTTGCAATGTTACTTTTCTCTTTTTTCAAATGTTCATTTTTTTCCCTGTGCTTAAAACTCATTAAAAAAAAAAAAGTGTTTACATGGAGTGGTTCGTAGCGTGATTTGTTGCAATGTTACTTTTCTTGGTGGTTTATTAAATTACAGATTTTTCAAATGTTTCTTTTTTTCCCTGTGCTTAAAACTCATTTTAAAAAAAGTGTTTACTGTACAGTGATTGGGCTGTAAGGCTATTAGCGTGAACTCCTGCAATGTTACTTTTTTGGTTGCTTGTGGTTGGTTTTTAAATAAATTTCGGATTCATTCAAATGTTCCTTTTTTTCCCCCTGTGCTTAAAACTCATTAAAAAAAGTGTTTACAGCGATCGGGTCATAAGGCTATAGCGCGAACTCTTGCAATGTTAGTTTTCTCTGTTGTTCAAGGTTTTCTTTGTGTTATTCAATATTTTTACATTTAGTTTACTATTAGATGTGCATTCTATCATATAATTAACTATATTTGTGCTTAAAAATCTTTAAAAAAAAATCTACTTACATACAGTTCGTACAGTTTGGAATGGATTAATTGTATTTACATACAATCCTATGGGGGAAATTGCTTCATTTCACGACCAACTCGGCTTATGACCAGAGTTTTGGAACGAATTATGGTCGTGAAATGAGGTTCCACTGTACTATACTGTATATACAGAGATTGGCCAGTAGAGGATGAACTAAAGAGGCATTTAAGACACTAATGTGGGACTTTTCAAGTTTAGTACGTGACATATACACAAGGTATTCTACAAAAATCAGGCTTCAGATTCTCAACACATCCCTTCTAATAAAATGACATCTTTTTCAGCTATAGCTATTGTTTTTCCATCCTACCATGGATTAGTTAGGCATCTTGAAATTATTTTTGGTTACAAAGTTTCCTCTCTTTCACTGTAACACTTTGATAGTTTCCATAAGGCTCTAGGTGAAGGCTCTAGAGCTCTTCTTGTCCAGATTGTCAGTTTTGAAGGATGAACTGAAATTCACTACTGTGCTATTTTCTCCTTTTTTTATTTTGGGCATCGCTGTGCCTTAGAAAAGTTTAAGAATCCTTCTGTAATTTCTCTGATTTGCCCTTTTTTATAAATATAGCCCGCATTCATTATGTTTTGTCCTCTGCCTCAAGCACCCTGACGACAGTCGACAGTGAGATAAACATCTTTCCAGTGACCACGCAAACAAGCATTTCCAGTTTGCTTTGTTTACTGAAGCCAGTTGGAACATGGTAAAACAACAATGCCTTCACAAACCAAACTGAGCTGAACATTTAAAGTTAAAGGAGTAAGACAAATGTGCTCTCCACTTGCTTCTATTCTATGTTTGAGGGTCAGCTCGATGATATCATTAACCAAAGACAGGCTATCCTTTAAGTAGAAAAAATGCTGAACATCAGCACTAGATGGTGCAACTGTTAATCTTTCCTTAAATCAATAGGCTATATACACACACTGTTCCGGATTCTGCGTCAGCCAGCTGCTTCACTTCTGCCGCTGATTTCAAAATGGACTGGACTAGCTATGTTAGTTTTCACCCGATGACTTCAAGAAAGGCCCAGACTTACGGTAAATGACACAAGTCGCATTATTCAAACATTGTACCCAACATTAGGAGCTACAAAAGAAAACTTCTTAAAACTATATATTTCAAGGTACATCCACAATTAGAAAGGTAAGATCTGGATGTATTAAATAATTGTGTCTACTATTAACTTTCATGGGATTAATATGTGATTATATTAGGCTTCTAAAAAAAAAAAAAACAATTTCAATAATTAGTCATTAAACTTTATATAGGGACTGGTGAATATGTATGTAAGCTTAATACATAACATTAGTCTGCTGGATATCTTACCTTGTAAAAAAGCGAATCGGTGAATGCCAAACCGCTGCTTTATTGTAAGGGTCTCATTTATTTCCTGAGCTGGAGGATCTCCTTTATGAGAGACAGATTTTCATCAAGTTCTAGGTTGACAACTGCTGGATCTGGGGCCGAAGTGTGGTAGAGGTTCTTGAGGATTTGATTATCCTACTCCTCATCTGATGTTTCATCCTCAGTCAGTTGCTTTCACCTCTTACAAGCCCCTGGTCTTAAAAGTGGAACAGAAAAATTGCTCCACTCAACGCAGGAACCACTCCTTTCAAAAGCTGCCTCCCCGTCTCAGACCCTGGCTCACGAAAATCCTCTTTTTGAATATACAGGCTACAAACTCGGGTATGGAGACTATCCGTAAAACTCTCTCTTCAGATAGCGACGACCCATTTACATCAGGTTTCCACATCGGAGGGAAATATATGAAAAGTAGTACCTTATTGTACTTACTGGAAGTTCAGCATAAAGGTAGACAACAATGTTCATCTGTAAAGCTATATCTACGCTGAAACTTCTTTTTCTCGGAGATTCTTTTTTTTTTTTAATTTTATTGATTTTATTGAAATCACACAACATTCCATACAAATAGATCAATTTTACAAGAATAGGATTGAAAACAAATCAACCCCCACCCCTGAGAAAGAGAGCATGGGCAGCAAAATAAAACGTAAACCTAGTAAAAATAAGTAAATAGATAAATTTATAAGTCAATATAGATGAATGGAGAAGAAAAAGAAAGAAAAAAGGAATAGGGAGAGAATCTTCTTCCTCAGTGCTTTAAAAGCTTATTCTAAAATGTTATTGATTAGATCCTGCCAGGTTTTGAAAAATTTATGGACAGATCCTCTAAGTGAGAATTTGATTTTTTCCATTTTCAAATATTATATATAACATCAGTTACCCACTGACTTAAAAGGGGAAGACTTAGGATTCTTCCAGTTGAGCAAGATAAGTCTGTACGCCAATAGTGTAGTAAAAGCAATCACAATTTGTTTGTCCATCTCCACTTTAAAGCCCATCTGGAAGAACACCAAACACAGATGTTAGTGGGTTAGGAGGGATTGTGACAACAAGGATGTCTGAAAGGCATTTAAAGATTTTGGTCCAGAATGATGTTAATTTGGTGCAGGCCCAAAACATGTGACCCAGTGAAGCTGGAACTTGATTGCAGCGATCACAGGTTGGATTTTGCCCTGGAAACATTTTGGACAATTTTAAGCGAGACAGATGTGCTTGATATATAATTTTGAGTTGAATAATTGTATGCTTTGCACATATGGAGCTTGAATGAATTCTCTGCATTGCTACCTTCCACTCCTTTTCTGATATGTTGAGGGAGAGATCCTTTTCCCATTGTCCTCTTGGATCTTTGAAAGGAAGGGACTGTAAAATGGTTTTATATATTGCAGAGATGCTGTCTAAGTCCTTGAAAATGATCAATATTTTTTCCAGCATAGAGGGAGGTGGGAGGTAAGGAAAACTGGGTAGGTTCTGTTTAACAAAGTTTCTAATTTTAAGATAGTGAAAGAAATGTATTGCTGGAAAGTTAAATTTAGAATATAATTGTTCATAGGATGCAAAGATCTTGTCTATATACAGATCTCTAAGTGATTTAATCCCAAATGTTTTCTCTGAGATTCTAAAGGAAAATCACAACTGCAGTGTGGACAACGGGTGACTAAGCTGGCTAAGATTTCCCCAAAAGTACGCCAGCTCTACTGTGTGCACATAGCCTTTCGAAATAATGTTAATCAGAACAGTAAACATTATATAATTTTGGTTAGAAGGTTTACTACACAATTTTTATTTAATCATTTTGTGTGAATTAGAAATGGTTATCATTTTAGCAAATACTAAAAAAATAACTTGGTACAAAAAACTTATTGTAACTCTACAATAACCAAAACACAAAGGCAGGTATGTCAAACTTTGATCCTGGAGGGTTGCAGTGGCTGCATGCTTTCACTCCAGCCATTTTTAATTGACTTGCTTTTGAAGATTCAGAACACGTTATTCTTTTATTTTCTCTTAACTGGCAGCCACATAGTAATTCGATGCAAAGTGGGCCAATAGATAAACTAACAGCACCCATCTTGCACTTATCGATTATAAAATAGTGTTTGAAAAGAACAAAAAGAAGCTCTGAGTAATATTGGTCTGCTCTGGTCCACAAAACATTTGGACGAGGCTCTAGAAATAACGGAAATCAACAAATGCTAATGTCAGGATGACAGCACTAACAAGCCACAGAATTAAATAACATACGGATTGGCTTTCCAATTAAGAGACTGGTTCAAGTGAAAATGGTTACATCCCAAGGAACTGAGTTTGAGACCCCCTGAGCTAGCAGGTCATCTGTTGGTTCACTTTTCAGTTCATTGTTTGACAGCTGGAAGCTGGAAGAGAAGGAACAATTGAAGGTTCTAAATCTTAAAAAACAAGTCATTTAAAGTTAAAGCAAAACAGCAATAATGATATGCTTATTTTATGAAAGGAAAAGAACATTTTAAATGACAAGTTATTTTATAGCCACACTAATACCCAGCTTTACAAAGCATCAGTAAAATGTTTATTCGTCTCTGTGAAGTCACCTGTGAACAAAACTTCTCTTTGAAGTGGTCTGAGGTGGCTTAACTGAGAGACATTTCTATATTTATATATTTAGTATAAGAATCCTTCATATTAACAAGTCATTTTACCACCCTGCCAATATGCCACACTGCACAGAAATTAATAACCGATCTACTGGTGTTTTGTTAAGTGTTATGAAGGCCAAAAGAAGCCTTTGTTAAGTTCTTGTTACCTAATAAATGAGTAATAGATGCATTTTTGAAGTACTTAGTGTATCCTGTACTGTAAATATTTAACATTTTTATTCCTGTTTAATCCAGTTTGGGATCTTGGGGGCTGGAGTATATTATAACAGCACTGGGCAAAAGACACACTTACATTCATATAGGGGACAATTTTGAATTACCAGATTGCATAAAGGCCATGTCAGATTACGCAACTTTTTCATTAATTTAGTCAGTCGCATGCAGCCTGTGGTGCACTCCTATAAGTACTAGTCATGTAGTCTGACATACCCAGTGTCTCATACCGACAATTTTAAAGAAGAGAAGCTCATCTGGCTGATGTCTTGTGTTTTACATAACCATGGTAGAAGTGAAAGAAAAAAATAAAGGCAGAGATTAGGAATGTACTCACCATACCTGTTAACCATTTGTAGAGCTCCAGCTATTGGCAGTTACAAAAAGGGGTGAGCAGGACTGTGGTGGAAGGTCATGAGTGTATATCTACTTCAAAGTAACAACACACAAAAACCTAAATTAC
This sequence comes from Polypterus bichir lapradei, assembly GCA_026402145.1. Taxonomy (NCBI): domain Eukaryota; kingdom Metazoa; phylum Chordata; class Cladistia; order Polypteriformes; family Polypteridae; genus Polypterus; species Polypterus bichir. The sequence continues at coordinate 74,678,819 of JANRMT010062806.1, forward strand.
TTCTCATGGAATCATCCAAACACACAGACATTCTTGCTTAACTAAAGTTGTTATAATATTTGTAACCAGCCTTGGAGTTGACATGGACAGGTCCCTAACCCTAGTCATATACTAAATGCCACCTCTAGCATCCTAACTCTGATTCTACACAACAAAACATCATGAAATAATCATAATCATGATATTGCCAACTTTTCCGTCATATCTGCAAAGACAAAAACACATTTTTTTAAGTTTAATAAGAAACATAAAAGAGAGAGTAATGTGGAAACAAAACTAAATAAATGGAGACTGCCCTAAAAGTTCCCCAGACATAAGAAGGGCAAGATGACAGGAGGAATCTCTGATAAAAAAGGACTGAAGCTAATCACAACACCACAGTCTGTGCTACAAACCATCCGATGCACCTTTTGAATGGGGATACAACACACATACTGCAATTTCAGTTCTTTTTTTTTTTTTTATAAGCCCATGAAACTAACAATATCATTTTACTTTTATTATGACTTTATTGGAATCCCACTTAGACTATAGTTCTTCCATGATTTTGCTGTGCAGGCTGCTGGTGAGGAAGCAGTTTTAGACAATGGTTAAGATAATGAAAAAAAAACAAAAACAATAGCTTAATATTAATATTACAATGCATATACATATATAGACAAATAAATCATCCTGTATTAGATTTAATCAATGAGAATATCTTAAGCTTATTTTGAAATATTAACATTTTGGAGGAATAACTCAAAGCTAGAATTTGCTATTCTTATTTATCTGAGCTCGTTTAAGCAGCTGAATTTAAAATACCTCAGGGATATATATATTTTTTTCTTTTGCACCTGGTAACTGTACTCAGTACCTGAAGGGCAAAACTGTCATCTGTATGCTTTGATATGCATTGAATAAGATGATAATAATAAATAAAGCAATTGGAAAATACCATTTAACCTTTGGTTTTTTTTATATTTAATCTTTAAATAGGAAAATAGTGCACATTGATTCTGTAGAATGAGAGCAGTTGTGACATCTAAAGTCTCATCTTGAATGATCTATTGCTTTTTCAAATTACTTTGAAAGATTGGTATAGCTTCAATATGACACTCCAGGGTCTGTGCATTTCGTGGCACATTGCCACTTCACAGGAGGTTGAATGCACTTGGCTACACATTACACACTACAATACACCTGAGGCATTGCCATATTCTGAAATGACACATATTTTATTCTGTTTTTGAATACTATATATATCATATTTACTAGTGGAGGTGTGCAATAAACCACTGATCTTTCCTAAATTGCTTTGTGTTTTTAAATTACATAGTTTTGGTAATTTATTATTACTTTAAAATCTTTTTTTCCTGGTGAATCAGATTTTTAAATTGTGTTCTTTCCTAGTTATAATTTCAACTTTATCGAAGACGTTTATAGTTTTCCACTGCAATAAAAAAAATACTAAAATTGTAATGACATCAATTAAAAACAGATTAAGTATCTTTTTATTGTCATTACAATATCTATATGCTGAAAGAAAATTCAGTACTCAGGTCATGGTAATTAAACAGTGTCCATGATAACCCCATAAAAAACTTTTTATTAAGTACCACCCCATAAGTAGCATCTTAACCCCAAAGCTTTCTGAGAAAGACATCACAGAGAAACACAATAAAATAGAATGAAATAACATTAATACATAAAGATTACTATAGGTAAAAAATATTATTGCAGTATGCTCTGTAAATATCAGCAAGTAAAAAAACTGTAAGGTAGTAGCAAATAATTTAGTACATAAGACTACTGAAATAAAATGCAAAGTGTAGTATAAGTCACACAAAGTTGTGATATAGTGGGTCCACAGCTCAAAAAAAGGTGGCCAATTTTTGAATAAATAAATAATTCAATGGCTGGCTCAGTCTTGCACAGCTGCGGGAGATTGGTGAGAAAATTACAACAAGACGCACCTGCACGTGAGGATGCAGTCTGCCTCAATTGCTTCATCGGCCTTCTGAGATGTGCAATTGAGGTGCTCCACCCACTAAGCCATATAAGGGGTAGCCAGCATGAGAAAAAGGAGAAAAAAAAGAACAGGAAAGAAAAGAAAGAACAGTGACATGAGAACAGCATTATTATGGGGGTAGGCAGGTTAAGTCAGCCAGCCAGTATGGTGAAGAGCAGTGCAGTCATGAGCCCCAGGAAGGATCGGCACTCTAGGGGTTGATCATCCCCACTGAATATTGGTGAGGAGTGGGTGTGATCAAGAGGCAGTCCTACCCTAGGGATCCCAGGTACGCCAGGGGAGCGAGAAGGAAGACGCGATTATAATCAACCCAAAGTGGTCTGGTCAATGCTGCTCAAGGCAAGATGGGGGTCAGAAGGTGAAGACCACGGCTGCTAATGTCACCGCCAACTGAGCGAGCAATGGATGTGCTGGGCTCATCTGACAGAGCATGAAGCACCCAAAGACTGTTGGTTTACTCTAATTTTTAATTCTGATTTTAATCTCAAATTTTTTAAACATCATTTATTTATTGAAGAGAGCACTGTACTTTTGGACACTGTTTCATTTGACTGTTTTTAATAAAATCACTTTTGCACTTTTATGCACCTATCCTTTGCTTTCTAAAAAAATAATCTATATATATAATTCACTAAGCAGCCGACCATGGCACGCAAGACAGAGACCATGGGATACACATGACAGAGCCCCGCCCATCAAGTCTAACCCTTCTTCCGCATCCACCCTCGCTCTCGTGGCATGCGCACTGCCTGCTCATGTGACTGCATGCAACACCTCACCAAACACAGCTTCAATCGCTTTCGTCTCTGCTACAATCCACATGCACCTCTGAGCCACGTTGACTTTTCATTGTTCTTTTCAGTTCCAGCTGCTTTTCTATATACTAAGTCGACCGTGGCACGCAACACAGAGACCATGGAATAGGGATACGCACGACAGAGCCCCACCGGCCAACTCTAACCCTCCTCCCGCGTCATGGGATATGCACGACAGAGCCCCTCCCGCCAAATCTAACCCTCCTCTCACGTCCAGCATCGCAAACTGTTTTACACGCTGCATACAGCGATTCCCATCCGCGACAAACATGCTTCTTCTTAGATGGTCCTGCAGGAACAGGGAAAACCTTTGTCTACAAAAACCTGATTCATACCATACTAAGAGCATAGTGTTTTTGTTGGCTTGCCCGCCTGCCTGACTGTTACCAGCATTCACCGCAAAATACTGGAGTGTAAAACTATCGCAGCTGCTACCTCACAAACTGTCCTTATTCCCCGGATTTCCCTGACCCCATCAGATTCAAATTTGCCTTTTATTTTTACACGCAGACAATTTCCTGTTAGATTGGCCTTTGCAATGACAATTAATAAGGCACACGGCCAAACTTTCAAAAAGATATGCCTGTATCTGCCAAAACCAGTTTTCAGTCACGGACAATTGTATGTTGCTGTCTCCAGAGTTCCATCGTTTCATTCACTCACAGTCGTATCCTCAAACCCACCCCATTTGGACAACTGTCTTTTTCAGGAAGTGTTCACCCATCAATAAATTATGCGGTGTTTGCTATGCCGCGGGTTGGCTAGTACATTTTATTTATACTAGGTGCTTTTCTAAGCACTCGAGAACACTGAACAAACAAATAAAGCACATTATAAACAAAACTTAAACTTAAAACATCAGAAAATACAGAAAATATATAAATTAAAACCAAACAAATCCACTGTAATCATAAAGAAAAAGCCATTTTAAACAAATGGGTTTTAAGTTTACATTTGAAAGTTGAAAATGATTCGATATTTCTAAGCTCATTAGGTAATGAGTTCCAGAGCTTGGGAGCAGAATGACTGAATGCTCTGCTCCCCATGGTGGTTAGACGGGCAAGAGGAACGGTCAGATGGATGGAGGAAGAAGATCTAAGGTTACAGGAGGGAATGGTAACATGAAGGTCAGACAGATATGGAGGGGGCGAAGTTATGAATGGCCTTAAATGTTAACATCAGAATTTTAAAATTAATTTGAAACTTAATCGGGAGCCAATGAAGCTGCTGCAAGACCGGAGTAATATGATGAATAGACGGGGTTAAAGTAATGATATGAGCAGCAGAATTCTGGACTAGCTGAAGCTTACTGACTGACTGACTGAAGCTTATGGAGAGATCAAAGAAGAGCGAATTGCAATAGTCCAGACGAGAAGTAACAAGACTGTGAACAAGAATGGCAGAGGTATAGGGAGTGAGGGGGGGGCAGATGTGATTAATATTACGTAGGTGGAAGTAAGCAGACCGGGTGATGTTATTAATAGGAGATTGGAAGGATAGAGTACTATCAGGGATGACACCCAGACTCTTGATCTGAGGAAAAGGGGAAACAAAGGAGTTATCAATAGCAAGTGAAAGATTATCAGCTTTGGATAATGATGATTTTGTACCAATGAGGAGAACCTCAGTTTTTCCACTGTTTAATTTAAGAAAATTTGAAGAAAACCAGGATTTAATTACAGCAATGCAATCAATAAGCAAAGATGGTGGAAAAGAAGAGGTGTGTTTACTAGCAAGGTAGAGCTGGGTGTCATCAGCATAACAGTGAAAATTTACAAAAGATATTACCAAGGGGAAGAAGGTATATAATAAAAAAAGAGGCCCCAGGACAGAGCCTTGGGGCACACCTGAAGTAACAGCGGTGGGTTGGGATGTGAAAGTTTTATGCTGAATGAACTAAGTTGCAGCCTGAGAGGTAGGATCTGAACCAATCTAATGGAGTGTGGGCAATTCCAATCAAAGATAATCTATCAAGGAGAGTGGTATGACAAATAGTATCAAAGGCTGCACTCGGATCAAGGAGGATGAGAATAGTAATTAAACCAGAGTTAGCAGCCACAAGAAGGTCATTGGAAGTGCAGTTTCTGTACTATGGAGGGGGTGAAAACCAGACTGGAACTCATCTTATAATAATTTATATGAAAAGTGGGAGTGAAGTTGGATAGCTACTATTTTTTCAAGAATTTTGGAGATTAGAAATAGGGCAAAAATTATTAAAGTTAGTAAGATTGGCACCAGTTTTTTTTCAGTATTGGGGTTATTGCAGCAGTTTTAAAAGATGAAGGAACAGTACCAGTAGTGAGAGAAGAGTGAATTATAGCAGAAATAAGAGGGACCAGAGAGGGGAGGCAGGTTTTAACCAGAACTGAGGGAAGGGGGTCTAGCTGACAAATAGATGGCTTAGATTTGCAGATGAGATCTGAGATTTCTGAGAAGGTGGGAAGCTGGAAAGAGGAAAATAAGTGAATAGATGAGTGTAGTTTAGAGGAAATACAGAGAGATTGCTGATGTATCCTCTGGATTTTCTCATTAAGAAAAGGACATAAGAGAATTACAAACAGCGGTCGAGTAAAGGTGAGATGGTAAAGAGTCTGGAGGTTGAGTAACATTAACTAATGAAAACAAAGACTTGGTGTTACCTTTATTACAAGAAATTAACTGTGTGTAATAGTTCGACTTGGTTTGAGCTATACAGTCCTTACAATAAAGTACATGATTTTTATGCATCTCATCTCTTTGTGGACAAAGAGTCCAATTTTTTTTATATAACCATTCAAGTTGCCTGCCCTTGGTTTTCAGAAGCCTTTCAGGTGTAAACCAAGGGGCAGAAAAAGAAAAGGAAACAGATCTGGTTTTAATGGAACGAGAGAGAATTAAGAATACCATTGAGTCCAGTGTTATAATATGAGATCAATTCTTCAAGAGTGGATAAATTATAAAAGTCCATGTGGGAATTAATTCTAGAAGTAAGAAAATCCAAGTTAATATTCTTAATATTACGGAAAGATATGAGACTGGGAAGCTTAGTAATAGAAAAAGTAAGTTTAGCATTAAATGAAAGGAGAAAATGATCAGTTATAGTGAGTTCATCTGCTGTAAGATCGAGAGGGACAACACCAGAGCAGCAAATCAGGTCAAAGGTAAGTCCTTTACAATGGATAGGAACATCAGTATACTGCTGGTATCCAAAACTCGCAAGGCAAGATAAAAAGTCTCTAGTGAGAGGGATATTGATATTGCCCGTATGTATATTAAAATCCCCCAACAGAATTATGTTTGAAGTAAATGTAGATAAATGGGTAAGAAAGGTAGCAAGGTCGTTCAAAAAATCATTGTTTGATTTAGGGGGGCGGTAGACAGTTGCAATGATGGTAGGAATACAATTGACACACAGTGGATTCAAAAGAGCAAACAGCAGGAGATGATAATGGCAAGACTTTCCAATTCTCGTGATACCTCCTCCCTGGCCAGAGGCACTGGGGGGTGGTGGATTAATTAAGTTGAGAGAAGTCTTGAGGTTGTTGGCATGTCTCGGTTAAACAGAAAAAGTCAAATTTACGGTCAATGAGGAGATCCCAGATGAAATACCCCTTGCTCGTGAGTGAGTGTATGTTCAGGAGACCGAAATTGACAATAGTGCTGTCGCATTTGGCAAAGATGGTAGCCGGCCGAGCTAGGCTGGCCAACACACTGTGGTCAGCTGTCCCCTCTGTGTTATGTGGAGGGTGCTGAGAGTTAAACCAGAAGGAGTTAATTCCTTTTGAGGCATCTCAGAAAGTGGCCAGAAAACTATGGCGGAAGTGGTCAGAAGCAGCGACGGAAAAATCAGGACCATGCAGACCTCAACAATGAAACACTGTAAAAGTACTATTTTAGCGTTTAGACCTGTTAAGTGAGAGAATACTTTCTCTCTCTTTAATTCGTGATTCGGGCCTTTAAAATTCCAGCTCACAAAGTTAACTGTCCAGTCTTAGAGACATTGCTTCTGAACTTTTGTTGTCATTTTTTACTCTTAACTGAAAATAAGACAGATTTTACCTTAACTTCCAATTTTCTCAGGAGTTATTGCCATGTAGCCTATTGTTATGTTGGTAATTATAAGGATTAAAAGGATAGATTAGAGATAGCTTTCTCTCTCTTCCCTTCCCTCATTTTGACTCCCCACCTGAGACTGGACCATACTTCACAAAGTCCCAGTCCTCTGACATACCTAGAGACAGAGCATGTCCAAAACAAAACACGCCTTTTAGCTGTGGCATATTAGGGATACAATTGAGATATCTATTGCCAAATACAGTCCAATTATTATAAGCATAAAATAAAATCTTCAGCAATCTTGAGACTGTAAAATAGCAAACCCAGGGAATGGTGTAAAAAGTGGCCCTGGATAAGCATAGTAAATCCTAATATAATAACAATTACAATAAACCAAGGGTATAATATTGAACAGTCTCTCCTAAAGAAGAGTAAAAAAAGAAGGAAAAAAAGACTTTCACACATACATACAAATATGCATATAATTGTAATTAAAGCATAAACAAAAAGTGGCTGAGAAGGGAAAAGGATGCATAATTACAGTACCAGTATCATTGCAAGCGGATAAAACAGCCGACAAGATCTTCTTTGCAGTGCCTTACAGGATGTGACTCACGATCGTATTTCAAAAATTCTTTCTCTGCTTCCTCCGTATCGGTAAAGATGTAATGCTTGTCTTGAATATTTACTTTCAGTTTGGCAGGGTACAAGAGACTGTATCTGATCTCAGCTTTCCGTAAGCCCCGTTTAATGTTGTAAAAAGCTTCGCGTTCAGCAGTTGTTGAGTGTGAGAAATCAGGGAAAATATGAATGTGGTTATCTTCAAATGTAATCTCGTTTCTATCTGAGAAGTGACATTACATGTAATTTAAATTGTAATTTTTCGAAGCACACAATAAAACTCTTAGGTTTAGAGGTATTTGATCCCCGTATGTGGTAAGCTGCTGCTATCTGTTTGTCTGATATAAAGTCCTGTCGAATTATTTTAGAGAATAATTCAGCTACAAATTTCATGATTCTCTAGGACACTTTCAATTATAATATTATTCCTTCTGCATCTGTCTTCCAGTGCAGCAAGTCTGTCTCCGAGTTTTTTGTATTCAGATGTTCAGCTGTTTTAGTTCGAGTCGTGAATATTTGCTTAACGTCTTCCAACTGATTGCCAAGTGCTCTCAGTTTATTCTCAAACTTAGACGCATTTTCCTGAATTTGTTCCTCAATTTTTTCTAGCATACTTTTAAAGGCTGCCTCAAAGCGATTATATACACGTTTCTCCGGGTCTTTATTATCCTGCCTCAACTACTCGTTTTTCTTGAGTATATAATTTCTTTCTTTCTTTATATCTTTCTTGAGTTCCTGTATGTCTTGAGCGGTGGCCATAGCCGTGGCCATTGCACTGATCATTACCTTCAGTCCGGACAGATCTTTTCGGCTTTCGTGCTCCGCAGGTGAAGTGACAAGCCCTATTACAGCCGATGCTCCTTGCTCGTGAGAAATAGATGAAAACGCGGAAGGCAAGGCCATTTCCAGTTTCAATGTATCTTCTGGAATCAACAAGCTATCGTGACCTGCATCACTTGCACATTCGCTTCGCTCTCGACTAGAGACGATGCAGTGGCCAGGAGATCTGAGCTTTCACTTGTCTATTCCAGGTCAGTCTCTGTAAGGCCGTACCTTGAGGTTGGACTTGACGCCTGTCTATGCTTGGGTGTAGCTTTGATTTTCTTTTCCGTTTCTTTCTGTGCCCCTTTCTTACCGCTCATGTTTAAATATGCTTGCAAAAACTGTAATAGAACCTCCTTGAGTTGGGTAAATACAGGATACCTCGAGATGATAAAAATAAGGGAAAAAGTATGAATGCTGCTAAAGGACGAAACCAACTCCTACAAAAAAAAAAAAAAGACTGCCTCCAATGGAATTAAAACAAATGCAATTTTTGAAATGAGGTCAGTATATCATCACAGAGAAACACATTTGACAACTGAATTAGTAATTAGTAAGGAATACAGATACCCAAAACATTTATTCACCCCCACTGTAATAAGGCAGCTGCATGGTGGACTAAGGGTTAGAGGTACCACCTTACAGCTGCAACAGTCTGGGTTCAATTCATTTCAGGCTCTGTCTGCTCAGTATTTGCACAAACATCCCAAACACATGCATATTAGGTCTACTGAGGACTCCAAATTGGCCAGGTATTACTGAGTGTGCCCTGTGGTTGATTCAGGTGTCATTCATGTTTTTATTGTTGCTTTCACTTAGTGCTGCCAAAAATAGTTCATCCCTTTAAGAAATTAGTTTGCTTTAGCAAAGAATTAATTTTTGAATTAAATATGTTTACTTATTTTAAAGAGACCTTTTAAGTTTTGTTTGCAGAATAAAAAAAACACAGTACAGGTAGGTATTACTGGAAAAGACTCAATTATTTGAAAAAAAGAGCAGCATTTCTATATTTGAATTATACTATATTAGATTATAATATTCTAATGAAGGATATTAATAAGCGACCAGTAATGAAATTTAGCTTTGTCTGCTTGGCCAAAGTCATTTATTTCCTTTGACCCATATGGTCAAGTGATTTGAATTTGAGCAGTCTTGCTTCATTCCCTATATGAGTGGTGACATCATTTCTGTAATTACAGCCTGCTGCAGTGTGAGGAGCTGTGATCTGATCAGATATGGGGTCACAACCTTTAGTTCACACTGGTACCATTAAGCCATAAATGTGGGAGATACAATCATTCACCTGGGGCGGTTGAACAGCTGTTAAAGTCACTCCTCATCAGTTCTCTTCATAGGACCAGCTGTCCACTCTTGTAGTGTATGCTTCTCTGCACTCGAAAAGTAGGCTTCCCATTTTAACATCTACCACTGAAAATACGAGACATATGACTGTGTACAGGTATGGGACCTTTTTACACACAATGAGACCAAGAAGGTATTAAAAGTCACAGGCACCGTGAAAGACAGCATCTGTTAATGCCACAGAAGATAAATTGCTGCTAAATTCTACAGATCAGAAAAAAAGCTAAACTAATACAATTTATGTTAAAATAAAAGGGGAATTAAGGAAGAAAATAAATCTGATATTTACTTAAATGGACCCAGAAGTCACAGCTTTCAATTAAAAATAGAAAATGAGCCCATATGTCCTAAAAAATAAAATTGTATTTCTATTTCTGGTTTTAACAGGACCTAGCTTGTGAAGAGAAACATAAATATCACAAACTGATAAAATTTCCAAACTTTAAAACAAGCAAAAGTAAGTTAGAGGAATATAATTTTGAAAATATCTATACACCATGGGTCTCATGCATAAACAGTGCACACGCACAAAAAATGTTTTGTATTCCAATTTCCACGCTTACATCGAGATGTATAAAAACTAAACTAAATTTTCATGACAGCCTCAGACCATGGATATGCATTTTTCTGCTTGGTTTTATAAACTGGCGGCATGCAGTGTCAAAGCAGTGCTACTGTTTCTGTGCAGTTTCCCTTTCTGTTTTATATTCACTTTTTTCAATTCACTGAAATTAATTGCATATCATTTACCAATTTAAGACACTTGATAATAATCAATCTGTAACAATATAATGGTGCACGGAATGGTCAAACTGTTCTTCTGAACAGGCTTTATTCCTTGCAGCCATACTGTCTTTATCAAATGTACCAAACCCCAGTTCCTAGCCTTCTATTTTCTTTCAAATCATAAGCAATCACCACACAAACATCTTCATGATAGTGAAGCAAACTGTAAGGAGCACAAATTTACTAAGGAGCACTGAAAAAATCTTTATACATATTTAATTATTTCATCACACATTTCCCAGCAAACATTGTGCTCATCACAAGGTGAATACAAGCACACAGATACACTAATAGAATCAATTATAGCATTGTCATATCCCCTAACCTGCATGACTCTTTAAGGAAACTGAAGCACAACAAGCAAACCCAACAGGAAAACATACAAACTCCAAGCAGGGTACACCTGGGACATGACCCCCTTAATGTGAAGCAGCAGCACTACTGCTACACCACCATGCCCCCCCACATGTTTAATACATGCTTTAATGCATTTCATCATGAAAATCGTATCATTTCATGTTTTCCTTTTCTACAACAATCTATGTAAATATATGTAAACAAATGTGTTTCATATTTTAGTAATAAATGACAAAATTGAGATATAAACTGCATGTATAATGTTCCATCCATCCATCCTCTTCCGCTTATCCGAGATCGGGTTGCGGGGGCAACAGCTTGAGCAGAGATACCCAGACTTCCCTCTCCCCGGCCACTTCTTCTAGCTCTTCCAGGGGAATCCCAAGGCGTTCCCAGGCCAGCCGAGAGACATAGTCCCTCCAGCGTGTCCTGGGTCTTCCCCGTGGCCTCCTCCCGGTTAGACATGCCCAAAACACCTCACCAGGGAGGTGTCCAGGAGGCATTCTGATCAGATGGCTGAGCCACCTCATCTGAATCCTCTCGATACGGAGGAGTAGCGGCTCTACTCTGAGCCCTTCCCGGATGACTGAGCTTCTCACCCTATCTTTAAGGGAAAGCCCAGAAACCCTGTGGAGGAAACTCATTTCAGCTGCTTGTATTCGTGATCTCATTCTTTCGGTCACTACCCACAGATCATGACCATAGGTGAGGGTAGGAACGTAGATTGACTGGTAAATTGAGAGCTTTGCATTACGGCTCAGCTCCTTTTTCACCATGACAGACCGATGCAGAGCCTGCATCACCACGGACACCTCACTGATCCACCAGTCAATCTCACGCTCCATTCTTCCCTCACTCGTGAACAAGACCCCAAGATACTTGAACTCCTCCACTTGGGGGAGAATCTCACTCCCAACCCTGAGAGGGCACTCCACCCTTTTCCGGCTGAGGACCATGGTCTCGGATTTGGTGGTGCTGATTCCCAGCCGCTTCACACTCAGCTGCGAGCCAATCCAGAGAGAACTGAAGATCACGGCCTGATGAAGCAAACAGGACAACATCATCTGCAAAAAGCAGTGACCCAATCCTGAGTCCACCAAACCGGACCCCCTCAACGCCCTGGCTGCACCTAGAAATTCTGTCCATAAAAGCTTTAAATAATCTTGCTCCTTCCTATATTTCAGAATGCCTCTCACATCTTACACTCCTAATCATAACCATAGATATTTAAATGAGTGTGTGCTTCTAATTCCAAGAGCTAAACTTAAAAGAAGTGGTGAGGCAGCCTTCTGCTGTGATGCACCTAAAATCTGGAATAGCTTACCGATAGAAATTTGCCAGGCTAATACAGTGGAGAACTTTAGAAAATTGCTAAAAACACATTATTTTGACATGGCTTTCTCACAGCTTCATTTTAGCTTAATCCTGATACTCTGTATATGAATTTAATTATCATTATCAACTATGGTAGCTCCAAAATCCATACTAACCCCTACTTTCTCTGCTGTTCTTTTTCTGGTTTTCTGCACCTAATCAAAGCACAGTGATGTGCCTACATTGATGGATTGAAGGCCAGAAGTCCACATGACCATCATCATCCAGTTCTTTCATGTGAAGCCTGAAAACCATGAGGACTGATTGAGGTCATTTATGTTAGGTAGAATGCCTAGAGGGGGCTAGGTGGTCTCGTGGCCTCAGAACCCCTGCAGATTTTTTTTCTGTCCTGCTGTTTGGAGTTTTTTTTTTTTTTCTGTCCTCCCTGGCCATCGGACCTTACTTTTATTCTATGTTAATTAATATTGCCTAATTTTATCTTTTTTCTCTTTCTTCATCCTGTAAAGCACTTTGAGCTATATCATTTGTATCAAAATGTGCTATATAAATAAATGTTTTTGTTGCTGTTTCAATTTTGGCAGTTCAAATCCGATATAGAAAATTTCTTAGACTATCTTTGGTTGCCATGTTCCATATTTATTTAACCTTTAAAGCTATAATGCTGTATTTTGTCAGATGATAATGATATCAGAGGGTATTATAATTCTACTGTTTGCTTTTATGTGACACAAATAGTACATGAACTTACAAGTCTTTCTCATCATTAGAAAAACAGGGACAGATGTTAATAATTAGGTAGCTTAATGTTAATATTATAGATATCTGCATGTTTAAGGAAGGATTTTGGTACTTGTATGGCCACACTACAATTTTAATGCTAGAATTGATAAAAGTGATTCAATATTACAACAATACAACACATGTTGTTCTTCATATTTAAGACTTTTAGGTATTATAGTACTCTGGAAGCAGACATTACTTTCAGAGAAAATGTGAGAACATCAGCAAATTGGAAATTGGTAAAAATAAGTGCATTAATTCTGCAGTGGACTGGCACCCAGTCAGGGCTACTTCATGCTTGGAGTACAGCATTATTTGAATAGGCATTGGTCCCTACTAACTTGAATTAGATTAAGTGGGTCTGAGAGTGTTATTTTATGTCAATATATTAAGTTAATTATGCAGACATCTGATGATGCTTGGTCAGCACTGTAGGCATAAGCCAAGGAAAATGTGTAAAGTTTTATTTCAGTCTTCCAAAATGTAAGGAAGCTATGTAATAAAAGTTTACACTTTTAAGTTTTAACCTTTAACTGCTTTTGAAAAATCAATATATTTAACAAAACATGTTTGTGGGGAACAGGACATGTGGTATTTGTTTTCTGGTTTTTAATAAGAAAACTATATAAGCAGCAGCAATAAGAAGGGAAGAATTTTTCTTGTTTCTTGTTGCCTGCAGAAATCCAACTGTGTTATATTTATAAGGACCATACTGGTTCATGTTTTTTTTTTTTTTTTTATTCTTCAAACATAATTTAATTTATGAGAATAGTAGAATATTTATTTTGTAAACCCTGGAAGGCACCAACCCCCCAAACCTCAATCTAGTAGAAAAAGGTTACACTAGGAAGACATGGGAAATACATCAATGTGCAAAAGTGAGCACCACGCAGTGCAACAAGAAAGATATTTGAAAAACCTGTTGTTAATGAGTAGTATGCCACCAAAGCACCTGAGCTTTTCATTACATGTACTGCTGAGGGGTACAAATTCTATAAGAACCTTCTACTTTGCGTTTTGATGAGGTAAAGTCTGCCTGATTGTAAAGAGAAGAACAATCTCTGCCTTAGGTGCTTGGAATTCACTTTACTGGAACTATATAAATGTGGTAAACATATATCAATATATTCTCATGTTTTGCTGCCAAGAGCTGAGAGAAAAGTGCACTACTAATGTGCAAACTGGGAGACATACAATTCTTAATAAACTTCTATTTCTTAATAAACCAGATCGTTTATTATTTCAAACTTAAATTTATTGCATTTCCTCTAGCCTTTTATTATTTTTTTCAAGAAAACTATATACACCTTCAATATGGCATAGCAGTTTTATTGCATCTATTTCCAACTGTCATTTTTTCTTACATAAGGGAGAGTTTTTTCATAATTTAACTCTATAAGGTGCTGCAGCCTAGAGAAATTATACAATAGACAGGAAGGTTTGGTGCAATAATTGAAAGTAATTATGCTTTGTTTCGATCCAGTGTCTCCTAAAGACCACAATGAAAATAGTTCTGGGATTTCACTGGAGATTGCTTCAGAAGCAATATAAAGAGTATAAACTGAGTGCCTCTGACGATCTCCACTGACGTCAACTATACTGTAGCATTCTTCCAGAATCCCATCTAGCACCAGTTCAGCAAAAGTTGCAATAGCACTTACATTGGACGTTAAACACAATGTTGTCAGTTCAATTCCTGTTTGACCCTGTGCAAGTAATTAATTTGCCTGGACAACTGTAAAGCGATGTATCGAAGCAATTTTACTGCACCCTGATCTCTGTCTTAGGTAAAGCCAAATACACAATAACAATACTAAGGAACAAGCTAAACGAAAATAATCTTATTTTCCTCTTTCAGACTAGCTCTACTGATATAAATGTCCTTGGTTTTGGCTTTATTCTTGATTTGGTATAGTATTCTATGTGCTGAAACTGACTTTTTAACAACGATTTTTCTCTTATGGTCAAAATGACCCAAACAACAGAAAAACAACAATTCGGTTTTCCCCTAATGCCTCCTTATGTTTAATGAATTGTTTGTGCAATCTCTGCAACTGTAAATCTTCTTGAAATAGTTAGTTCAATGTAATCCCAACACCTCATTCACAAAAGTAGAATACATCAAAGTCCTGTGGTTCCTCCAACAGAATGCCAAAAGAGAAAAGTGGTAAAATGCCTTTTTAAAAATGAGCCAGAAATGTAACTTGCAGTGTACAGTAAATTATACAAGAGTTTTAATGAGATACATGACAAATGCAATAACACCATAAGGGCCCTCCTGCAAGATCACATATTTCCAAATTTTATGTAGGCTCTGTAGAACTAAACAGTTCCAACATGTGAGAGTAAATACTTCTTCACCTAGTGCCATACTGAAAAGTAGTCTTTTAATTAAAACTGGGCAATATATTACTTTTGTTGCTGGTTATTGCAAAAGAATAACTTTAAATAAAAATAGAGATATGCAGATTATGTCTAAGATTCACAGAATGTAATATATTCTAAAGTATTGTCTCAAACAAAATATTGTCCTAGAGATCAAACTTTATGTATGATAAAAGGGAAAAACATTCCAAAAAAAGTAATTATTTCTTTTGCTGACATGGTATGACTTTAAAAACATAAAACTGAAATGAAAGCACATAATTTTCTGTGTCTCCCACAGTGAAAACTATCTTTCATGCTGAACTTAAAACCCATACAGAATGCTAAACAGGATTTAAAAACGATCAACCAATGCAGCCACTTAAGTATACAGTATATGCTCTCACAACAGGTGTGGGATTTCTACTGTTGAAACAGATGCTATTTCTAGACCTCTGTGGTTCCAAACCATGTGGTAACATATAATTTTACCCACAATATTGAGAAACCCATCATCTGTTCATACCTTGTGCTACAATATTAGATAGATCATTTTGCTTTACTCCAAAGCCCCAACAGTCCAATTACAAAATTTCTACATTTTTTCTCTTTTCCAAACAGAATGCTGTTATCTTTTTGAAAATGCCCCTAGCCAATACATAGTAGTGTTTATAGTAATATTTTAAGACTTGTTACTTTTACTAATAAACTTTGTTCTATAAAATTTAAAACACTGCAGATAGGTTGGCTTATCTTGTTTATTTTATCATTTTAAAATAGTCAAAGTTCACTTTCCTTGGATTTATAGATGCAACATAGTAATGTATAGTACTTTTTATCAATTCTAATATGTAGTGCTCTTTCTCAGTTTACTATGATTTTTACCCACTATTCATATTTTATGAACTTCTTTTGTGCAAGGTAGAATTGTAGAAGCATGGATCTTTTGGCAGCAGAAATTACTATTGTTTATAGTAAATCAATTTAGAATCACCAATTAACTAAATATGCTCATATTTGGATTGTGGAAGTAAAATTAGAACATAATAAATTAGGCAAATGTTTTATTTTTAGAAATCAAAGAACAAGTAACTTTAATCACTACATATATAGAACGGAGCAACTAGCAGCCCCATTGTGAACATGGCCTATGCCCTTTAACAAAAACAGTGCAATTTGTAATGTCTGCCATTTTCCACTATGACAAGCTTTCCTCCTGCTTGGTAACTGATGATGACATTATGGAAGCTATAAAGACTGTTTTATTGCATCAGTATCTCAGCAGAGAAGCAGGGGATAGAAAAGAGCATTGAGCATGACTAGGCTGATTCCAGGGCTACAGAGCAGGGGTGTTGCTGAGTGAAAGGATGTCATACTGGAACACCTCTGCTGACCAAATCAACCTTGTATAATGGCTGCATCACCACAACAAAGGGCCCAAATCCAATCAAAGTTTTTGATTTTAAGTATACAGGCTGGTATAGCTCTAATTGACTCCCATACTTAGGGCTGTCAAATTAAACATTCAAACCTTATTTTTTGACTAAACTAAAAATCAGTAAATATTTGTTTGCATTCAAACGTAGGTTCATGATTTTAGGTATTACTTGTTTGCATACTCCTTTTCATATGTTCTTATTAAATTAATGGTGGCAACATCAACAACTGAATGCGGCAGAACAAAAAAATTAGCAATACTTGGGTAACTGTTACTTAAAATATAGAAGCCAACAAAATCCCGAACTAAGCGGTGTGATCAAAAAGAAATATGTGGATATGCGCAGATGAGTCAAGTTATCCCTGTTTTAGGGGGTTATTGCGATTGATTTACTGACCTATGGAGAAATGCTGTTTAATGCAAATAGAAGAAATTTTTACAGGGTTACACCAATAAGTGATCTTTGCAGAAACTGATTAATATAGTTTTTGTAGAAAGAGAAAGAGTGCTGCAATGGTGATTGGGATAATATATTTTTGATTATTATGTTTATACTTTATACAGTTAAATCTCCTGGGTGTTATATTTTGGGGATTTTTCTTTTTAGGATAAGCAAACCATATGTATTAGGCTCAAGGTTTGCCATGTTCTTGTAAAGCTTTTACCCTTATAGTATCAAATGTATAGTATTGTGTTCATTTTTATATGAAAGCCTTTTTATTAAAATCAAGCTTCTGCATGGAGTTTTCTTTGGCAATCATGGAATGCAGTATATCACTTTTACTCCACTTATCCAGATTAGGATCTTTCTGGCAATAGGCTGAGCTGGAAAGACTAGACCATCCTATACTCAACATAAGCGTCTTGAGCATGAGAAAGGGGTTATATAAATAAAATGTATTATTATTATGATGATGATGATTATTATTATTAATTTCTTCTGACCACTCTTGGTAAATTCCCATGTTGGCCCTTTCAGACAAGAGTCAATGTATTCTCTGTCAGCCATTGGGCCTGCCTTGTACATATCACAAGGGTGGTATCCAGGGGCATCCTAACTACTTACTCTTAAGTATTTTTTCCAGAACCGGAAAAGCAGCAGCTTTACTTGTTCCCATATTGTTGTGCTTCTCATTTCATCATGCAGAGATAAACAAACAACCCTGCATAGGTCCTGTTCAGCTTACATCGGACTTCCAATACAACTCGGAGTCCTGCCACGTGCAAAAGTTCACTGACGACACTGCTATCGTGGGCTGCATCAGGAGTGGGAAGGAGGAGCAGTATAGGAACCTAATCAAGGACTTTGTTAAATGGTGCAACTCAAACCACCTACAACTGAACACCAGCAAAACCAAGGAGCTGGTGGTGGATTTTAGGAGGCCCAGGCCCCTCATGGACCCCGTGATCATCAGAGGTGACTGTGTGCAGAGGGTGCAGACCTATAAATACCTGGGAGTACAGCTGGATGATAAATTGGACTGGACTGCCAATACTGATGCTCTGTGCAAAAGAGGACACAGCCGACTATACTTCCTTAGAAGACTGGCATCCTTCAACATCTGCAATAAGATGCTGCAGATGTTGTATCATACGGTTGTGGTGAGCACCCTCTTCTACACGGTGGTGTGCTGGGGAGGCAGCATAAAGAAGAGGAACACCTCACACCGGGACAAACTGGTGAGGAAGGCAGGCTCTATTGTAGGCATAGAGCTGGACAGTTTGACATCCGTGGCAGAGCGACAGGCGCTGAGCAGGCTCCTGTCAATCATGGAGAATCCACTGCATCCACTGAACAGTATCATCTCCAGACAGAGGAGCAGCTTCAGTGACAGACTGCTGTCACTGTCCTGCTCCACTGACAGACTGAGGAGATCGTTCCTCCTCCACACTTTGCGACTCTTCAATTCCACCCGGGGGGTAAACGTTAACATTATAAAAAGTTATTGTCTGTTTTTACCTACATTTTTTATCACTCTTTAATTTAATATTGCTTATTTTTATCAGTATGCTGCTGCTGGAGTATGTGAATTTCCCCTTGGGATTAATAAAGTATCTATCTATCTAGTTATTTATATCTAATTTCTGTGTTCTTTACCCACATTTTGTGACCATAAGTGAAGATATGGAACTCCCTCTTCACTACCATAATTCAGGACAAAATCTCTTTCCACTTCATTGGTTGATTCCCTCTACCTTCACCTCCTGCACCTATGCAAAACATTTTTTATGGGAGAAGACCATGACTTTATATTTTCATTCCAGGCTCATGACATTCCATGCCAAATATCACAAACTGACAGCCCAAAAGAACATAATATGCAAAAAATGGAGAAGCAACCATTAGGATCCCAAACTGAAAGCTTTGTATGGTACACCTTGATATCCATTTCATGAAAATCATTAAAACAAAAGGGGACAAAGGTAAACTCTTGGCATGAGTCCAGTACCAATAAGAAATTCACCTTAATGCCAAGGGTTCAGACACACTCAACAAAAAAAAACAAATGGAATGCTTCTGTGACCTCGACACCCCACACTTTTGCAGTATCTACTGTTATCTGTGGATTACAAGGCCATAAGCTTTTTACAAGTCCACAAAGCACTTGTAGACAAGATTGGAAAATTATCATGAACAAAGATTGGGACATGATGTTCTCCATATGTTGCTTCTCTACAAGTGTTTTCTTTGCAAGATGTTGTCATTTTTGGCACTCAGGGTGAGTGGACAAATCATACAAACCAAGGGAACAAAAATGCAATTCAGTAAGTTCAACCACAACTCCTTTGCAGGACCAGTGACAGGTGCTGTGTTTCTTGGGCTTGACATGTTATTATTGGGAGTTCATCCCACTATTTGGTATCTTTGATGCACCTTTCCAGATGCTGCTACATTTGGATGGATTTATGAGGGTTTAATAAAATGGTTCATAAAATTGACCTCACCTTCTCCATTATTCTGGTGTCACAATATATACAGTGGTGTGAAAAACTATTTGCCCCCTTCCTGATTTCTTATTCTTTTGCATGTTTGTCACACAAAATGTTTCTGATCATCAAACACATGTAACCATTAGACAAATATAACACAAGTAAACACAAAATGCAGTTTTTAAATGATGGTTTTTATTATTTAGGGAGAAAAAAAATCCAAACCTACATGGCGCTGTGTGAAAAAGTAATTGCCCCCTTGTTAAAAAATAACCTAACTGTGGTGTATCACACCTGAGTTCAATTTCCGTAGCCACCCCCAGGCCTGATTACTGCCACACCTGTTTCAATCAAGAAATCACTTAAATAGGAGCTGCCTGACACAGAGAAGTAGACCAAAAGCACCTCAAAAGCTAGACATCATGCCAAGATCCAAAGAAATTCAGGAACAAATGAGAACAGAAGTAATTGAGATCTATCAGTCTGGTAAAGGTTATAAAGCCATTTCTAAAGCTTTGGGACTCCAGCGAACCACAGTGAGAGCCATTATCCACAAATGGCAAAAACATGGAACAGTGGTGAACCTTCCCAGGAGTGGCCGGCCGACCAAAATTACCCCAAGAGCGCAGAGACGACTCATCCGAGAGGTCACAAAAGACCCCAGGACAACGTCTAAAGAACTGCAGGCCTCACTTGCCTCAATTAAGGTCAGTGTTCACGACTCCACCATAAGAAAGAGACTGGGCAAAAACGGCCTGCATGGCAGATTTCCAAGACGCAAACCACTGTTAAGCAAAAAGAACATTAGGGCTCGTCTCAATTTTGCTAAGAAACATCTCAATGATTGCCAAGACTTTTGGGAAAATACCTTGTGGACTGATGAGACAAAAGTTGAACTTTTTGGAAGGCAAATGTCCCGTTACATCTGGCGTAAAAGGAACACAGCATTTCAGAAAAAGAACATCATACCAACAGTAAAATATGGTGGTGGTAGTGTGATGGTCTGGGGTTGTTTTGCTGCTTCAGGACCTGGAAGGCTTGCTGTGATAGATGGAACCATGAATTCTACTGTCTACCAAAAAATCCTGAAGGAGAATGTCCGGCCATCTGTTCGTCAACTCAAGCTGAAGCGATCTTGGGTGCTGCAACAGGACAATGACCCAAAACACACCAGCAAATCCACCTCTGAATGGCTGAAGAAAAACAAAATGAAGACTTTGGAGTGGCCTAGTCAAAGTCCTGACCTGAATCCAATTGAGATGCTATGGCATGACCTTAAAAAGGCGGTTCATGCTAGAAAACCCTCAAATAAAGCTGAATTACAACAATTCTGCAAAGATGAGTGGGCCAAAATTCCTCCAGAGCGCTGTAAAAGACTCATTGCAAGTTATCGCAAACGCTTGATTGCAGTTATTGCTGCTAAGGGTGGCCCAACCAGTTATTAGGTTCAGGGGGCAATTACTTTTTCACACAGGGCCATGTAGGTTTGGATTTTTTTTTTCTCCCTAAATAATAAAAACCATCATTTAAAAACTGCATTTTGTGTTTACTTGTGTTATATTTGACTAATGGTTAAATGTGTTTGATGATCAGAAACATTTTGTGTGACAAACATGCAAAAGAATAAGAAATCAGGAAGGGGGCAAATAGTTTTTCACACCACTGTATATGTAACTAAAGTACTTCTAGGACTATTTGAAATTTAAAGCAGCTGCTTTGAAATGCTATTTTGTTTTCTAACTTAACTGCTGTCATCAGATTACTTTCCTCACATTTATGGCCTTGTATGTTTACCATTTTGTTAATAAAAACAATAATTATTGTAGATGTGCCCTAAAGCACTAGGAAGAATAGCAATGAAGTCATGTGACATTTAAAATACATTTGCTTTGCTTATATAAATGCGGAGTTTCTTTTTTTCCATGGTTTACCATAATAAAATCTGAACAAAATGGTTGTTAGAAGGAGAAATCTCTTGGAATAGTGTATCATTAAATTTTATGGGACTATTTTGTTTTCAAATGCTTAAAGGAATTATGTCCCAGCTGTTGCTTAATGCAATTCTTGGAATCCTTCACAGATAATGTGCATTGTAAAATAATTTGCCTTTTAATATATGTATATTTTACATAGAAAATGCTGCAATAGACATACTGAATGAGATGATGCCATGCGGTAATAGCGTTACTTGCAAAACAAAAATTTACTTTATAGGAACTGTTAACAGAAACACAACAAAGTGTATTCTGTGCTATTAATACAATTCAGGAGTTTATAGTAACAGTTTCTTTTTTGTCTGTTTATTTTATAATATACACACCGTGACCACATAGTATGTTATCAAGACCCCTTTGCTCTCACGTGAGTTCACCATGGCAAATTATCCTTTCTAATTTGAACAGTCAGACAAATGACAAAATTAACTCCTGAGCCGAGTAACAACCCAAAAATGGAAAATATCCTAGGACCACTTCTGAAGTGAGAGTACAGAACAATGTTAATTTGTGAGTTCTTGGCAGTTAGGTGATCCAGGCTGTATGGTTGATATTTAGCTAAAGAATTTGGAGAAACTCATGAGAGTTGTCGATACTGTGGACTGAGGGGAGCAAGCAGAGGTGATGTAGGCCTCTAATGCATTTGTTTCTAGGTTTCTTACAGGGTCATGGCTGAGTACAAAAAGAATTAAGGCAGACTAAGTACATGCTGGGAGCTTTACAGTTTTCTGCTAACTTGGGAGAGACAATGAATTCTTCAGGAGGTGCTGGAAACTGTTAGAAAAGAGATCAGAAGGCGAAAAGTGTGGCTGAAACTAGTGTAGTACAGAAGGCC
>JANRMT010062806.1:74706304-74743601 GCA_026402145.1 Polypterus bichir lapradei
TTTTTTTTTCTCCCTAAATAATAAAAACCATCATTTAAAAACTGCATTTTGTGTTTACTTGTGTTATATTTGACTAATGGTTAAATGTGTTTGATGATCAGAAACATTTTGTGTGACAAACATGCAAAAGAACAAGAAATCAGGAAGGGGGCAAATAGTTTTTCACACCACTGTAGATGTAACTAAAGTACTTCTAGGACTATTTGAAATTTAAAGCAGCTGCTTTGAAATGCTATTTTGTTTTCTAACTTAACTGCTGTCATCAGATTACTTTCCTCACATTTATGGCCTTGTATGTTTACCATTTTGTTAATAAAAACAATAATTATTGTAGATGTGCCCTAAAGCACTAGGAAGAATAGCAATGAAGTCATGTGACATTTAAAATACATTTGCTTTGCTTATATAAATGTGGAGTTTCTTTTTTTCCATGGTTTACCATAATAAAATCTGAACAAAATGGTTGTTAGAAGGAGAAATCTCTTGGAATAGTGTATCATTAAATTTTATGGGACTATTTTGTTTTCAAATGCTTAAAGGAATTATGTCCCAGCTGTTGCTTAATGCAATTCTTGGAATCCTTCACAGATAATGTGCATTGTAAAATAATTTGCCTTTTAATATATGTATATTTTACATAGAAAATGCTGCAATAGACATACTGAATGAGATGATGCCATGCGGTAATAGCGTTACTTGCAAAACAAAAATTTACTTTATAGGAACTGTTAACAGAAACACAACAAAGTGTATTCTGTGCTATTAATACAATTCAGGAGTTTATAGTAACAGTTTCTTTTTTGTCTGTTTATTTTATAATATACACACCGTGACCACATAGTATGTTATCAAGACCCCTTTGCTCTCACGTGAGTTCACCATGGCAAATTATCCTTTCTAATTTGAACAGTCAGACAAATGACAAAATTAACTCCTGAGCCGAGTAACAACCCAAAAATGGAAAATATCCTAGGACCACTTCTGAAGTGAGAGTACAGAACAATGTTAATTTGTGAGTTCTTGGCAGTTAGGTGATCCAGGCTGTATGGTTGATATTTAGCTAAAGAATTTGGAGAAACTCATGAGAGTTGTCGATGCTGTGGACTGAGGGGAGCAAGCAGAGGTGATGTAGGCCTCTAATGCATTTGTTTCTAGGTTTCTTACAGGGTCATGGCTGAGTACAAAAAGAATTAAGGCAGACTAAGTACATGCTGGGAGCTTTACAGTTTTCTGCTAACTTGGGAGAGACAATGAATTCTTCAGGAGGTGCTGGAAACTGTTAGAAAAGAGATCAGAAGGCGAAAAGTGTGGCTGAAACTAGTGTAGTACAGAAGGCCACAAGATTACTGGGCTTTTTGGTGAAATTTTGAATTAGCAATCTTTGAACAGGAGGAGAGTTTTTTTTTTTTCTGTCCTTCCTAGCCATCTGACCTTATCTTTAGAGACTTAAAAGAATTATACTATATATATTATAATATATATATTATATACACACACACACACATACAGTGTACGGACTCTAGTTTTCTATTAATTATATGTCTATATTAAAGTGTGTATTGATTTATCAATGTATGTTATTTATTCATTATTATTCTTACCTAATTTTTTTTTTTTTCTTGTAACAATTTGACATCTTGTAAAGCAGTTTGAGCTACATCCTGTGTAAGAAAATGTGCTTTAGGAATAAATGTTATTTTGCTGTGTCTGAGATTCAATCACCTGCAACTTTTATTGTAAGGTATGGGGCCAAAAGCATGTTTCTAGTTCCAAAGCAAGTGATGCTGTAGCTAAAATTGCCTGGAAGGTGATGACTTTGGTAGAGAAAGTGTCACTTGGATATAACAACAGTACATTCTCATGGTTCAAATAAGAAAAAAAAGAAACTCATGGAAGTTTGCTACTGGTGTACCAAAAACTACAAAGACAGTATCTTGAGTGCATGATACATCTTTACTAATAATGGGAAGAGGACTGAAAATTTGAATTGCAGATTTAGCAAACACACAGATGGCAGTAGACTATACTGTCATTTATATAATGGCAAAATCACTTGACCATGGAGTTCAGTTTGTATCTCTTTAGATGTCGTCCTTGGCTTTTTGTCCACCATTCTCGCTATCGTTCTGCCCATTCTATGGTCAGTTTTCTCCAAGGAGGGTGGTTGCAGTCCCATGCACCTTCTTTTTAATATTTGCAACTGTTGTCACAGGGTCATCAAGCTGCTTGGACATGGTCCTAGAACAGGGGTCCGCAACCTTTTTTCCCCTGACAAGCTACTTTTACAAAATGAAAATGGCGGAGAGCTACTCATGTTTTCTAATGTTGATTCTCATAGCTTATTTCAACCCAAACAAACTGAATAAGCTTGTTTTGCCTGAACGTTTAGAAAATGTTGATGTCCACAACTCACATTTTGCTTTAAAGCATCACAAAAAATATTTAGTTCACCTGCAAGTGCATTTCGTATGTCTGTATGCATTTTGTAATGTATCTCACACTACTGAATTAAAACATGAATGCTGTCAAAACAAAACAATACGATTACAAATACACAGAAATTACTTATTCATTTGTCATTTTGTTACATGTCACTGTTTCACTTCACAAGGGTATTCACATGTCCATTTGCATGTATGATATGTTTTTTTGTCAGATAACTGGCACTGCATGGAGTCAACAAGAGAAGTGTATGGTAGAGTGTGGCCACTTAGGTTCACTGTTATGGAGTCACTTAAATGTTCATCTGTCAGTCTTGTTCTGAACTTTGATTTCATGACATTCATGTCAGAAAAGGCAGACTCACAGAGGTATGTAGACCCAAACAAAGCAGATATTTTCAGAGCTGCTTGGTGAAGCAGGTGTCCGTTAACAGTATCATCTCCAGACAGAGGAGCAGCATCAGCAACAGATTGCTGTCACTATCCTGCTCCATTGATAGACTGAGGAGATCGTTCCTCCCGCATACTATGCAACTCTTCAGTTCCACCTGGGTTGGGGGGTAAATGTTAACATTATACAAAGTTATTGTCTGTTTTACCTACATTTTTATCACTCTTTAATTTAATACTGTTTTTTATCGGTATGCTGCTGCTGGAGTATGTGAATTTCCCCTTGGGATTAATAAAGTGTCTATCTATCTATCTATCTGTCTGAAGATTCTTATAGTTATCTGGTTCTGCTAAGCTCCACAAATGCTGAGAATGTTGTTGAGACTTTAACTGCACATTTTGAAGGTTTACTAATATATAAAATCCAATGTCTGTTTGTCTGTCCGCTTTTCACGAGAGAACTACTTAACGAATTTAGATTGTTTTTTTTTCTATAATTTGCTTGAACATTCCGGCTGATTTTGCGAATTCTCGCATTTTGCTATGTATCATAGTTCACTTGCGGTAACAATTTATTTGCGCAAATCCAAGAGAGACAGCAGGCCGGGGCATGTTCCTTAACTCCACTTAGCTAGCAAATAAGAGAACAATTGAATTCAACTTTGTCTGATATTTAAAATAAAGTATGTAGTCTATGGCCGGCTTGTCATCCTGGCCAATACCCCCAGGCCGCCAGATGGAGCCCTCCCTGCAGCATGGAGGTGCCCCGAAGACCAGCAGGGAATCCTGGACAATGGAGTTTTCATACACAGCCCTGCTGGATATCCCAGGGGCCGCTAGATGAAGCTGCAGGGAGGAGCAATGAATATTCTTTGCCCTACGCCCCGGAAGTACGTCCGAGTCACATGGACAAGTGCTTCCGAGGTGAACAAAAAGAAGAGTTTTGATCTGACCTGGAAGTGCTAAGAAGTCACATGGACTGAGGGTTCAGAAGCACTTCCGGGTCACAGACTATAAAAGGACTGTGGCAGCTCCCAGACGGCGAGCTGAGCTGGGTGGTAGGAGGGCAACGCGTCTGGGAGTGGTGGAGAGTTTATTATTGATTGTGATTGGTTTATTTATGAGTATAGTGGAGAGGAAGGTGCTTTGTGCACTGTGCAATAAAAATAAAGTCAACTGTTGGACTTTTACTTGGTGTCTGGAGTCTTGGACAGGGGTTCAAGGGAGCGATGGCACCCCCTATCTGTCACAAGTGTTACTTAAGTCTTGATGAGTTTGAGTCTGGATATTCTCTTAAGTGTATGCCACATTGAAAAGATAGATTGCAATTCAGATTGTTGATCGTGATATGATTTTTTGGAAAGATCGCCCACCCCTAATTTGACTAATTAAATTTTCAAATTTATGTAGGATTCATTAACCCTTTGGTGAGCTACTTGGAAAGGGGTTGCAAGCTACCGTTAGGTCACAAGCGACATTTTAGAGACCCCTGTCCTACAGCCTTTGCCTTTAACATGCTTGTCAATAATTTACTTTCTGATTTCCTCAGACAACACTATCCTTTGCTTTCTGTGGCCCATGTTCAGTGTGGGACACACAATGATACCAAACAGCAGAGTGGCCACTTTTCTCCATTTAAATAGGCTCAATGACTGATTGCACATTTAGAGATGTGTTACACTAAATTAAAGAAAACAGCAAGTATGAAATGTCTGATTATTTGGATTTTTATTTATGATCTTTTCTAGGAGTAACTACAAATGTGTCCAGGCCATTTTAGAATAGCTTTGTAAAATAAGAAGTACCTTCTCTCTTTTCACACTTGCTTTACTTTGCTAAGCGACAAAGGCATGCAGTAGATGGGACGATTGTTTTCATTTAATCACTTTTCAGGAGGCATACAGCACCTTTGCAAATGAGATGTAAGGGTACTAACAAATTAGTCCAAATCTGTGCATTGCCTGGCTGTAAACAGAAAGAAATCCAGTATGATTGACAAGCTTTTTCATGAGATATACTTGGTACAGTACCTCTGACTCCCAACTCCCTTATACATACATTTATATTTATTTATTTTCCTTTCTATATGTAAAAGTCATAAAAAACGATTTAGACAAAGATATGCAAAATTCCCAATTTTATCAAAGATTTTAAAAATGTATCTTAACTATTTCATTTACTTGAATTTTTTATGAGCTTCTAGACTCTACTGGACAAGTCAGCTAATAGTAATTCTGTTTAATTTCATGCTGCGGTACAGGCACAGGTAGCCGCTGGCTGAGTTCCATTAACATTTTATTTTGTTTTTGTTTTCTGTCATTACTGACAAATATGTGCTATAACTTGTATACTAAAAAGAAAAAAAAAAAAACAGCAAATTATTTTGGCAAGGTGAAGAACTGAAAATAAGAACATATGTTTTATTTTGTTGCTTAGCCACAGGGGATGCACAAATCAGTGTGTTTTTTCATGCTGGTCCCAAGCCCTGATAAATGGGAAGGGTTACATCAGGAAGGGCATCCGGTGTAAAATTTTGCCAAATCAATATGCGGACAACAATACAAATTTCCATACCGATTTGGCCGAGCCCTGGGATAACAACGACCGCCACCAGTACCGTTAGCCAACAGGGTGCTGGCGGAAATTGGGCTACTGTTGGCCGAAGAAGAAGAAAGAGAAGAAGAGGGGGAGAGACATGTCCGGAGGCAGGAGGAGAAGACGAAGGTATAGAGAGTGGAACTGAGGGTAGGAACTTTGAATGTTGGCAGTATGACTGGTAAGGGGAGAGAATTAGTAGATATGATGGAGAGAATGAAGGTTGATATATTGTGCGTGCAAGAAACTAAATGGAAGGGGAGTAAGGCAAGGTGGATTGGAGGTGGATTCAAATTGTTTTATGGTGTGGATAGGAGGAGAAATGGAGTAGGAGTTATTCTGAAGGAACAGTATATCAAGAGTGTTTTGGAGGTGAAAAGATTGTCAGGCAGAGTAATGATTATGAAGCTGGAAACTGGAGGTGTGATGATGAATGTTGTTAGTGCATATGCCCCGCAAGTTGGGTGTGCAATGGATGAGAAAGATGATTTTTGGAGTGAGTTGGATGAAGTGATGAACAGTGTATCCAAGGGACAGAAAGTGGTGATTGGCGCGGATTTCAATGGACATGTTGGTGAAGGGAACAGAGGAGACGAGGAGGCGATGGGTTGGTATGGTGTCAAGGAGAGGAATGAAGAAGGTCAGATGATGGTGGATTTTGCCAAAAGGATGGACATGGCTGTGGTGAATATGTATTTTAAGAAAAGGGGGGAACATTTAATGGGGATTGTGGAAGAGAGGTGAAAAAGAGAGCGCAGGAAGGGTGGAATAAGTGTCAGGAGTGATTTGTGACAGACGGATATCAGCAAGAGTGAAAGGGAAGGTCTACAGGACGGTAGTGAGACCAGCTATGTTATATTTTTTAGAGACGGTGGCACTGACCAGAAAGCAGGAGACAGAGCTGTAGGTAGCAGAGTTAAAGATAAGATTTGCATTGGATGTGACAAGGATGGATAGGATTAGAAATGAGTACATTAGAGGGTCATATCAAGTTGGACGATTGGGAGACAAAGTCAGAGAGGCGAGATTGCGTTGGTTTGGACATGTGCAGAGAAGAGATGCTGAGTATATTGGGAGAAGGATGCTAAGGATAGAGCTGCCAGGCAAGAGAAAAACAGGAAGGTCTAAGAGAAGGTTTATGGATGTGGTGAGAGAGGACATGCAGGTGATGGGTGTAACAGAACAAGATGCAGGGGACAGAAACTGTCATTTTTCTATAAGAATCTACTTTTCTAGACATTTCTAACATGAAGTTAGATTTTAACCAAAATTGTCAACTAATAAAGAAGCTGGATTTTTTTTTTTACTGTTTTTTTAATGTTGCATGTAGGAAGAAAAATTAAGAAATTCATCAACCTCATATTCTGGATTGGAAGTCCAGAGGTGAACAGTAAAGAAAATAATCAAAATGTTATGTGCATTTAGTTATGTAGGCAGGAACAATATATAAGACGCCAGAACATGTCATGTTTAGTAAGTCGTGTAAAATCCAATCAGATCCTTTCAACCCACAGGTACACTACCTGCCTTATTATTATTACTGTTGTCATTATTATTGATGTTTCATAGTATATTGTTTGGTAACGTGGATACTGCTGGTATATCTAGCTGTGTTAACACAGATTCATTATTGTTTTTTTTGTTTCATGACCTAATCTGATCATTACAACCTTTTTCTATTCTCTTAATCAGATAGACTTGTTGGTTTCTTTCAGAGAAAATGTAGTTTCATCAGGTTTGCTTCACACATTGATTTCTTACTCTTACTGACCTTTAATTTTCAGGAGCCTGAGCTTTATGAAAATAAACCATTATTCTACTCTGTTGTGTATCATGGCAATCCATTTCTACTGCAAAAAAACTAAATGTTTGTTAAGCAAATGTGCTACATATTAATTTCACATTCTCCCCCAGTATAGTCTCTTAACTGTTTTAAAATTTCAGGTTTTTGAAGAAATATTTTTGTGTAAACAAATATTAACAAAAATTATCCACTCACTTAAAAGAGTTTTATTTTCCCCAAATATAACCTGCAGTGAATCGCCCAGCAAACATTCATAAAAAAAGTTTTAGAGTGGAAAATAACTGCAGACCAATGCATTGTACACAAACTTTTTTTAAAATAAAAGACTATATATGTATGTGCAGGTATTTATTTATTTATTAGTTTAATTGCAAATGTATAGCATGTATGTGGTTCGGTATCTTAATGTTTTAAGTTTTGCTCTTTTTCAGAAAATTCCACTTGTTACTCAGGCAATTATAATGCAAACTTAATGATCACTTCTTGTATTTTTCACATATGATTGTGGCCTAGTGATCTGCTAGAGAGCAGATTTTGCGTTAGTTAATTTTACTTAATCTGGGAAATTTGTCTTTCATATTAAGCAACAATTTAAGACTTTCAGTTATTTAGGACTTGTAGATCAATTTTGTTTAAAGTCTTCCAGTCTCTGAAGATGGAGGAAGAGCATTGTACAGTATCTATGCTTTCCATTTTTTGCTTTTTTTTTTTTGACAACAAATATAAAATGCTATTTGCCCTAATATGAGGAGTTGCTTTTCTTTTAAGGAAATAGGAAATAGGTTGGATAATGGATGGATGGTTTACATCATAAGAAAGCTGACATTGTTTCTATCATGTTCTGTAAGTAAGACACAACATTAAAGGTAATGGAATATGAGGTGTGGCAGAAAAGTAATGAGACTGGCAACACTGCAAGCGATCTTGCAACGCTGCGCTGTTATCCTTGATAGAGCACGTGGATCAGTACCCTCCCATAGCTCAGTGCGAGTTTCAACTCCTTCCGTTAACTACGTGATTTTTGTGACTGCTATTAGCGAAGTTGTGTTTTTGGTTGTGCGTCACGCAAAATGGAACAGCGGAATTTGGAGCAACGTTGTGCCATTAAATTTTGTGTTAAGCTTGGAGAATCGGCAAGTG
This sequence comes from Polypterus bichir lapradei, assembly GCA_026402145.1. NCBI lineage: Eukaryota > Metazoa > Chordata > Cladistia > Polypteriformes > Polypteridae > Polypterus > Polypterus bichir. The sequence continues at coordinate 74,714,675 of JANRMT010062806.1, forward strand.
TGACGTTTGAAAAGTTAAAACAGGCCTATGGGGAACATTCTTTATCCCGAGCTCAAGTTTTTCAGGGAGGCCTTCAACTTCGAAAACCAATGAAAACATCGAACGTGTGAACACTCTTGTGAGATCAGACCGTCGTTTAACATTAAGAATGTTGAGTGAACAATTAAATTTGAACAGATTTACCGTTCATCAAATTTTGACTGAACATTTGCACATCCGAAAGGTCTGTGCCAAAATGGTGCCGAAAAACCTCACAATTGAGCAGAAGGACAATCGAAAAAATGCATTCCTGTTGTTTCCCAGCCCCCTTATTCACCTGACCTCAGTCCGTGTGACTTTTTCCTAAACTGAAAAATGTCCTCAAAGGACGTCAAGAGTGTAACGGACATGCTGAAGACCATACCGGTTGAAGACTTCCAGCGCTGCTACCAACAGTGGGAACAACGTCTCCATCGGTGTGTAGCTGCCCAAGGGAACTACTTTGAAGGGGATAACATTGATGTTTGAAAAAAAATAAAAAATACTTTTCTGCCACACCTCGTATATGCTTCAATAATGCACAAAATTAAGTATGAAACAATATTTTAAGTATGCAATACTAAAAACACAACACAGTAACAAATAAGTTGTACATTATTCAAAAGGCCATCAGTGTTGACTTGGATGCTGTTATAAGGCACTTTCCAGAGGTAAAGTACATATTCAAGTTTCAGTTGCAAGCTCTGTTGTCTGAAATGATTTATACAAGGAGAACAAAGAAATTGCATACCAGCATCTAAGGTAAAATGGCTGACCACATTTACGTCTACTATGGCTGACACAAAGAGTGTCAAAAAGACAAAGAGTGACCCAGAGTTGCAGTATAGCTAATCAACCCTCCATCAGGAGGAGGAAGTAGCAACTGTTACTGAGTGTTGAATGATATTTGATCTACGCAAACATAACCAACAATGCTGAGACAGAAATATAAAGGAATTTGAGGAAAACAGCTGCATTCATTAATTTATAATTAAGGACTTTTCTATTTCTCCTGATGTTCACAACTAGCATTTGATTTGATATTTGGGGCCAAGATGAACAAGAAAACATAATGTGAAGAGGGCCTCCTTATTATATTAAAGCCACTACCTCCAGTTATGATAAGCAGGATAGCAGTTTTAGCTGCAAGTGAATACATCATAAGTGGGACTTTAAATCCTGAACAGAATGCCTCACCAATTTGTTCTCGTTTGAGGATTCGGCATCAGTGCCTCACTGGGGTGTCTTAACATCCCTCTTAGGCTCTTAAAAAGTGTATTTCATGAACCTCTGTGCCTAAAAGACCCTGTCACATCCTAGAACTTTGGACACCTTTTAGTTCATAACTGATCAGTGGTAGAGAGAATGAGACTTGATCCAAATCAAAGAGAAAAAATAATTTGTATTTACAGTGATCAATAACCAACCATTGGCAAAAAGTTTAAATATATTTACAAAACAAAAATAATCATTTCTCCCTTCTAAGGAAATACTTGAGGAAAAAGGATCTTCTGATAAAACTACATACAAAATTGAATTCAAATTCTTTCGTTATTTACAAGAAAAATAAAAATATGAACAAAAAGCAACGAGAGCACCGCTCACCAAATCAGCACCTCTACTAAGTGCTAGGGCTTTGGCTCTGTGCTGCTCTGTTTGTCTCTTTCACCCAACTGTCAGGAAAAGACAACCCTTAATCTGCAACTTGACTTTTTATACTATAGCAGAATTAGTAGCCAAACCCTGATGACTAGCATCTTACTTAAGGAGAGATGTGGGCTATGCTTGTGTTTCCCCTGTCTGGAACTCTGCACCATGCTGTATGTAAAAGCATCTTCTTCTTCTTTCGGCTACTCCCATTAGGGGTTGCTACAGCAAATCATCCAAAATTGTTGTCCGCATAAAAGCATCATTCACTCGCAAATCAATCTCTGTTACTCCATCTGGTCAGTAATCTCTGTAAACATATTACCATGGCTCCTCTCAAATCTCTTACAGCACTCTATCATGCCGGTACATTAATACTCTTTTTAATTTCCCTACAGCTGCATTAAGGTGTGGGGTGTCGTCCTCCCATGCCTCAAGGCACACTTGGACCATGTAGCTTTCCATGACCTCCGCTCTTCTCCACACTTCCCCCTCATAAAGTTAAGTGCCACAAATCTTAGAACTCAACAGTCACACTCTGTGGGGAAAAAGGCAGATATGCAAGTGCTTCTTGGATGGCTTAAATGGCACAGGAAATACTCGGGGTGTTGGCCTCATAAGGCTCCATGTCTCTCAGTTAGAAGACTGTGGAATGAAGAGAGACATCGAGACAGGAACATGCCTGGTCAGCAGGATGAGGAGGAGGAGAAGGAAGAAGAACAAGAGAAAGAGCAGGGCAGTTTATTGAGTAAGGAGAGGGCTAAGAGGTAGGAAGTAACACATTAAGTACTGTAGTTCACAAGTTAGTTTGATGTGTTTAGGCAAACCCAAAAATGGGAGAGCCTTTGTTATTTTGACACTTTACTGTTTTCTTGTTGCTTCCATATTTACCCTCCCTTGTGTGTCCTAGTTTTGAATACTAAATGATCCTTCTAATTCTGTATTGAACTACATTAATATCTTTCTGGGTATGATGCCTACTCCAGTGCACACCCATTCTGTCACATTTCTTCACCATATGCAAGGATAGGTGATCAAGGACTGCAAGACAGCATATACATTTTTAAAATTCAAAACTAAATACAAAATGAAAAAAAAAACAAGTAAACAAGGGTAAGGAAGAAAAATAAAAGTTGTTTCCATCTTATATAAGGTCTTTAATAATCAATTTTTTCGTTGCTTTAAATCAATTTTCTGTACATACTTTTTCCTGACAGCAGTGGGATCAAGAAAAGAAGCAACACTTCATTGCTAGTACAGTTACAAACATCCCCAAATACATTTTAGGACTTGTAGAATAACTGATTGAAATAACTGTATTTGTTATGGAGAGTATGGTGAAATCTTCAAACATGTAGCAAAAGTAATGCAACTGTGTACTAAAATAGAATGCTAGCATAAGAAAACAGCAACAATGTTACCCACCTGTATTTCTTTGCCTTAACAATGACATGGGGTAAAAGACAATGAATAACTGTGATGCCCTGTGCCCTCAGCAGGTTTCATACTGTGGACATTTTGTAGATCATTGCTGAGCAATCAGGGATGGGAGAGAAAGAGACACAGATACAAAATATTATGGAATGATATTTGAAACTGTTTATTTCAATTAACAGTTCAAGTGCAAAAGATATAGTCCCAGTGTACATCAGCCAACCTATAAGTAAGAAGTGAGGTACTCAAAAATTAAGATTTAAAAAAAAAACTCAATCCCATCAATTCCATCCTCATTATAATTATTCAGGGCCAAGGATCCTGAGTTTGAACAAAACAGAGGACAAGTTCACAACTCAAACCCAAGTGAGCAGCTTACCACACAGATTCCTGCCTCCAGTCCAGCGTGCATGCCACCATCGCCAATCAACAGCTAGACACATCACCATTTCTTTAATTCTACATGCTTCCATTTCCAACGCTGTCCTGTAACAGTGGACACAGACTCATGTGCACATGCCAAACACTCAAATGGATCCACATTTCACAACTTCACAGAACTCTATTCTTGAATTTACTCTGGGCATCCATTCCTTGCCTTGCCATTAACTAACCTGGTGCTTATTCTGCCACAATGGTGGCAAGATGCCAGGCCAACAGCACCTCTGCCCACCTGGGCAGTTGCATGACTGCCTATGTAGGCCTCCTCCTGGAACGAGCCCCCACCCAGCCCACCAGCTATTTCTTATTGGCGTCTTCACTGCAATACTTCATTTCAACAAGGTAAGTTCCGAGAAACTATTTATAAAAAGAAAGGTTAAAGCTATAAATAATCTCTTTCTAGGGCTATATCAAAGCCCAGTGACACGACCTGTCAGTGCTTTCTAAGAAAGCTAATAATTACCAGGTTTTCATTATTTCTTTTTCTTTTGTCTATCCATACATTCAGTGGGTTACACATTTTTATACCTTTCTTTATTTTTTAAATGCATAATTTATTTGTACGTTATTTTAAAAAATGGCCAAAAATAGACTGATACAAACTAAGTTATATTAATATAAATCAAGTAAAAAAGAGACACCCTAGAAAATCCTTATAAATGATATCTCAGTCTGAGGATTCTAGAAAAAGTGAACCTAATCTATACACATAAATTGAGTACAACGACAAGAGTCAAAAATGCAGCAAATGTAAAATGGAACTGAGTGCGCCATGATCATGTTGACAGGCAGAATTTAGGTCTATTTCAGAAAAAAAAGGAAAAAGGTTTCAATAGACATCTTTGAATGAGGCATATAACCTTTCAGATTAGCAATCCTTTTTCAAAAATCAACCTAGCCACCACTTTAAAGAAAATAATCTTCAGCTATTACTGATCACATTTAGATATGTGAAGGTCATTGAAAAGTATTTTTATTTGCTTACTAACATCAAACAATAACAAAATGCATTAAAGTATGGAAGCTATACAACTCAGATAAGACTCCAACTACAATAGCATTTATTAAAATCTCATATTGGTAGAGGCCAGGGTCATAGATGTCTTTTAAAACTGCAAGGTAAAGGAATAGTTTTTCATGCTCTTTGTTAAGTAGGCGGTATATTGCCAAGTGATGAAAAATGAAAGTATTGAGCTATTAAACATTAAAAAGCTGCTTCATAAAATTCTAAATTACTATACAATGAATTGTCATTTTATTAGGTACGCCAATGTGGTAGTGGGCTATACTGTATATCCTTTGCCTTTGAAAAAGGCATACATTTGTTGAGGCATGGATTCTGCAGGATGCTGGATGTGTAATTCAGGAATGTTGTACCATACAGAAATTACTGTTGTGACAGTCCTGGTCCGCTCCATACTCCCTTGTGTCTACCTGGAGCTTCTTCAACCTGAAACCGTTAATAGTCATAGATGGAGATGAGTCAGGCAAATAAGGACACATACATTCCCACAAGGATTTGATGCAATAACTGTCAGTGCTTGTATTAAAATTAATCCAGAACAAAGTGAAAATAGTGCATTGTTTCAAAACCAATAAATAAATAATCCATTAAACAAGTGCTGAAGTGGAGGTTAAAAATTCCAATTAAATATCTTAAGTATGCCTCACCATTTGGGTTGTTCTTTAGTAGATATTAAGGGCCCTAATGTGTGTCAGAAAAATATGCCCCATGCCATCATACTTACTACCACTAACCTGAACTGTTGACACCAAGCAAGATGGTTCCATGGACTCACGTTGTTTAACTCATGTCTGATCCTGCCATTGACCAAGCAACATTTTCCATTCTTCGTGGCACCATGCTTTAAGTTCTGTCATTGAAATGCAGACTTTTAGTCGTGTTGCTTGTTTTATTGAAAAAAAATCCTCTGTTTTCAAAAAAGGCAGTCATGGAGTACAGTTGAGAATGCAGACAATTGCACAGAGTTCTGCACAAATGTCTCAGTCCATGTAGTGAGCAATCAAATAAACAATTCATCTATTTTTATACTTTCACCTTATCTAATACACCAGGGACCTCATGTATAAATGGTGTGTACGTACAGAGATGTTGTGTAAGAATGTTTCCATGCTCAAATCGCGATGTATAAAACCTAAACTTGGCGTAAAGCCACGCACATTTCCATGGTAGCTCATACCCTGTTGTATGCAAGTTCTGCGCTTGGTTTTACAGACTGGTGGCACCCAGTGTCAAAGCAGTGCTACTGTTCCTGTGTAGTTTCCCTTTCTTTATCAGATCCACATCCCTGACGCAGCTTTATAAATACACTGAAATTAACCACATATTGTTTATTAGTTTAATGCATCTGATTGTAATTAATCTGTAACAATATAATGGTCCGCAGAATGGTCAAACTTTCTAACATGCTTTAACTCCTATCATCATGAAAATGATATCACGTATACTTATCAGTATTTTAATTATTCAGAGAGCTAGAATATCACGAATGTAATGGATTCTGTATCCTGTCGGAGTAAGAGAAAGAACGGAAGCACATAGTCATTCACACACATAGAGCACATAGAAGATCAAATATAAATCAAAGCATTTAACGTGCTACTTTAGTTACGATGGGATTTGATAAACTAGTAAATTAAACAATTTTAAGATGAATTTTATGATGTTCTGCTTTAATGACAAAATAAACTACGTGATTAAAGTGGAAATTTAGAGATTAAAGTTGACATTTCATGCTTTTTTCACACTGTGTGCCTTTTTTTTTCTCTGTACCCTAATAAGCTTTCATATGACACTCAGATGTTGGGCTACGACTCGCCTTTTCACAGCGACTTTGATATGTGACAACTTCCTTTTTATTTCGGGCACTGTGCGACTTTGTGAACTTGAGCTTTTGAGTTTCTCTGACACACTATGTCACTCGATCAACTTCCTTTTGTTGTTTATACCACTGTTTAAACCAACAAATAGTACGTTTTTCTTTGCCTCCACTTCGCTGAAATTCTTCTATTTTTCCTCGTACTTTTGCCATTGCCTTTTCACAGAACACTGAGCTTAAGGGCAATTTATATTGATTTGCATATTCAAAGAGGCGTAATTCTGGGAGGAGTTGGGGTGGTGCAGCAGGCGAGTGCACGCGCGTTAATTTCCATGCTGACCGAGATTTATGTAGCGGAAGAACGTGGAAGTTGGCGAACGCACAGATTTATGCATCTGGATTTTTTTGTGCGTTAAGTACATTTCCGCTTTTGTGCTTACGTCATGTTATAGTGCGAATTCTATGCACAGCGTTATGCAGGAGGCCCCAGGTCATCTGACTCTTAATAAGCAAAACTTTATCACCTTCTCCAATCAACTAACGCCACCAGTAATTTCTGACTCACATCTATTCTTCCATTATTTTTAACATTGCTTCGTTAAGAAGGGTGTTCTACAGGTTGCCCTATTGATCTTAGCACGGATAAGGAGGGTTGTAAGGGCTTTCTCATCAGTTTATCCCCACTTTCTGGAGGAGTGTTCATTACTCATTTACCTCATTCTAAACTTGGAAAATTGAGTTGGTGGCTCTCTAAAATGAGGCAGAGACATCTTGTGCTTTCAGTTTTAAGTCATATTTAGTTAACCTTTGAGATACATTATTCACTCCTTTTCCTTGTGTTTAATAATTCATTCTGTTATAGCTTTATTTCTTTAAATTTTTTATGAGTTTTGATAAAAGTTCATTATTTATCATATATGCATAGACCTATGCTGCAGTGTCCTGGTAATAAATGGTCCAGCAGTCAATGTGTTAAGCACCAACTGATGCCAGAAATGGCAGTCTGCCTGATTTATATCACACACTGGTATCACATGACATATGATAGGGAACTTTTTAATAAACTGCTAATTCCAAACTAGCACTGGTGTTTATGAAATAACACACAATATAAGCTGCTTACTTATTTTAAAGCAAATGAGGAAAATGCATAAGTGTCTGAGGGTCACCTTCCGGCCTTATCAGAGGTATATGCACTACCACTCCGGGACACAAGGAGGTACAGTTGCTGATGGTATTGTGTCTTTTTCCACCCACAGCTCAGAAAAATCACTCAATTCCAGTCCAGCGACTATAAAGACGAATAGCTCCTTGAAGGGGTTGACTCAGTTTGGAAAGTGCCGACCACCTGACAGAGCTCCAACCTGACGCCGTGTGCAATCTACAGAGCCTTGAATCACCCTAATCACACCTAGCGATACGGCTTTCTTTTTGTTTTGTTGTTAAATTGTGCCTCTGTATGCTTGTTTATTTTGTGGAAATACTTAGTTATTTAAAGCGGCGACCTGGCTGGTGTCCAAATATTTCTTTGGTGGACATGTGTTCTCTTCATTGACAAATGCAAATCAAAAAAGGCAATACTATGGTTGCTCAAGGTCCATATGGTGATACTTCACATGGTAAACACTTTATTGCTGGAAGGTTAATATAGACACTGGTACACCACACATCTAAATTGAGAGTTCCTAAATTATTAAATGTTCAAGAGGAAGACAAAAGATAAAGACGGACATCATAAAGGTGTTACATTCTTGGTGAATATTATTAAATGTTCAGTGTTATTTCTTTCAAGGAAATCAAAGCTACTGTATACCAGTATTAATTGAATGAAGCCAAGGGAAGGCAAATTAAGCACATGGTAAGAGCAGCTTCTTGAACCAAGCATTTTGTTAAATTTTAACCTAGGAAAATATTTGGCAACAGGCTTTGTGAATCTGTTTTTGAATAGACTAGACTTATAGTGTGCTGGGATGCCACAGGTCAGGTGAGCTGTAGTTTTTAGCTACAGCACAATAACAACAACAACAACATTTATTTATATAGCACATTTTCATACAAAAAAATGTAGCTCAAAGTGCTTTACAAAATGAAGAATAGAAAAATAGAAGACACAATAAAAAAATAAACATAAGTCAACATTAATTAACATAGAATAAGTAAGGTCCGATGGCCAGGTTGGACAGAAAAAACAAAAAAAAAACTCCAGAGGCTGGAGAAAAAAAAAAATAAAATCTGTAGGGATTCCAGACCAAGAGACCGCCCAGTCCCCTCTGGGCAATCTACCTAACATAAATCAAAAAGTCCTCTTTGTATTTAAGCACATTGAATCTAAACCTGCAAAATAACAGGCATGGTTTCTAATTGTGTTAAGATAATTACAAGTAAACCAAGTGCCTTTAAAATAAAACGAGTATAATTTTTAGTCCACTTTAATTTTATATAGTGGATTTTGAAAGTATTCAGAACCCTTGACTTTCTGTACACTTGATTGTTTTGTAGATTTCATTTTAAATGGATATATTTGCCTGCCAGTTTTACATACTTACTGAATACTTGCTGAATCTGCTGTATGTTTTCTTAAATAAATAATGCAATGATGATCACACATTATACTTAATATAAAAATTATTAACTGAAAAATATAGCATGTGTGGTGGGCGGCCGGAATCCTTACCCGGCAAGGGTGCCCAGAATGTGGAAGGACTGGGGAGAGTGTATTTTTTTTTATCTGGTATCCCAATGTGAAGCCAGCCTGGACACACACAGGTAGAACATAGGTTCAAACACAACAGCCGGTTTATTTATAGTTTTAGTGTGCACAAATCACCAATACATAACACAACACACAGTCCTTCTCCTTCCACTCCTCCTTAGGCTTTATTCTCTTCCTCCAGACTCAGGCTAATGAATGGTGGGGACTGGTCCCTTTTTATCGGGCACCCAGAAGGACTCCAGGTGCACAATGAGCTTCTTCCGGCCACACTTCAGGGTGTGGCGGAAGTGTGGCCAAATAAGGCCCTGGAAAGGTCCATGCTCCCCTCTGGTAGTGGCCACGGGTTCCAACAGGGTTGAGCTCCCATGCTCATGACCCGTAGTCCTGCTGGAAACCAAGGTGACTGTCCTTTTTTGGCCCAGAGGAGAAACTGTCCTAGAAATACTCTCTTCCCCCAGTCCTTCCACACTCTGGGTGTCCCGGCCGGGTAAGGATTCCGGCCACCCTCCACACATGATTGTGCACAATTTTACAAAACCAGCACTGTGCATTTAAATACGAGTTTAACATAAATGTCTGTCAAGACATATACAGTTAGAAAAAATATAGAAAAGATTATTTTAACAAGATCTTCTTAGTTTACGATCATGTTAGTGAGGAACTATGAGATGAAATCATCATTTTAATAAATATACATCAGCGATTCCATTCAGCATTATTGATTTGATAAAGCAATGACGAGCACCAGCTGCAGTTAGCCCAGAATTTGTTAAAACTAAAAATCAAAGATATGCAGCGTTTAATTTTGTGAAGGACATTAGTCTGACTACTGAACAGAATCAAGCTTTCTCACTGTGCTTGGCTAAAGTCTTTTTACTGAATTATACATTCATAGCAAGGCTCATATGGGTATGACTAATAAAATACTGTAAAGCTGTGATGCCGTGGCCTAACCTCATAAAGGTTGTGCTATTAAATTTTACAATACTGCTAACATTATATAATGGAATTACAAGTTTCTTATGTACACTTAAGTTGGTATTATTGCCCATATTATAAATATAAAGATGTAATAAAATGTTTGGAATCATGAAACATTTTTTTTTTGCCTTTCCTGACATTTTTCTAGTTTCTTGAAAAGCTTTATTATGATTGTGCACCGGCTCATGGGGATTTCAGGTGTTTGATAGAAACTAGGCTTATCTGAATGTCACTACAGAAGCCCGGATAAACCTAAAAACTAGGACAAAAAATGAACAGGAATAGGAAGCATAACCTTTGATCAAAGACTCATCCTTCCAACCCAAAAGAATTAAACCTTTTTGAAACTTCAGCCTCTATTTAGAATGCTTTTCAGTACATTAAAACAAATGTGGCTAAAGCTAAAGGTAGGACTTCCATTCGTCCATCATCCAACCCGCTATATCCTAACCACAGGGTCATGGGGGTCTGCTGGAGCCAATACCAGCCAACACAGAGCGCAAGGCAGGAAACAATCCCTGGGCAGGGTGCCAGCCCACCGTAGGGCACTAAAGGTAGGACTTGATTAATTTATTATATGCTATGAAGACTTCATACCCAATAAATATTTATATTGTAACAAAAGGTTATCACTATTTGTTAAAATAAGTGTGCTTCTTTGTATTAAAAAACACTGTAGGGATACAGCTGATGCAGCTGAAATAATTGTGTAAAAAGACTGACAAAAGAAGTTTGTTCTATTACTGGCATATATAAAAAAGCACTGTCTGTCTTATTTTCAGTATTTCTGCAAGCTTTGATCTATACCTCCTACTCTCCTCCACAATCTAGAATTACTTATTCCCTTGGTTATAAGCATCTTTTAAACCCCATCCTGAGGTCAGTCCTTGGCTAAACATCTAAATCAAAATCCTTTGGAGTGTAATGCAGTAACAGCTACCCAGACACTACACTAGCGCTCTGACCAGAGTAACACCTACTGTCCCAGAGTGCTGAATAGCCCCTAAAAGCTGGGTATCTTAGCTAGCCCTCATTCTGGACCCCTTCCTACTTTTAACATAGATTGCATCATGATGTTTTGTGTGTTTTTGCCCAGGGCAATAAGACTTTTCACTCGTTCTGCTATACTTTGAGGTTTTGTTACTGAACCATAATTCAGATTTCTGTGATCTATTGCCCTCAAATGGCCACTGACTGTCTTTGATAGCACATCCCCTGAAGGTCCCCTTTAGGGGTCTCCCCATTTGTTTGCCACCTTTAAGCACTTTTAAGAACTTCCTGCTAGCTGGTACTTCATAACATATAAAAGATGTGCATATATTTTCAAGGTCAATACATGAAATTGCCCAACCCTCAATTGGTATAAACATGTCAGAAAATAAATGGCACGATCGACTGCAACTCAGTTGTTGAGAAAATCTCAGAATTGAATTTCACACCTTAATATGCTTGATCTGGTATCTAAAACTCTGTTAGAATTTACTGAGAAGTGTTAAAGAATGAAATCTTTTTCAGTCACTGAGTTCTAATTTTTTTTTTTTTGTTTTAAAAATACATTTTAACAAAAGTGTACAACAGAAATTGCAATATGTAAATAGTTCTTAATGATGTTTTGTGTAACATACTTTATTCAATAAAACTGTACATACAGTATGAGTTTGCAAACATAAATTACATTCATATATAATTAGTTTATCAGATTCCTAAAACTGTTTTTTTTAGTTTAGAAGATATATTTAATGCAAGCATGTAATTAAGACAATATTTATTATTTATGTAATGGCATTGCATCACTTTTCCAACATTAATTCAATAAAGCTATTTCTCAATCACAGAGTCAGGCATCTAAATGAATATGACAGGCTTCGAAACTGCTGAGAAATGTAAAAAATTAATTAATTTTATCTTTTCAATTGGATCATTGATGCAGGGGCATGACAAATGAGTTAATGATATTCCAATTATTGACAAAGTCCACTGACTTTGATTCACCCTTCATGAGTATTCAAATATGTTTAAATGGATTCCGCAAGCAGTCATTTTTATAACCAAAGCATCTTAAGATTATGAAAATTTGCATGCATCATCTTATTAAATGAATTGCCACTTTACTGAGTAAACATCCTTTAAAAAGAGTTTGTACCGATTTCCCACAGAACTACTTGAACTCTTTGGGCCATGTAGTCAATTAGGTACTGCAAGTGTCGCACAGTGACAGTGGCAGAAATGGTCTTCAATGTTGCCCAGCCTAGTGCAGGTTAGCTAATGAAGTTCATTTATCTTGAATAGCACATACCACAATTTTTCAAATAAACTGTGTGGCGAGTGGCTGTGAGTGGTACCCAACCGGGATGCCCAGGAGGACCGGATAAGGGCTTACGCCTCCTCCAGACCACGTGGTGGCTACCGCCCTGGTGGCTTTGGGGACCTCGGGAACAGAGCTTAGAAGCTCAATCCTATAGGGGCCCGTGGTCACCACCAGGGGGCGCCCAAATGCCTGAGGAGCCCTGGCCCTCATCACTTCCGCCACACCCGGAAGTGCTGGGGGGAAGACGACCAGGGACACCCGGAGGGCTTCCGGGTGTGCAGCCGGTACTTCCGCTACACTGGGGAGCGCCAGCGGAAGATTATCGGGAGGCACCTGGAGCACATCTCGGTGGGAATAAAAAGGGCTGACTCCCTCCATTCGTTGGCTGGAGTCGGATAAGGAAAAGAAAAGAGCTTGGTGGAGAAGAGTGGAGGTGGCCTGAAGAAGGCATTCAGTGAGAGGCCTGGACTTTTGGGGGAGTTGTTTGGGGTTGTGTGCACTATTGTAAATATTAGGTGTAAATAAACGTGTGGTGGTGCTTATTACGATGTCTGTCTGTCTGTGTCCGGGCTACATTCCACAACTGAAAAGCAGTGGTTTAAATACCCTTTACATTAATTCATTAAGATAAATTAAGCATAAAGACAATAAAAGGGCTTTCCTCATTGTGTGTCATGCAGCTCCTTTGCTGCAGTACCCTGTTGTTTTGAGGAGAGGTACCTGAAACGACATTTAGCTATCCTGTAGGATTTAAATGTTGACGCTCAATATGCCTAAAATGGAGGCTGTCATCATATTGTAGTCCTCTCAAACAGAATAGGGATTTATCAAACCATTTTACATTTTTCTGGTATTTCATCGTCTGGTGTTTGTGCTGTTGTGGCACATTCTTGTTGTTTACTGTCAATTGAGGGCTTTGCTTGATTGTGGTGTTGCCATGGTAAGTCTATAACAAGGTACAAAAAGATGTCAGGGTATGTTGGATAATAGGTGACTATTTGCAGCATTTCTGTTGGCGTGGTCAATTTCTACTTACAGGATTGCTGTTGGGTGGATGTTTCTACAGTGGTGTCTCTTTACTAATATATCAAAACACTGCTCAGTATGAACACTCTAGCAATGCTGTGCTTCCTCAAGGATCAGTGCTGCCATACATTTACCCACAATTACACCGTATTTATAGAAACATAAATCTTTAGTTTTGCCTATTGTTTTTATCAATACACCTGCTGGACTGGCAACTCTTTCTTGTTTTCTTTATTTATTTAACCAACTTTACCAAATAAAATTATGTACCACATGCAGATTAAAGACAGGCCTCAAGTAAACGGTAAAGCTCTTCACCAACTGCCATTATGAACCAAATTTTCTATTTCTGAAATGAAAACCATGTTCACCACAACTGATAATGTCATAGCTGCTGCCTTTATAATTCTCATTCCACAGCCTTCCACTTTATTTATTCCACCCTCACCTGTTGGCTTATGTTGTACTTTGTGTAAATAATGGAAAGACAACTATTGACATGCTAGGGATGCTAAGGTTACATTTTGCACTACATGAGCAGACTCAAGTGCATTTCAGATACTCTACTAGTAAACTAGTAATAATCAATGAAATAAGTGAATATGTTGTTTGTTTTTTTATTTATTTGAATTAACTCTCACTTTAATTATGAACAGTGATGAACTATTTACGTTGCTTTATGTATGTTACTACAGTGGCTATTATACATTTTAAGCAGGACTACATATAGCCTTTTCTTCAAACAAACAATTCACAAGCAGAAGAATTCCACACATTAAAAATGTGACCGCTTTGAGACTGAGTTTGTACAGATCTATTAAACATTAGCCAATCACAGTACTTTCTCACATTTATGTGGACTAACATGCAAAATATCAAATGAGTAAGTGCTATTTACTAATAGGCATGTGCCAGGCTCCTCAATACTGTAATACGTATGTCCTAAAGGTAAGCCCTTCCTATCAAAAAGAAAGCTTAAAATGAAAACACTGTTGATATCTATAACTATTTAATAAAAAAATTAAATTAAATTAATATAGTACTTTATATGATACTAGCTAATTAAAATATAATTTTGAGCCTCTATTTTTCCTTCTTCATTCTGGTTGACCCCGACACCCCTTCCATAAGGCATGCTTTATGAGATCTTCTGAAAAGACAAGATTAAGTCATCATGCCCTCATGCTCAATATAAGCCAACTCTCTGTCTGTTATTAACAAGGAAGACTGGACTCAGCAGGTGTTCTTCTATATACTGCAGACCACTGCCTTCTGAGCGTCTTTGCTGTCAGATCAGAGTGTATAGACATGTTAAAATGACACAATTGAATACTGCTAAGTCAGAGGAGTCAAAAATATATTTTTCTGTAGAATCATTTTTCTTTCATATGTATAGCTGTGATCATTATAGATTGCTCAAATGATTTGTCCTCTAATGGTCAAACAGTCAAGACAAGAACTTATAATTTGTACAGGTTAACTTAGCCATGGTATCAAAATGTGTTATACTGATTGAGATGTTTAGATGAGCACAACTGTTCAAGTTCTATAGAAATCTGTTTCACACAAGCCCAGACTCCATCTTCTATTCACCCTTATAGAACCTACTTTTACCCAGCACAGATAGAGCAGGGACAATTCTGGAAAACAAACTTTCAAAAGCCATAAATACTGTTCTTGGTTTTAATTGTCTAAATATTTCCCTGTTTTAATGGTTGTCATACCAGAGATTCTGCATGAATGGTATCATACACATGCACATACATGTCTTTGCTTGTAGGAGTGTGGCCCAACATAGAAAAAAAAATAAAATAAAAAAACTAATTTCCCAGTATGGGCGTCTTTGAAGATGCGCCTGAACCTTATACCCATTGATAATTTAATATCTCAACCTCACTGTTTCCAGATCATGGGCTAAAAGCAGCCTTATAATCCTAATGTCATTTCTCACATGAAGGTTATTGCCCAAACCACTGTACCCTTTAGTTGTGTGGGAGTACAACTCAAGAAATCCCTAGCTAACCAATTCTGATCTGTCCCTCAAATCTGTAAAGGGCCTTTAGTGCTCATTTTCTAGGCAAAGCTCCGGCTGTTTTTATTCAAAGACTGTGAGCAACACTGTGGGGAACATGCAGGTACATTCCAGTCCACCGCATGCCCTGTGGTTCAAGTGAGGCTACTTGTCTGTCCAGGGGGGCATGCATCAGGGCTTCCTGCCAAGCACTCCTTCGCAACTCACTCCTTCAGACGTTATGGAGATTATCTTCTCTGTTCTCAAGGACAGTAAACAATATTTTCAAATACTATTATATAGCTAAGATTGAATCTAATAAATAAAACATTTTCAGTCAAAAAATGTTTACTTTTTTACGTTTTTCTTTCCTGCTTAAAGTCTCAGCTGGATAGGAGTTAAAAGCATTCACGCTCTTTGCTTTTTGTTAATTCACACATAGAATCAATAAGAGGGTGCAGTACTGTACATATCAATCACCACTTTTAAAAGTATGGATAATTGGTTCACCTCAAGCCTTATCTCCTCTAGACATGCTTTCAGTTTTTGTCAGGAAATAAAATTGAATATAAAACAGCATTTGAAAGGATAAAGATATTTCTGTCAAGAAAAACAAGGTCTCTAGCCTTGTAACAAAAGTCATTGCATTCTGGGCCAGAGGATTATTTTCTTTCTGGCATGAGAAAATTGTCCAGAGATTGGATTGGAACAATGGAATATGATGCTGTTTAAATCCATTGGAAATTGCTTTACAGGCAAGAAGAAAAGGAATCACTTTTAAAAAGCATTCATTTCATCTCCTGCTGGCATTTTATCATTGACACAACTGACTGATTTATGCTGATTACCTTGGCAGGCCACATAGCAAAACTCATCTTCAAAAAATTCAGCAGCGAATCCCATGTGAACAGCTGGGAATTTTAATAAGCATTAGACTTAGAGAGGTTCTATCAAGATAATGACTGATTACTTGATATTTTACTTTTTGTTTGGATTTTGGTCCCAGTTGATTAAATTCACAGCAGAAAACTGATTTCTGCTTCTGGTCCAATCGCTCACTTTATAATTTGACACTAGGGCCCAAATATATATGCTCTTTGGAGTGTATCTGTGGTAATGAGCACATGTTAAGAATATAAATTATATTACACTATGAAAATAAAATTATCATCATCATAATCTCCTTTAAAACCTAATCATTGTCTTGTCTGATCAGTGCCACCATAAATTAGTTATTTTTTTTTGGTTTGAGCAATCCACATATGCTGTTATGTACAATAAGTTCAACTCATAACTTCACCTTGAAATGTAATTTTAGTTTACAAAGTGGACTGTAAGAATGTTCAGCTTTCAAAGCTGATATAAAATATAAATCATCTGTAAATTGTGAAAATATGGTAATTAGGATTTAATTCAGATTGACAGATGCCAAATTTAACTAAATAAGAATCTTCCAAACCCCATAAACATTGATTACGAGTATATTTCAAATAGGGAATTGTATTTGAAATACATAATACATTCTTCAGTGTAAGAAATCTCAAATACATGTCAGATATTCTGAAATGTATAATTAGAGATACCATAACAATATATTTGAGATATTTAAAATGCATTTAATATGCTTAAAATCAACAAGAATTTTCTCAGGATATTTTGATATTAATTTCAGATGAAAGAAAATTTAAATCTCTAAATGTTTATTTGGCTTGCTATAGGATTAAGGGGTGGCACAGTGGTAGTGCGGCTACCTCACAGTTAGGAGGCCCGGGTTCACTTCCCAGGTCCTCTCTGTGTGGAGTTTGCATGTTCTCCCCGTGTTGGCGTGGATTTCCTCTGGGTACTCTGGTTTCCTCCCAAAGACATGCAGGTTAGGTGCATTGGCGATCCTAAATTGTGCTGTGTGTGCCCTGCAGTGGGCTGGCATCCTGCCTGGGGTTTGTTTCCTGCCTTGCATCCTGTGTTGGCTGGGATTGGCTACAGCAAACCCCCGTGACCCTGTAGTTAGGATACAGCGGGTTGGATAATGGATGGATATATAAATGATTAATGCATTATTATTATCTATTGTGACACAGTATATTTTGTTGCACATTACTTGTAAAGTAATATATTAAACAAGTAAACTTATGCTGAAAATAGAATATTTTACTTCTGAAAAAGATTATGATTATGCTTGTAAAAAGATTAAATCATTTGCCTGAATATCATAAAGAGTATAATTAAGTGCAATGGAAATGTGTTTCTTAAATTAATGCTACTTTGAAATATTTAAAAAGTAATCTTTAATAGTGAAAATCCTTTGAAAAACTTATATTCACTTGGAATATTAGCAAGTGATTAGCAATGTACCTTTTTAGGCATTGAACCATTCTTCACCCATTAAGACATTATAATGAACTCTTAAACCCAGTTTCCTTTTTTCAAGTCTTGCTTTTATAGATTAATTCTGCAACACTCTGTAGCAATAAAGGCAAATTTATAATTGTAAGGGAGAATTAAAACATTAACTATTAATACTCTGTTCTGTTCTAATTAAAAAAGACATTCAGCATATAAAATTTTGCTTGGGTAAATTTAACCTATAATCTAGATATTAAAATATAATACATGATATATAGATTTTATTTCATTTTCAAAAATCCAGTCTTTTCAAATTTATAAGTATAGAAGCGTCATGATACCACAAGTCTAGGCATTAAAATTTTATAAAGAAAAAGATATAACAAATGGTTTCACAAAGTATAATCACATGAAGTCATGAAAACTTGTAACTTCTTTTCATTGCCCTGTGGTATCTCGCTTAAATTGGGAGAATTTTCTTGGGAATGGTTTTGCATGCTTAGGATAACAACATGGAAGTAATTGGAAAATGGTAGTGATTCTTGGGCATCATTTTGAATTACACACTTCATAGATTATAATGAAATTAAAGGGATGTATATGTATATTTATGTCTGCTATTTGTATGTATAGTAATATAAAAAACCTTTTTACTTTTTATATAGACAAAGGTATACAGCATTAAATGAGGAGATGGCACTGCTTCATTTCTGTATCTGGTTCTCTGTATCTCTGTTTCACAGATTTGTTAATTTAATAGTTATGGCCATTACTTGTTAACTCATTTATAACAAAACTAAACAATATTTTAACCATATGCACCAGGGAGGATTTAAGTGTTTGGCCAGTTGAGAGTTGCCTGTACTGTATGTTTAATGGCTTTATTACTATTCATCTTCTGCATGTATTTGTATAAACCCAATTCAAAGGCCAAAGAATACTGGAACTAATATGAACTACACCTGTGTTAGATGGAATGATAAACCACAGCCAGCCAAACACTACTTAATATCAAGAAAAAAAAATTACTAATAAAAATATTAAAAGAATTAGATAACAACATTTGTATGCATTTGAAATAATTAATATTGGAATGAAATGAGATTTCTTCTGAATGTTATGACAAAGGCATTTAAAAGTTTGAAGTTTTGCTCTGAAATTACTCATCTACAGCATGCTGAGCCATTGCTAAGATTACTATAATACAGTATCCCACTGTGTGTTATACATCAAAAGAGCTATCAACATTGTTTGGTATGTTTTGTGTTTACACATCCTTTTGAAGAAATGCAGGGAGCTTAGGAATATTTTTAGCTCTTCTCTTTAGGTAAACAAGAACAGATGAGCAAAATGGAACAATCTTACACTGTAGCAGCAGGAATCGAAAAACCTGTATTAGATTGCCACCTCTAATGAACACTGATCTCTTAACATTTTCTGTTTTTAATTTATTTTATATAGGACAAACTAAAGCAGCTAGTGACATCGGTTTCTTTAATTGAACGCTGGCACTGAGCCTTTCCTTCACCTTCCAATAAATAAGTATAAGTGAGTTTTTTGTCTGTTTCTCCACTTCTTAAAAGCTGGCCCCAGGTGAGTTATTCAATAGAAGGCAACACAAATGTTGCCAAATGGATGTCCTACCATTACTTGCACTGTCATTTATGCACAACACTAATACTGGTCTAAGACACTCAGTGGTTTGTAAAAGTCTACAGGAACCTGTTCTTGACAGAAATTGATTCCAATTAATCACCAGCAGTTAACATAGGTCAAAGTATCAGGACTGTGAAGGAAACAGTGGACCTCCACCCAAAGAAAAATACTATTAGGAAGCCAAAGTACAAACCTCACAAGGGGACCAACCAAGGAATTGAGCTAGAGTCCAAAAATTTTTGGACAGCTAAATTCAGATTCATGGTGACATTACCATGTTAAGCCCTAACGCTTCTCGAGTCAACATTCTGCTGCCATCCAGTGGACGAAATAAGATGCTTTAGTTATAAACATTATATAAAAAAAAAATATATTATCTATAACTCCTTGATAAAATCAGGATTGGCAAATCTGACATTATTTCTTTAGTTGTGGCAACATCACCTTGCTAATGAGTATTTCTTGATTTATGAAAGGAAGTAAAATCATGCGGTGTAGCATCAACTAAAGGAACAGTTTTATGAAACCAAGCTTCATAATGTAGATAGAGATCCAACCTTGTACTCACTTTAATGTCATTAATCAACAAAGCTTAATTTGCAAAGAAGCAAATGTTTAGCAAACAGCCTCTGAAACTGTAATTATCATTAAAAACTGGGTATAATTTAATATGAATGAGGTCATTAATATGCACACTCATAGTAGAGGATTTCATTTAAATTTCAAGTCTAATTATGGACACTAAAGGTTGATGACCATTTAAATTGATCTCTTTTGTAGAAAACAACACTGGGAGATGCTGTAACCTGAATGATAGAACTTAAAAGTCTATTCAGTTAGGATGGAGATTATCCCGCATTATAAATCCAAGCTTTTCCCAAAAATCATCCACATTATTTAAAAGGGCATGTTTTTATTTGCACACCAGGACAGGTAACCAGCAGTGAAAGTAATGCAGTAATCTGTAAACTGATCCACACTCTATAATCTCAGTAAGGGGCCAGACACAATTAAATTCAGACATTTCCTTGCCACTTTGGTGCATAGAGATGTGAAGTTGATTTTTAATAGCTCAGACTACTGTAAACTGATATTATTAGTGCTAACATGCAGCAATAATGTGGATACTTCATACTAGTCCAGGTAGTTCAATTTAGCATAAGTTTTGAAAACATTGCCTCTTGGAAGTCATTATATTTTACCTTCTGGATTAAACAGTTTGGAATTCTAGCAATCTGCTCTATGGACTCTCTAGTGATGAGCATCCATTTTGGGAGTGTTGAGTGCTTGTTATGGATCTGAACTGATAACTTGAATTGAAAACATATATAGTCAGTTACAGAGTACTCGTATTTGTAAGATTTTATTATTGTACAAATACAGTTTATTCAGGTATAAGTTTTAAGAGGTTTAGTCACTCATTATTTTATATAACATCTATTAAGGCGAGTATCACCACTAGGTTTTATATAAAGCAAGGAAGACCAAAATAATTACCACACATGAAAATATGATATATTTAATCCTTGCCTATAAATTATAAACAACGTTGATTAATTCATGTTGGTTCCCATTGTGAAATCTGGTATACAGCAGTCACTGAAGTAAAAGACTGGGCAAAGATTATGAGGGCTTTTATGTGCCATGCTTAGGCACATATTTATTAATGATTTTGAATGCAATGAGCCAAAGCACCTGCACAATTTTTGTGCCCTGTCATTTCGCCACTTGGGCTAATGTATTGAATAAGATGAGGAATTCTGCAGCAGAAATAAAGTAAGTTCTGGCATTGTACACTGCTGTATAGAGCAGTGATCATGAGCCAGCACAAATTCAGGTTCTTTTAAACATGTCTGCATTGACTCATCTCCCTTCACCCATTCAAGTAAGTCTAAATTTGGCAGCAATTCTCTGTTGGAAATTAATGCTTTGTATGAGTGATCAAAAATAACAGCGCAAAACTATGTTAATCAAAATTCCACGACACAGTATCATGCACCTTCATCATTTTTACTCATCAGCATAAGCTACTACAGTACTGTATTCATGACTGACTTTCAAAATACAAACAAATATATATTCCAAATGATTCTTAAGTTCTTTCTAATCATTACCTGACATTTTATACTCTGTGGTGTTATTCTGTCTGAGACAAATTGACCTATCAATCAAACTGTTTTATGTAGTTCCTATTATAATAAGCATTGTCACAACCAGTTTCAAAAGGAGTTTCTCATTTTAGTGCTAGGCAAAACAGTGAATAGTATATGCACAATAGACAATATATTCAGCAATAATATCAATTCAGCTTTTGTTTTCATTTCTACTTTGAAATTTTATTTCATTGTTAATGCCAGTCTGAAATCAGATGAGAACTCCCAAGCTATGAATTTGAAATTATGTCTGCTAAGTCACTATGCTACTTATTTTAAATAATTAAATTCATATTTTATCAATTGCATAGTAGATAATATGAGTAGCTATACATAAAATCATTATGTTCCACTAACATGTCACTTTATCTGTTAACACAGTTTCAAATGTAATGTTAAATCTGCCTTGATCAGGGTTTGTTCCTGCAACCATATCGAGAATGGTATCTAACAGATTTTGGAATTTGTATGGTTGAAATCCAAAGAGAGACAAAGAAAACCCAAATAACTTTAACATTCTGAATGTGAGGTACAAGTCCTATTTTACAGTATTGATCCTGTCTACATAGCAACATATGAGAGAATTTGTATCTCAGTATACAGTCACTACAGACACAGTGAGATTGCTGGCAAGCTTCTCAGTGACCTACTACAGTTCTGCCATCTAGTAGATAGCCATAGATTTTTTTTGTGCTATAAACAGACAGTCTGTAGCTATGTTATCATGAAAAAGGGTGTAAAGCTGCTGATGTTTTGAAAGAATTAGATTTGCAAGAGGAATATTTTGATGATAATGACAGTGATCAAGATAGTGACAATCAATTGAAGTCATGGAAACTATAGGCTCTACTACTGATGCAGATATTTGCCTCAAAGGTGTTTCTCCTTCTTGTCACAACTGCCAGGACAGCAGTACATGACTCCTTGTCTGGATTATTGCAATTCCCTTTACTTTGGTCTTTCTCGCAGATCTCTCCATAAGCTTCAACTGGTCCAGAATTCAGCTGCCCACATCATTACTAGAACCCCCTCTATTCACCATATCACTTCCGTTTTGTAGCAGCTTTATTGGCTTCCAGTTCAGTTCTGAATTCAATTAAAAATTCTACTACTAACTTTTAAAGCTATCCACAACCTTGCCCCTCCACATCTCTCTGACCTCCTCCATGTTGCCATTCCCTCCCGTACCCTTAGTTCCTTTTCCTCCATCCACTTGACTGTCCCCTTCGTCCGTCTTACCACTATGGGGAGCAGAGCATTCAGCTTTGGAACTCACTACCATCTGAGCTTAGAACTATTGAATCATTTTCACTTTTCAAATCTAAACTTAAAACTCATTTGTTTAAGGCTACTTGAGTGTTTAGAAAGGCGCCTACAAATAAATAAAATGTATTATTATTATTTTGCCACCCACTGACTGCAACCAGTCACTAACTAAAAAATGTGTTGTGTGCGACAAGCAAGGACAGTGCAAAGAAACATGCCATATTTGTGGCACATGTGCTTCTAAGCCTGCACTCTGCGTGGTGCCATGCTTCTAGGACTCTCGTTCTAATGGTGACCTTCTGTCATGTAACTGGTAAAGTAATTACCAGTTTCTTGACATATTTGACAGAGTTACTTTTGATAATAAATCTGTTGCTTTCTAATACATTTACCTTTTTCATGAGTTTTGATTGAGTTATGTTTGCCTCCTGCTTGCTTTGCTTGCTTGACCCCCCCCCCAACCCTCCCGGGGCACGCTACATGCCAGCCACATCGTGTCTCTGACCCTCGCGTTATGAAGAGGGGGGCTGAACGTACGCTAAAGAGATGAGTTTGCTCCTCCGAAACCCCCTCTTAAACCCTTCCCCTATGCTTGATCAGCTGGCTTGCTGCTGCTTGTGCCGTGCTGCATGGTCTGCATGTTGCACTGCGCTTCAAACATTTAAAAGCCTGTACAGCAGCTGTCCTCCTTGTCTCGTGGGATGTTAAAGTGTCTCTGAGAAAATCACGTCTCAAACCAAGTTTTTTTTATATAATAGAGAGATACGGAAAGACCTATACTTTAGCATCCTGGTAATAAATAACCTAGCAGTCAATGTGTTAAATAGCAGGAAAAATGACCAGAAGTAGGACTGCCTATTTCCGCAAACAAAGTTTGATTGAAGTCACCTTTCTAAGTTGTCCTCAATGAAAACATTCCTCATCAACAGATCTAATACACCTGCTTTCATACACTCTGCTGATGCACACACAAAAGCTGTCACAACATCCACTTTAAATTTAGAACTTACTAAATGATCAAACAGCTGTGTGCAAGGCTACAGAGCATGGAGAGCAGCAGACAAAATCTGTACTGAGAATTCTGAAAAGCAATCGATCGGTCACTCTGAATAGTGTTATTCTTCTTCATTCAAAATGTACAGCGAGACACTCTGTGCTAAAATAAAAGTTACTACATAATTTTATAATATAAATTTACAAATGCACTTATTGTGACAGGTTACCTGGGGTGGAAAGAGCAATAAAAAGGCACCGAGAAAGTGACGGGTAGGAGTTGGTCTTTACAGACACAAGAGTACATAATTGGAACAGACTAACTCCACTTAGTAACAGTTGGACTAGATGACTGTAACTACATGCTGAATTTGTATCAAAACAAAGGGAAGAATGCGGGAATGGAACTTTACCCTTAAGAGATGTAGAGATCTCACAGGTGGAAATGTTCCCTTAGCCTCCATAAAGGAACCTTGACCTTGCAGAAATATTATTTTGAACAGACTTCCTGAATGCTCTGTATAAAACCTGAGCTTTCAGAATGTTTCTAGAGAAAACAAACATACTAAATAACATTAAATTGGCCTACCACAGAAACTAAAGAAATTCTGTATGAAATGCAGGAACTGCTTTTCAGTAAAATTTTTCTGAGTTCACAATAGCCTCATTTACATTGCAGAACTAATATAGGAGCTTTCATTTTTGATGTCTCATTGTTTATATTATATATATATATGTGTGTGTGTGTGTGTTTCCTTATACACAGATAGCTCTGAAACACCTAGTATGTGCAAGTTAGTAAGAGCCTGGACATGGTGTAAAAGGGAGTAGGAAGGAAGAGAATGCTTTTTTTGACCTGTTAATTTTTCATTGGCACTCAGGCTATGATCACCTGTATTGCTTTTTGGCCAGAAGCTGTTTTTTTATCTCTATAGCATCCTTTTATTTTTTACCACATAACTGGATGCCTACAGGAACACTTCAAGTAATTTTAAACATGCAACTCTAGAAACCTGTACTTTCAATGTTGTATCCAATATGTGTTCTTGGTACATGCTTATAGTAATAAATCAGCCACTTTTGCCCAGTAAATGATTTAGAAACAAGATTACCATGGTGGCCCTTGGGTTAGATTCATAGATTGGATTCTAGATGTGTTTGGAAGATTAAAAATGATTTTAATAAATTTTAAAACTACAAAAAACAATGCATCTTACAAATTCCCACTGTAAATTTTCTTCTTCTTCTTCCTGCTCCCATTAGGGGTTGCCACAGCGGATCATCTTTTTCCATATCTTTCTGTCCTCTACTTCTTCCTCTGTTATACCCATCACCTTCATGTCCTCTCTCACCACATCTATAAACCTTCTCTTAGGCCTTCCTCTTTTCCTCTTACCTGGCAGCTCTATCCTTAACATCCTTCCCCCAATATCCCAGCATCTCTCCTCTGCACATGTCCAAACCGACGCAATCTCATCTCTCTGACTTTGTCTCCCAACCACCCAAATTGAGCGGACCCTCTAATGTACTCGTTCCTAATCCTATCCATCCTTGTTACATCCAGTGAAAATCTTAGCATCTTTAACTCTGCTACCTCCAGCTCTGTCTCCTGCTTTCTGGTCAGTGCCACCATCTCCAATCAAGATAGGAAAATAGTCATCTTAGATCACAAAACTTAGAACACAAAAATTTTGATGAGAACAGGTCGATCAGACCAACAAATCCCACCAATCCTATCCACTTAATTCCTCCAAAATAACATCAGGTCTAGTTTTGAAGGCCCCTAAAGTCGGACTATCTACCACACAACTTGGTAATTTATTCCATTTTTCTACAGTATTCTGTGTGAAGAAAAACTTAACGTTTTTTAGAAATTTACTCTTAACAAGTTCCCAACAGTGTCCCAATGTTCTTGATGAAGTCAGTTTAATGTAACAGTTTCGATTCACTGAACTAATTTCTTTAAAAAAATGTAAACACTTCAATCGCCTTTTAATTTCCTTTTAGTTAAACTGAAAAGGTTCAGCTCCTTCAATATTTCCTCATAACGCATCCCCTGCAGTCCTGTAATCAGCCCAGTTGCTCTTCTCTGTTCCATTTCTAGCTGTGCTATGACTTTTTGTAGCCTGAAGATCAAACCTGCACACAATACTTTTGAAGAGGCCACACCAGTGCATTATAAAGCTTCAGCATAACATCCTAGGATGTGTACTCTACACATTGTGCTACATAGCCTAATATTCTGTTAGCCTTCTTAATGGTTTCTGTCAGGCAGCTGATAGTGTGGAGTCCACTAAAACTCCTAAATTGTTTTCATAATACGTAGTACTTTCAAGTTTCAGATCTACCACTTTGTATTCAAATGTAACATGTTACTGTCTCTATATAATGCTTAACATTTCCCTGCAATAAATTTAATCCACTACACATCTGCTCAAGCCAGTATGCTGTCCAATTCGCTTTTTAATGATTCAACAGATTCTAGATTATTTGCCAATCCACCCAGCTTGTTATCTTTCAAATGTAACCAGCTTGTTGCTCATATTCATATCCAAATCATTTATATATAATCCACAATCGCTAAACTGACTTTAGGGTCTTCGTTTTTTTTTTTTTTTGGCTTCATGGCACTAACACTTTCACTTTGGATTCAGTGTAA
This sequence comes from Polypterus bichir lapradei, assembly GCA_026402145.1. Lineage (NCBI taxonomy): Eukaryota > Metazoa > Chordata > Cladistia > Polypteriformes > Polypteridae > Polypterus > Polypterus bichir. The sequence continues at coordinate 74,741,164 of JANRMT010062806.1, forward strand.
TTTATTAAATTTTTACCATTCTTAAAAAAAAAATAGAACATTCCTGTTATATTTCAGTTAAATAAGATTTTGTTAATATCACTAAATATCATAATAAGCAAATGTCTCTACAATATTATTCTGTTTAGTACTGTTGATCCAGATAGTAAACACAGAATGTTTGGAATACTGTATATAATCAATCAGACAAGACTCAATATATTTCATAATATTCAGCAAAGGAATTTAATTATACTTGAAGCCAAACTGAAAGTATTTATTTGTTGGGTCTGTTCCTTGGGTTTTAAATTTAGTAACTACTAGCCATATTCTCAAAAGCCATGTTACAGTTTATAAGATTAACATTGGCATGTGTTTGATTTGTGCCATTGTAGGACAGATTAGCATTATCCAGTCTGATCTGCCTGATAGTCAGAGACACTGTTAATATCAGCCAAAAGGTCTCAATTACCATGACCGGGCACCTCTTCTGAATGCAGCCTTTGCACCTTATCTGATCTAACCTTATGACATGAGCGATTCCAGATCAAGTAGCACTGCAAAGACATCTCTTAGAGACAACAGCTGGACACCCGAGTACACACAAAGAGCCATGTTTCAAAAAGTGGCAATCTTGATGGACAGAACCAATTATCTACGAAAAAGATGAGCTTATACACATCCTGTGAGAAAAGGCTGGCAGCTCAGCCTGGTCGGGACGCTCCTGAAATGGAAGGATGGGGGAAGGCAGCTACTTTTGGACACTACCTCCCCCCAAAACACTAGATGGCAGCTCTCCTGGAGTGTTGCGGTGCCCCGGATTCCGGCATCCTGAGACTTGCAGTTCAGTTTCTCAGCCCTATTGGGTGCCTTGGGTGCCACCAGGGGGTGCTGTGAAAGGACCTGGGGAGTCATGCTTTCTTATAGCCCTGATTAAAGACTTGGAATTCTCCATCTGACTTGGGTCAAAGACTATATAAAGGACTGCTGTGAACCCAGCAAGGGAGCCAGAGTCAGGTGGAGGTGGACAAAGCTTGCTGGGAGGTGTGGAGGAGGTAGAGAGAGAGAGAGAGAGAGAGAGAATTGTGTTTATTATTTGATTACTTGCCTATTTATTGTAGTTGTGGTGCTGGGAGGGACTGTTTAAGGAAGGAAAGGAATAAAAACAACTTCTTAGTTATTTTACCTTTTTGTTCAAAATCCCTAGCAAAAACCAGATCTTCTAGCTTCTCATTAAGCTCAATACTTTCAACGTGCCTGTAACTTTGGCTGTCCAGACCCCATAGTGTGTAGGGTGTGGCTGTAACAGAGGTTGGAGAAATCCTTTATACTCTGAAGGGCAAGTTTGCTGGACTGACTTGCCTTTATTGTAGTTAGACAAGGGTGCCAATTGTCCAAACCTTGCTGAGGAATAGCAAATGCACAAGCAGTAAGAGACCATATATGTAAGATCACACATTCATCTTGCTGAAAATAGTAATTGACTGGTCACCAATTGCCCTGAAGATGCGATTTTGCTGGCAACAAGACCACCAGAAAGTGTGACCATGTGTCTGGAGAAAATCAAACAGGAAAGGAACAAAACATTGCTTTCTCCAGAACTATAAGTACACCTACTTTGGTTCCAAGATCAATTTATTGTAACGTAGTAGTTAGGACAAAGCAAAATAATGTGTTATAGCATTAGAGAAACTGTAAAATGTAAATAACCTTGTAAATGATGAGTTCTAGATGTTATAGGTTTCTTGCTGAATCTAGTAAGAAAGTGCATAGCAGGAACTTGCAGACACAGAAACTCTGTGTGAGGGGGGGTAAGCCGTTGCAGACTATTTGTAAGTAAATCAACACCACCTTCATGGTGAAGGCAACAGAAGCTTCATAACTATCTAAAAAAACTTCTCCATCTTAACTACATGGATTTAAAGATCAGAATTCATATGTACCTCTTTCTATAGTTGAGAAAAAGCTCACCTAAATTTTTGTCATTTTATGTTTTGCGTTGTTTATAATTGTATTTTGTATAAATACCATATACTGTATATCTATTGTGAAAGATCAGCCTCAGCACAGACAGACATGGACTCCAAATGTACAAAACACGCACCGTTTGTTTACAGACCACACAACACCAACATAGTGCACAAGAATACCACACTCTGCTCAGTCCTTTCTCTTGCTTCAGGCCGCCTCCACTCCTCTCTCGTAAGCTCCATCCTCTTCCACCTGACTCTGGCTCCTCAAGTGGTGGCTGCAGGCTCCTCTTATAGCCCACCCGGAATTGCTTCAGGTGGTAATTAGCCGATTTAGGCTGCACTTCTGGGTGTGGCTGCATCACAGCCCAAACAGGCTCGTTAAGTTGTTCTGCTCCCCCTGGCGGTGGCCACGGAGTCCAAAAGGCATGAGCTCTGGTGTTCCATGATTGTGGCCCCAATACTGCCGATGGGGGATGCTCTTTTGTG
>JANRMT010062806.1:74743701-74765308 GCA_026402145.1 Polypterus bichir lapradei
ACATTATTTTCTTTAGTCCAACAAAACTTTTGGGTTATTTGTTGAAAGTAGTGTATTGCCACACTGAACCATAACAGAGAAAGTGTTTAATGTAGACTTTTGCTGATTTCTGAATCCCGTTTATAAATTGTATATCTCTCATATTTCTAGTGTCTTGGCTAGAAAATGAAACACAGATCCTTTACTCATCCTACATTAATTTGGCATCCCTCTTTGGGTGTCTTGTTAATTGTTTTAATTAATTGCCAGTATTGCTGAAGTCAAAACTGATAACAAATTAACAGTGATTATTCAACCCCTTTACCTACACCATAATTTCAGAATTACACCTTGTGCTGTTTGGATAGGTTATTGAATAGATCAAGTGGATTAAGAAAAAGAGTTAAAACAAACACACAAACACAAACAAAGCATGGTTCCTTGGTTATTGTTACTAGAGTCTACACTAAAATGTTTTCCTCATGTTTCAGTGTAAACTGTTCAGAAATTTTTTTCCTTTTATTCTTTTGAAAAAAAAAATCATTTTCTAGATATATCATAATAAATAATACAAACAAAATCATTACAAAATAATTCAGTCAGCAAAAATTGTATTCCATTGTAATAATTCTTCAAGGCTAAGAAACAGCTGTTACACAGTCATTAACCATCCTTATTAAAATGACAGCTCACTAAATCTAAAAAAGCAGATTTTGCAAGCGAATTCTGGTAAAATAAACTAAACTTGTGCTTAACAGCTACCGCATATATGAAAGTATTAGACACGACGCTTTCTTTCACAGCACCATGTCTCCCCAAAGGGTCTGACAGTTTATACATAGGTTGGAGCTTATGTGTTAATTTTTGTTTAAATTCACATATTCTTGTACATATTTTGGTCCATTTTTCATTTCTGCTACCTTTCGCCCTCCATTTGAGAGTGACAAATATTCCTAAGTATCCTCTCTTGCATTTCCTGGGTCTGCTAGGCTTGAGCTGTTACCATAGGCTGTTTAGCATTCTATTAACAAACAGAGCGCCAAGGGGATTGAAGCCACTGCAGGATCTGGTGTCTAGTTTTTCCCTCTGGAATTTTTTGAAAAGGCTTCAATGGATTACAGCTTTTTCTACTTACTCTGAAGCATACTGTGTTTGACAGCCACAATAACTCTATATATTAATGTGCCAAAGCCTACATGCAGAGTTTTGATTTGTTTAATAAATAGAAAAGCCACCTAGCTCTCAAACATTTTCAGTTAAATGATAACTAAAAACGCAAGTTATATCTTGGTGACGTGGAATTCTGGTTATTACACAAAAATAAACTAGATATGCTTACTGCACACATACTTCTAGATTACTGACTTGTTTTACAGTTACCCTTATTATCCTACAACTAATTAATTCAATATAAATTACATAAAATAGATACAAATCTTACAGTATTAGTATTCTATACAAATATCACCAAACTGCACATAATCATACCTAAAGTTGCAAGAATTATTAAATGCACCTAAATGACATTTGGCTTTGTCCTGACCATTATGGGCGGCTCATTGAAGTATAATTCATTTTAGGAATTAAAAAGTGTGTTAAACATCAGCTGGAGGATGCATGCATATCATCCATCTTAGTTAATTTGTATTAAAAGAGATTGCAGGCAACTTTGCAACTGATTTCAGGAATAAGATCAGCTTCTGTTCCTTAGGCCTAATCTGGAAATAGTTTTTGAAAACACACTTGTTATACTTGCATAAATAGTTACTGGCCATTAGTGGGTTTGGTAAAATCACAGAAATGTTTCTGATCTTCACCAAACTCGCTGAAATGCATTGCAGGTTTGAGTGGATTATAATGGTGCAATGATGTTTTAAATGTCACTGTGGAATAGCGAAGTATATGATAACTATACTGGACCAAATATTGGGACAAAAAATGTGAATTGAGCTGTGAAGCAGCAGTGCTAACCACTGTGGCACAGTGCCTCAAGCAACAAAAGGCACAGACAGAGTGATAGCAACAATTAAAATATAACAAATGTCTAAAATGTAATTATATATATATATGCACATAGTGAGGCAGTATCCACTCAGCTTTCATGTCTTTTTTGTTTCTGATCTACTGTTTCTATGCAGATGCCTTTCACTTTATTCTTCTATCAAGATGATAATAATAATGAGATTTTTACTTCTATTATTTCAGAAGGTCTCATGTGTTTTCTCACTCGGGGAGGGCTCCTTTATGGTTTGTTTGGATTTCTGGCAAACCTCATGGCTAACTGCATATGCATCGGCCCATGTCCATTTCACTTAGATGGGCAAGCTGCACTACCAACGAGAGGTTTTGGGCTCCAGCCACTGGCACTGGTCTTTGCTACTGTGCTACTCTGTAACGGCACTGCTCTGTTCAACTACTGGAGAAGTCTGTGATTCAAGTTATATGTTATATACTTGGTGGGCTATGCTATGTTGCAAGGAGCATAACAAGCTTAATCCAGTAGTGAAGATATAACATACAATGAACCTATGCAAAACAACAAAGTATTTTAATACTACTCTTTATACTCAGCTAATGCGCATTTTAAAAAAAAAACACATGCAGGGTCCAAATCCAGGTGGAGTACCGATAGGATACTGACATGTTTTGCATGTATTGCATGTGCAATAATGAAGATTGTTCAGCAATGCAAAATGTGAGGTAGAGTACACTGACAGTACTCATGCCTTAAACTTCTCTCCATGGTTGCTACAGGTCAGTGATGTCACGCTGGCCTCTCAAAGTATCATGGAGCAATCAGAAAACAGCATTTGTCTAAGCTGGTTGCACTCGAAATTTCCAGGAAAATATTTGTCAAACAAGCTCCCTGGCGAACACTGCATATTACTACAAAAAAAAAAAAAAATGCTTTTGAATTTCGCCAATTAAAACTACTGGCCACACTGGCAATGATTACTTGAAAGTAGTCATTATTAAATCTTTATTAATGAAATAACATTTTAATATAAATACTAATGAATCAAACATTTCAAATTTATGATTATCTTTTCTTTTTTTAATAAGGGGGTTAGCAAATTTCTGTGATAACATAGCTTATCCTTTGGTATATTTAAGTATTATTTGCTCCAGTCACTTGAAAAAAAATTAAAAACTGCAGCCCTCTTGTGAACAACAACTCTTCAGTTATGTACTGTGCATTTGCAGAGATTGGTCACAGGGCAACCTGGAGGAGAATACAGGGCATTTAATAATGACGTAGCACTTAGTCTCCATCAACAGGGGTTGCTAATCCTCTAAACTAGAGAAAGAGTTCAGAGGTTAGCCACTCTGGCAATACTTAATAGAAGGAGAGTGGAACACACTAGTTACAAGCAAACATCCACCAAGCAGGGAAACCTATTACATTAGACATGACTGCCTGCTATAATGGACAAATTATCAGGGTGAGGCCTGATAATTTGTCCATTGCTCAGGCAACTGTGAAACCTGGGAAAACTACGAAGAACTGCCACAATGGTTAAAGACACTAACCCTGATCAAAGAAATTTGCCCCGAGTCCTCCAGAAAATAATTTCAGAATAGGGCTTAGGCTTAACAGGTTCATCTCTACTGACTGTACATTTGGCCATTTGTTACATCCTAGGTGAAAATTAAGGAGTTCAATTTTTTTTTTACTTGTCTGTAAGTGTACAGTTTTGTTTGGGCACCTTAGTAATGTGGCTCTGCCCTGTCCTCCGAAGCTGTCACCCGAGTCAAACTACTATGTGCAGTTCGTTTTAAACAACAAACAATGGTGTAGAAAAAAAAATGCATAGTAATGTAAATTCTAAGCAAACACGTAAATGTAGAAGGATTAACTCTTTAAAAATAGCTTGCCTTAATGCTAGAAGTATCAAAAATAAGGTAAGTGAGTTGGAGTTGTATGTAGCAGAGCATAATTATGATATTATAGCAATAACGGAAACCTGGCTAAATAACAAAGATGGAGATGAGTGTAACATAGAGGGATACACATTTTTTAGGAAGGATAGACAGAACAGAAAAGGAGGTGGGGTTGCTGTTTATGCCAAACAGGGTTTAAATGTAAGTCCTCTTCAGTTGGATGATGAGCCCCATCTTAGTGAGGACATGTGGCTTCGCCTGGAAAATATTAGGGAAAGAGGTCTTATTTTAGGAGTATGTTATAGACCACCCAATTCAGACAATAATTTCAACACACATCTTTTTAGTAATATCAAAAAGGCAAGTTTACAGGGGGATATTATAGTCATGGGGGACTTTAATTATCCAAATATTAACTGGGATAACCTTGCAGATGGAGGAGCACAAGAGCAGGAGTTTTTAGAAGTAATCAGTGACTGTTTTTTAACACAGCATGTTAAAGTACCAACACGGGGTGAAGCCTGTCTAGATTTAGTATTCTGTAATAATCAGGATAGAATTGAGGGTGTAGAGGTAATTGAACCACTAGGGTCAAGTGACCATAATGTAATACAGTTCTCAGTATTTTGTAATAGTACGGATGCAAAGACTAAAATTGATAAGTTGAACTTTGGTAGGGCTAATTTTGAGAAGATGCGACAAAGTCTAAGTAGGATAGACTGGGATAAGCTTTTAAGTGTGGAGACAGTCGAGGAGCAGTGGAACAGGTTTAAAAATGTTTTACATGTAATGCAGGACAGATACATACCTAAATTTGGAATTAATAGGAAACTAAAAAAAACTCCACGATGGATTAATAAAGATTTAAAAAAGAAGTTGCAAAGGAAAAAACTGCTGTATAAGGCATATAAGACTAATTACTGCAAAGTGAATCATAGAGCGTATGAAAATATGAGAGCAACCATTAAGAAGGATATCAGGGAGGCTAAAAGACAGTTGGAGAGGAATATAGCAGATAAGGCGAAAGAAGACCCCAAGAGATTCTTTCAGTATTTTAGTAGTAAAAGAACAGTCAAGGAGGAGGTCAAGTTCATCAGGAATAGTAAAGGGGAATTAAAAGATACAGACAATGAAATAGCAGATGCCCTAAACTTACATTTTTCGGAGGTGTTTACAAGTGAGCGAGTGGATAACCTCCCAGAGGTAAACGCAACTACTGAGGTACTGAGGGATTTGGAAATTGAAGAGGGAGAAGTGCTCCTCAGATTAAATAAGCTGAAATCAAACAGATCACCAGGCCAAGATAATATTTATCCTCGTGTTCTTAAGGAGGCTAGTGAGTACATATATAAACCCTTGACACACATTTTTAGGAAGTCACTGAGCACTGGAGAGATTCCGAAGGACTGGAAAATGGCAAATATCATTCCATTATATAAAAAGGGTGACAGGGCAGATCCAAGCAACTATAGGCCAGTAAGCTTAACATGTATCACAGGAAAATTAATGGAAGGAATTATTAAGGATAAGATTGAGCAACACATGGCAAGGACAGGAGTTATTCTGAACAGTCAGCATGGGTTCAGAAGAGGGAGGTCGTGCTTTGCTAACATGTTGGAATTCTATGAGGTTGCAACAAAAGCATACGATCAAAGTGGAGCATATGATGTTATTTATCTGGACTTTCAGAAAGCATTTGATAAGGTGCCACATGAGAGGTTGGGCATCAAGTTAAAAGAAGTGGGAGTTCAGGGTGATGTTTTTAGATGGGTACAGAATTGGCTCAGACACAGGAAGCAGAGGGTGATGGTGCGAGGAACCTCATCAGAACTGGCCGATGTTAAGAGTGGTGTTTTACAGGGGTCAGTGTAGGGCCGCTGCTATTTTTAATATATATAAATGATTTAGATAGGAATACAAGTAACAAGCTGGTTAAGTTTGCAGATGATACCAAGATAGGTGGATTAGCAGATAATTTGGAATCTGCTATATCATTACAGATGGACTTGGATAGCATACAGGCTTGGGCAGATTTGTGGCAGATGAAATTTAATGTCAGTAAATGTAAAGTATTACACATAGGAAGTAAAAATATTGGGTTTGAATACACAATGGGCGGTCGGAAAATCGAGAGTACACCTTATGAGAAGGATTTAGGAGTCATAGTGGACTCTAAGCTATCAACTTCCCGACAGTGTTCAGAAGCCATTAAGAAGGCTAACAGAATGTTAGGTTATATAGCACGATGTGTGGAGTACAAGTCCAAGGAGTTTATGCTCAACCTTTATAATGCACTGGTTAGGCCTCATCTTGAGTACTGTGTGCAGTTTTGGTCTCCAGGCTACAAAAAGGACATAGCAGCACTAGAAAAGGTCCAGAGAAGAGCGACTAGGCTGATTCCAGGACTACAGGGGTTGAATTATGAGGAAAGATTAAAAGAGCTGAGCCTTTACAGTTTAAGCAAAAGAAGATTAAGAGGTGACATGATTGAAGTGTTTAAAATTATGAAGGGAATTAGTACAGTGGATCGAGACTTGTATTTTAAAATGAGTTCATCAAGAACACGGGGACACAGTTGGAAACTTGTTAAGGGTAAATTTCGCACAAACATTAGGAAGTTTTTCTTTACACAAAGAACGATAGACACTTGGAACAAGCTACCAAGTAGTGTGGTAGACAGTAAGACGTTAGGGACTTTCAAAACTCGACTTGATGTTTTCTTGGAGGAAACAAGTGAATAGGACTGGCGAGCTTTGTTGGGCTGAATGGCCTGTTCTCGTCTGGAATGTTCTAATGTTCTAAACAAACCAAAAAAGCAAAGCAAAACACTGTCATACATGAATCGGACTTTGTTGTTTCTTTACAGAGTTTAAGTAATGATCGAGACAATGTTCCAGACAATTTTAAGGATTTTATACAGTAAATACTAGCCAGACCACTATTTTAGGTTCCAAAAAGAGTGCTCTGGTCAACCTTTATTTATTCACCTTTCTATTTGTTTATTATTATTTTTTGAAAATGATAGACAGATTAACTCTGACTATATTATAAAAAAGAAAAAAAAACAGTCAAACAGATACTCACATCTGTGTGATTTGTTTTCTTTATAGATTCTGCTGTTACAAGAAACAACTTAGGCTATGTGCCAGATTCAAGTGCCTTTTTAAATGAAAAAGTGTGAATGTGGCCAAGAGCAGAATTGGACCTTTTGCAGGAGCAGAATAAAGCGGCCAGGACTGGGACTGAAAAAATCACTACTGTGCAAATATCTACCACCTTGTCACTCCTGGACAAAACCAGACACATATAGTGCCTTAACAGTCTTAACAAAGGAAACCCAAAATGTGATCAGAGATGTGCTCCGGTTAAAATCAAAATTAAACTAGTGTACTCCTGCTTTCGGCTGCATGGGCCAACGTCCATCAACAGTGAAGAGAAAAGGGCTGACTGACAGCAACAGAAGGCACCTAACTGTCAGTGACACTCCTAGCATATTGTAAAGATGGGAAAAGGAAACAGGGGTTATAAGAATGACAATTAGTTAGCTGAACATTTAAACTGAATGCAGCTGGAGTTGTTTTACTCTGTTCAGAAGCTATTTTGCCAAAACACAACTAAGAAAGTGACAAGGCACAAAACTCAAAGACAAAAATATAGAACAGCTGGATGAATTGGACTGCTGCCATGCAGAGATGCATGGATAGTAGAGAGAAAGTTTGAGACTGCTCACTCAATGGGAACACGCTGAACAAGTGCAAAAAGCAAACCAACAAAAGATTCCCATGCTAAATTTTTCCAAGAGCTACTTGACTCAAGATTATCACTAAAAATAGAAGCAAAATACTTTTAGTTTAGACCTTTTAGACAAACGACACAGCTCCAATTAAATTCCTTTGTTTTTAACTCCTATTTATGTGCTATGATTAAGGTGGTTATGTATAAGCCAGGGTTTTACCATTGGCTTAAATATACTGTATGTGTATTTAATATTTGTGTTGTTTTTCAAATATTATTGTGTACATTTTGTTATCAATTTTGCTAATTTTTTGCTTGGTTTGCATCTTATTTGTTTAATATACAGTATACAGCATTAAAACCTCCTGCCTAATATTGTGTAGGACTCCTTTGTGCCACCAAAACTGCTCTGAGCCGTCAAGGCATGACCTCTGCAAGTTCTCTGAAGGTATCCTGTGGTATCTGGCACAAAGGTTATGCTACCAAAATCTTGAAGTCCTGTTAGTTTCAAGTTGGGACTTCCATACAGAGGACTTTTTTTCCTGGCACATCCCACAGATGCTCAACTGGATTGAGATCTGGGAAATTTGACGTTCAAGTCTTTGTCATTTCCTTAAACCACTCCTGGACAATTTTACAACGTGACAGGGTGCATTATCCTGCTGAAAGAAGCAACTACTATCAGTGACTACTGTTGCAGTGAAAGGGTGTATGTAGTCTGCAACAATCTTTAGGTAGGTTGTATGTGTCAAAGTAACATCCAAATGAATGCCAGGACCCAAGGCTTCTCAGCAGAGCACTGCCCAGAGCATCACACTGCCTCTGTCAGCTTGCGTTCATAGTGCATCCTGCTACCATCTCTTCCCAAGTTAAATGACGCACACGCACTCAGCAGTCAACATGATCTAAAGAAAAACGTGACTCCTCATACCAGGCCACTTTCTACCAATGTTCCATGATCTAAATACGAACACTCATGCCCATGGTGCATACTTTCGGCAGTAGACTGGGGTCAGCATGGGCACTTTGACCAGTCAGCAGATATGCAGCCCCATAAGTAGCCAGCTACGATGCACTGTGTTTGGACCCTTCTCTCTTTAAGCCAGCATTAGGTTTTTCAGCAATTTGTGCTATAGTAGCTCTTCTGTGGGATCAGACCAGACAAGGTAGCCTCCCGAAACACAACAAGCCTTGGGTGTCAATGCTCCTGTCACTTGTTAACCAGTTGTCCTTCCTTGGACCACTTTTGTTAGGTACTAAACACTGCATACTGGGAAAATACTACAAAACCTGCCATTTTGGAGATCCTCTGATCCAGTCGTCTAGTCATCACAATTTGGCCCTTGTCAAAGTCGCTCAGATAATTACGCCTACCCATTTTTCTTGCTTAGAACATACGATCTTTAAGAATTCACTTGCTGCCTAAAATATCCTACCTTTTGACAGGTGCCACTGTAATGAGATAATCAATGTTACTCACTTCACATCAATGGTTTTACTTTTGTGGCTGATCGTTGTATTATTGTTTATTCATTATTGTACCGTTTACTATTATATTCAGAAAATACCTGTATGCATTAGTGTTGTCTTCTGCCCTGTCCCCTGAGCCCAAATGACGGACAGTGATAACTCTAGATATGTAAAAAGAGAAGTGGCAATGTACACTGCAGCTTTACCATTATCGGTTCTAGATTCTTGTTTCTTGATTTACAATTCTGGTTTTGATTTTGGGATTTCTGGCTTTGAATCCTGTTTAAAAAATTTGGTCTCTGGGTTTTATTTTGGGCTTTGTTTGCTCGGAAAGCCTTTTTTGTTTTCTTTTGTAGGCCTGCGTTAGTTTTTGATCCTTTTTGAAATTAAAAAAAAAAAAAAATTTAAACTAATGTTTTGTTATTTTGCAATCAAAACTTTTACGATTTCCCTCTAATTTTGCATATTTAAAGGTCTTGCCCCAGTTTTGGGCCTGTGCAGGTCAATAGCCTGCCATCTGAGTTTGGGCTAGGCTCCCTGGGATAAGACTTGTTCAGTAGGTCCATACCAGCAAAGTGACAGATTCGGTCCTATTCAAAGGAGTGACATGTCATAGGAGTGACATAACAAAGGAGTGAAACCTCAGATATAAATTTCAAAGGAGTGACAACCATCCAACCAACCATCCAAGTGGTAAGTGAGGCGACAACAATTGTTTTGGCAAGTGTACTTTCAGTTGTGTGTGGTAGGTGACTCGTTATGTCACTCCAATAAAATGTCACTCCTTTAATATGGTATTTATGTCACTCCTTTGTTATGTCACTCCTATGAAGTGTCACTCCTTCGATACAGACCCGACAGATTTTGCTAGTGACAGAAAGATTAGCAAAAACACAAGAATATCTGCTAGAAGAATTCCTGATAGGCTATAGCAAGGACAATCCAAAAGGAAGTAGGGCATGTATCTGCACACTAGGCAACAAGCACATGAATGATATTAGTTATTAACATGACGTCACAACATTGTGTCTATATTAGATACTGAATAATGGATGTTCATGAAAAGAATAGAAATAATGAGCAACAGATGAAGAAAGGGAATAATAAAAGCACATGAAACATGTCTGGCCAGCTTCAACATTTAATAAAATCAAAACCTTAAAGACACATCAGAGACAGAAATGAAAATCAGGGGTCCATGGTGGATGGATCTTATGAAGCCTCTTCCGCTGGGGTCAAAAAATAGGAAAAGGCAGTTGGCTAGGAACTGGTCGGGGCATTCTGTGTAGTAAGTTTTCCAGGGGAGAAGATACTGTAATGGTGTATTCCTCATGTGGAAAATGTACAGTATGTCACATTTTTAATAAAACTTTACTCTCTGCAGCGATGTGCAAAGGAAGCAGAAATAAAAGTAAACATGGAAGTGTGAACGAACTAATACTATCTGTAACAGCACATCCTACTATCTGTGGAAAAAAGGCTGAAATGCAAAAGAAGGATAAGAAAATGGACAAATAACTTGTATGCTTACAAGCTTCTATGTTTACATGTAACTTGCATACTTAAACGCTTGTTTTATATATACACTGTGGTGGACTGCCGGGGACCCTTGCTTGGCCGGGACGCCTCCACGCTGGGAACACTGGGGGAGCACGTGTGGTCAGAACATTACCTCCCTCGGAATGTTAGATGGCAGCCCCCATGTGTTGCAGCAGGGCCTCTGAGTCTCGCAGGGTTTCATGGGAGTTGGAGTCTGGTACAGCCGTGTTGGGATCCGTGGGCACCGCCAGGGGGCGCTACAATTACTGCTGAGCCCTGGAGAGCAGCTCTTCCGCTATACCCACTATAGACATCAGACATCTGGAGCACTTCTGGGTGCCCTGTATAAGGGGCCAGTAGACACTACTCCAGGAGCCAGGGTTGGGAGGAAGAGGACAAAGCTTGCCGGGAGGGAGAGTGGAGGAGAAAGTCAAGTCAAGTCAAGTCAGAGAAAGAAACAAAGAAAGAAAGTGAGAGAGATAAAGTAAAAGTAAAGCGTGTTGGTGCTTGTTGGAACTGTATAAATAAAATCACATGTACTTTGGTACTTGTGTCCTTAAGCTTTTGTCTGTGATCTGGGCTAGAATGTTCACAACACATATAGCCTAACGTAAAGCTTTATTGAATTAAATAAAAGATTTAAGCAGAAATACTTCCTTTTACATTGTTTTTCTGTAACAAAAAAATTTAACTTTTGATCTCGAGGTTACTGTAGATCAAGTAAAATATGCTTGGCCATGTGTAAAAACTAGTAATAATAAATACTGTAAATACCTATATCACCTATAGTTTTCTTAACGATGGAGGCAGAAGAAATAGCACATGTGTTTGCATGCCAAAGTGTACTACAGAAATAAATGCAGAAATATAATAACAGCACAGTAGTACACACATCTGCATCAACTTCAAAATCTGTATTCTGCATGTGGGGTGTTCAAATTGAAGTTTCTGGTGTGTGTTTATTACTATCTGCATATTCACTGCATTCCCTTCTACATGTTGTGCAGTTTTATTCTATTCACTGTTTGGGAATATACACAAAAGATTCAAATTTGTGAAATTAAAAGTGTCATCGGTAAGTCATACATTTTTTGTGTTCAGCAAGTGGTTGCAAGTCTTCCAGTTTACTTAATGTTTAAATCTACATTGTTTTACTTTCAGATGATGATGCTGTTGAATGGTATCACAATGATCTGATGCCAATAGAGACAGACCAGGTATAAGCATCCCATTGTCGGATTGATTTTGTGTGACATGAAAGGTGTGTGAGCTTGCATGGTTCACTAGTCATTAACATAAGAGGGACAGTTATTAGTTTTGTAAAATAATTTTAATATTACAGAAGTCTGCAACACTTATAAGACTATTCTGGTATGGCTCCATCAGAATTTTTATGTCAAAAACAACACTTCAATCACCTTATGGAACAATTAGAACACATGCTGTATGAAATATTTTGCATTCAAATTAACTAAAAACCAAGAGGTTATTTCTCATATTGTGATGCCAAGCTTCTATGTTACTCAAAGCTGTGTGTTACAGTAAGAGAAGATACTGACTGTGTCCCTAGTGTTATTTGAAAGTAACAGAAAACAACTGCTTGAAAAATTAGCTAGAAATTTACATCTCTTCATGTTTTTTAAAAAAAAACAAACAAATTTAGAACAGTCTATTTTATGTTAGATCAAACAAAGCAAATCATATATTGTTCATCCAGTTTTTATATACTTAGATATAACCAATTATCTATTCTCTATTATCCTTCAATTTATCAATCAGTTGTATTATTTTGTGACTTATAGCTCAAGTGGTCTCATAAGTCCTTATGGTTAACATTTAATCCATAGACTCATAAGGAAAGGTACTGTAGAACTAATTGACAAAAATGAAGCTCCCAATGAATTAAACACAATTCTTTAAACAGAAAACACACATTTTCACAAAGGGCATGGAGTTAATGCTACGTAAAGTTGTTTAAAATTAAATATCTCTGTAAGAATTCTTGAACTTACTACTGATGCATTTTAATCAGCTTAATTTATCACAGTCTACGGACTACATGGCTTAATTCTGGCAATGACAAATCATTTCACATGTATTAAATACAATTATTCTAAGGAAGTAATGTGAAAAAATATAGCCTCAGTAATGTATTCTAATTTTTCTTTACAAGTATTTCAAAATTGAGTGTTTCTGTCTGATGATTTTGCTTACATAAATCACTATCAAGGTTTGACTCATAATGCAGGTATCTGTATAGTAACATGCACGATTAGAAATGCTGAGCCACCACAGGAATCAACAAGGCTTCAGAAAATAAATGTTGAAATATTAAATTATTCAACATAATTCTTTGCTAAGATGCAATATTGTGAAGAGAACCAATCCTCATGCATTTCAATGAATTATGAGTCAAGAATAAAATAAATGGTAAAACAAGACACAATGAAATCATTCAGAATCATTGTGCTATATATTTTGAATTGTACATATCAGTATAGACAGGTTATACCAGAATATGTTGCAAATAAACTAAGACATTATAGAATCAGTGCTATCAACAGTATCTTGCGTATTGCATAAACTTGTAGCTCTCAATGAAAAGTTAGGAAAACATGGATAAATGATAAGGACTTGAAATCACACCCCTGTAGTTGAGATAAATAGCAGAAGTCAACAGCTTTTGATGAAGTAATGACCTTTTGTGTTCTTACACAGCAGGCTTCTTGTGCTCACTTCTGAATAATGAATAGGTGCCCTGCAATATATTGGAACACTCAATGGACAGAAATGCAGAGAAATTAAATTATACTGACACAGCACTTGCTTTACCTAAAATGTTTAACCTTTAAATACTATATGGTAAGCATTTCTAACAGAACTACAAAGAGGAATGTTCTTTGTTGTCATGTTTTTTTCCCTTTAGGAAAATACTTTTCTATTTAACTGCAATTCCTTTTAAATCATGCACCCAGGGAAAATTGCAATTGTGTTATTTTGTTTTACATATAATAATTGAATTACTTATGAAAGTACTTTAGAACTCTATTAGCTTCCCTTGAGTAAGTACTGACATGATAGGGCTGAGAGCATCAAATGTCTTAGCAACCCAAGAGATTCCATTAGATACTTACATATTTTCAAAAGAAATAATTTACTGCAGAGGATGCAATGAATAGACACAACACATAATAATGAATCTGTCAAAATAAACTACACATGTAAATATGTACTTTGCTTGAAGTACCAAAATGTTCAAATGTGAATGTGGCGGGTTATTTTGGATCGATTTATGGCTGTCCCTATGATAAAGAAATCAGTATATTAAAAACAAAACTGAAAGTGAATTTGTATAACATTAGGAATTTCCAAAATCCACACAGGAAAAGAAAAAAAAAATTAAAGGAACACAAGAGTTATAACCAGAATATCACCTGCGCAAATATCATTACAGACTTCAATATCAGGAGCAAGCACAGGCAGAACCAACAATTCACACAACGTGATGCAATTTATTAAGGTCTTAGGCTGTTTATTAAGGCTGTTAATAAATTGCAGTCTAAGCTAGAGAATCTCCTACTAAACAAAACATCTGCTGTGGGACATGCACACACAGCTACCACCTATGTAAAATAAAAGAAAGATAGCAAGAACAAAGAAAGAGCAGGCCAGACACACACAGATACACAGGAAGGAACTGCCGCCAATGGACTATTCAGACAAGACAAGGCCGGGCATTGGAGATTAAGCAGCTTCACAAGTTCTTGTGAGGTTTCAGCTGTTTGGCTTTTATGTTCAGCATCTTCACAAAGAAAAGCTGAACAAGTCTAGGATAAGTTAAAAAAACAAAATGTTAGAGATAAATGGAGAGTGTTGGAGAAACTGCTTAGGCACAATCAGAAGTGACAAATCCACCAGGAACCATTAGAGATGCTAGTCAGTGAGAGGTTTAGCTAGACAAACAAGCATAAGATTCCTATACATTAATGTTTTCTGGTTTTCCTACTTAGTTTATAATATTATATAGCTATAAACTACAGTTCCATTAATATGTTTATACCCCAATTATAAATTTAGCATAGTCAAATAGAAACTATCATGCAACAGCAATAACGTCTTATATTCTTCTCCCAGTTGCTTCATTTAAGAACAGATCTCATTCAGTAAGAATGTTGCATGTCTCTTATTTTATCTGTACTACACCACAAAAATGTGCAATCTGGTAATACTGTGTATACAGTAGTCTTTTATTAAAGGGAATTACTAGTGGCATGTGAAATATTTATAAAGCAGAATAAAAATGTATTACTATTCTGTAATTGCATATTGTCTTTTTTACTGTTTGTTTGAAAAATAGTAGATATTTCCCATTTGAAGCAGATGGTATAAAAAACTTTAAAATTGCATTCCTGGTCCCTTCATCCACACATTTTAGGCCTAATATGCTGCCAAGATTCTAAGATTACGTCTTTGAATATTACTCTCCTTCCTCCTGTTTTCTTGCTCCTGAATGTCACAGCTGTCTCTCTTTGTTTTTCTCATTAGGCACTATTTGTTTGTGTTGGTCTTTTGATAGAAGGCTCCTGACCATTGACCTCTGGAAATCTCTGTGCTTTATAATTTACTACTTCTGGCAGTCTGTCCCAGATTAATGGGTTGTCCATGTTCATAATCATTGAGTGATCAGCTGCAGGCTTATTTGGTGGACAACTGGATCACCCTTTGCTGTGTAATCCTAGGTCCCTTGATCGGGGATCTTTGCTAGATTGCACCTTGCTCCTTTCATAAGGCTGGGTGGGATCATAGGAGAATAGGCATTGTTATGGAATTTCTTACTATTTGTTTCTCTATGGTTTCTTAAAAAATACTTTGAGTTCAAGATAATGTGTTTTGTTTTATTTAAAATCCAATGAATATTTAAATCACAAAAAAGTTTTACTCATGGCTTTACTGATGTTGGCAAAGTACTGTAAGTGAAAGTTTTCAAAAGATTATATTAGCATTGCAGTGATATTACAACTCTTGAACGTTATTCAATAAAATCAGTTTTAAAAGCAAGTTCATTTTATTCACACGTGCCTAATTTACAAAAGGCGTATTTCAGTTTGCTAACCTGGCAACACAAGAAGATCAGTTACACAAACTTAGTAGGTAGTGTAGAGAAGTACAGGGTCTAAGTAACTGCACTCCCAAATAGAAGGTTGCTTGTTCAGTTTTCACTTCTGACTGTATATTGACTACACTTCTTTTTAGTCATATATAGTGGCTCATATTTAAATGACTAGTGCTTTTACAGAATTTGGAAATACGTGCCAGTATTACTTTCTTGTATTTTGAAATTTCTCTTTCAAAATTTTCCTTTATGTTGAGTGCATGATCTGCTTAACATACATAATTCCATTTAGGGTTTTGTTTTGAAGGTGGTTGGTTAGCAATCACCAGAGATAAAGTGTAGTGGCCAGAGGCAGCAGTGCAAATGTCTGATCTCTTCATAAGATGTATTAAGCATGCTTTCTGAAGCTACAAGATATAAATCTGGCCTAGAGCAGTTGATATTGTGTTTGCATGCATTAGCTACACCAACATTACTAAAGATGAAACATTCAAACCATGCTTGTACTGTATACAGTGCTTGACATCACTGGTAATTATGCTTTATTGGGTGTGCCATTCATTCAAAAAATTATTCTAATTGGCCACTGAACACAATATGAATCTGGGAACTCCAATTTCTCTTAGACAACCCAGACAAACCGTAATGCAAGTTTTGCTGTTAATTACAACACATGATACAGTACAGCAAGCTTCTGTGATAATTGTAAATAATAATATTACAAAATAAAGTGTGACAGATAGGGGGCGCTATCGCTCCCTTGAATCCTTGTCCAAGACGTCAGGGCTATGCATAAAGACTCCAATGTCCATGATGCCCTGCTGGTCTTCGGGGCACCTCCATACTGCAAAGAGGGCTCCACCTGGCGGCGTGGGGGTATTGGTCGGGATGAGCGGCCGGCCATACATAACAAAAGATAAAGCAAAGAAACGTTTTCAAAATTACCATTTATTTTATTCATTGAGATCAGACATTAATCTTACTCCAAAAAGAATGGTCTTCTGAAATTCATGAATAAATATAGAATTACAAATGACAAATTTAGGATTATAACACTCTGCAAGATGTACTCCTGAATGTGAAGGACAAATGTATCCTTAAACTAAAAGATTATTTGAACAGTTCTTTCAGATCAGCTATATAAAATGATTGATAGTGACAGAGTTAATGTGCTCACAGCCTGACATATTGCCACAGGTAGCATTTGCTTTCTTTATACATGTAAATAATATTGATTTTGGAGCTTTGCTAGAAGAAAAACTCTTTGTTGTTAAATGTTGTGTAACAATAGCGCCTTCTTGCGCCCGTCCCAGCACAGACTCACACGGAGGCACGTATAAAAATCAAAATAAAGATTTAATTTTCTTCACTTCTGGGGCACGTCTTCCCTGTGAATCCCACAGGCAATACACAGTCCCAAACAAGCACTGACCACAACCAAAACACTGCCTTCTGGCACCACCACTCCTCCTTGAAACTTCGTCCTCTCCTCCCAATTCTGGCCCCTTAGTGGTGGATGCTGGCCCATTTTATAGCCCACCCGGATGTGCGCCAGGTGCTTGATCACCTGTTGCTAACTGCACTTCCGGGCGGGGCTGTAGAGGTGTCCATGTTGGCTTCAGGATCCATGCAGCACCCCCTGGTGGCCACCCCAGATCCCCACATGGTTGTGGAGAACTCAATCTCCCATGGAACCCTGCAGGAAACTGAGGCACCATCGTCAACCATGGAGGCTGCCACCAAGCGTCCCGGGGGAGATACTGAGGAGCCTATGGCTGCTCTCCCGGAACATAAGTAGAAGGGGCGTCCCGGCTGGGCATCGGACCTGGCCGCCCGCCACATTGCCTGTTTCTCAGATGAGCCCTATTTGGCTCATTGGCCCATCCTGTGAGGGCCGGTCCTCTCCTGGATAGGGAATCGGCGTACTTCAATCCACAGCTCCGCCTTGTGGAAATATAAAGAACAGGTCTGGGGGTGCTACTCGAACGTCCTCTCTGGACAACACCTCCAGACATGGCCACAGAGGCCGCAGTTATAACACACCGACTCCCTTCTGCCCGACCCTTGCGGGAGCGGAAGCAGGCAGGAAACTCCTGCCACTCCGCTCACTCAGCTGAGGGCTTCTGGCGTTTCTGCCCCTCTGCAGCATAGCCCTTTTGTGCCCTCCAGCAAATGGGTTCATGCTGCGTTCTGTCAGGAGCTCCCAGTTTCTTCTTCCGGGTCTTCCTCTTTCTCTGGGGTGCACTGATGGTTTGAGTCTCTCTATGGGAAGAAGACAGACCCCTTGCTGTCTGCACCCCTTTAGACGGTCACGAGACCAGCGCCACCAGTCGGGGCGAGGTTGTTTGGCAGCTGACATCCACCAGCTGCCACCTTGCATGCTACCCTGCCACGCTGTTGGTCAAGGCGGCAGTGTCTCGTGTAGTGGGCGGGGCGGCCTGGTAAGCAGTACTAATCATCACTGCAGCCATTGCGCTCCACCCTCTCCTTTCCTCTATGGCACAGGCCTCACTCACCTGTACAGCTGTGTCCTGCAGGCAGGAGGATAACGCACCGCGTCTTTCAAGCCATTCGGTAATGGCTCCCAATGGGGCGCAGAGCTTCTTCTCTAGTCCCTCCTTCATCTCCTGCAGGACCTGAAAAACCTTAAGCAAGGACTGCAGGGACAGGACGGCGGATTCCATCTCCCATGCAGCCCAAGAAAAGTTAATGGTTTCATCTCCACGCAGGCCCCTTCAGGAATTCCTGAAGGTTCGTCGTCCCCACCTCTGCGCTTATATCGGCAGGGAATCAACACACCCCCTCCACCCCCATACCTGCTACTGGAAGCTCTCCTTGCTCCTGCACAGGGATCACCGCGCAGGGGAGCTTGTCCAGTCTCTCGTCCTCTGATCGTCGTCCGGAGTCAAAGAACAGACCCAGGTCAGCCTCGCTCTCTCCAGAGCTTGCACCGCCGTCATGCCAGGGACTCACTTTGTCCGGCCACCAACGGGTGCTCTGCCCCTCGGCATCTGGGAGGCAGGTAGGCGAATAAGCAGAGTAACATTCTCTGGGCCTGTCATCTACCTCCCATTGTATTCCGTGGTGTTGGTCGGCATGGCGGTGTCTAGTGGCTGGCCTTTGAGTCCGCCCGGACCATCTCTACCCCATCAGCGCAGTGTCCTTAGGGGTCTCTCGATGCTCCTCCTGCGGGTCCTACAGGCGCGTGCCTCGCGCTGTGGCTCGTGCAGGCGCGTGCCTCATGCTGCAGCCTCAGGTGCGCGCTCTCCTCATGAGCGTGCTCCACGCTGTAGTCCTGGGCGCACTCTTCGTGCTGTACTATGCCAGAGCATGCTGTCTGCCTCGGGAGCGCGCTATGCGCTGTGGTGCTGAGCGCGCTCTCCGCGCTGTG
Organism: Polypterus bichir lapradei; assembly: GCA_026402145.1. NCBI lineage: Eukaryota > Metazoa > Chordata > Cladistia > Polypteriformes > Polypteridae > Polypterus > Polypterus bichir. The sequence continues at coordinate 74,762,811 of JANRMT010062806.1, forward strand.
TTGTACGTGCTCACACGCTGCTGTGCCTGGCCATTACACAAATTTTATGCAGGTCCCGGCCCAAATGGATGGACCGGAATTCTGCCAACTATGCCATTGTAACAATTTATACAACAGTTGATACAAACTGGTGATTGGTAGATACCGTTTTTCTTTTAAATATTTCTGAAATAATTTGAATAGGTCAAAAATTTACTTCTTAGAGGTCACGGTTCATTTTCATAAAGACACAAAAGTATAACTTTTTACATTTTCCACATTAATTCTATTGCTTACATATAAACATTTTATACATAATCACATTACTCATTAAACCTTTATTTTCTATAAACCATAGAGCATAACAAGGTATCAATGACCTGTTTTAGTACCAAATGCCGTTTTCCCACTCATCTCCTTTGTTAGATTCTGATTAAACAGAACATCAAATGGATAAATAGAAGCAGATTTTTTTATTGAACCTTTCCAAGACCTCAGAAGTGAAAGCAGCTGCTAAAAGCTTTGGTCTTAAGGCAGTCAGGGCATCTCACTACCCTAGAACTTGATGGTGGACACCAAAGGGGAGGGTGGCTGTGAGATTGGATGAGGAGACCTTCAGGGAAATGATGTCTGTGGGATCTCCTGACTTGGTTAAGAGGTACTGATAAACTAGGACGACTGTTACAAAAGTTGATACAAAAACAAATGGACATGCATAGGAAGAGTTTGTAAAGGCTCTGGAGAAAGACTATTGGATGGCCACAAGGCTGTTCTTGTAAACTGATCATCTTAGAAGACATCGTCCTTACTGTGTTAAGCAGGGTTGGAGAGGTGCTGAATTTTTGAGGGAAATTGTCAAGTAGTAGAAGGAATACTTTGAGGAACGCCCGAGTCTGATGAAAATGCCCTCTTATTAAGAGGCAATGTTGGAAACATCAGGTGGATCCCATCACTGTTTTTAAGTCACAATGGTGTTAAGGCTGCTTAGAGTGGTTGAGATCTGACTGGAATTGTTAAAAGCAATGGACATTGTTTGTATAGTTTGCCTAAGGCATCTACTTAATGTTGCATGGAAGGCAGTTAAAGTACCCTTGGACTGGCAGACTGGAGTGGTAGTTACCATATTTAAGAAAGATGACCAGAGGAGGTTTTCCAACTACAGAGAGATCACATTTCTCAAACTTTCAGGCAAGGACTATGCCATAGTACCGGAGGAGCAATTATAAATTACCCTTAATACACTAATAACCCAAATGCTCTTCATTCACTCAGAATACGGAACCAATGTAGGAAGAACTTTAAGACAGAGAAGTTTAATGAGAGGACGCAGGATATAAACGAGAGTTTTGATCACTTTGTAACTAAGTTAAAATTGCAGGTGAAGGGGTGTGCTTATGCAAATTCAGAGAGACTCTGTTTGTGGGGGATTGACAGTTAAAGCGGGTGGGGGAGTCACGTCATCATCTCCCCTTCCATTTACCTCATTTCGCTCTGAGCTGAGCTCCGCGGCTAACGCCGTCTTCCGAAGCAACTTCGTCACACTGCCACCAAATACTCACAGAAAAATCCACAAGTTAATATACACGCTGTCTCTAGAGTTTCTCCACACTGAATCCTCCAGGCACTACTTACAAAAGGTTACATTGACAATCGTGTTACGTTATTTTTAAAATATTTCCTTTTCTTAGCACAAGCACAGCTTTACAAAATAATGCATTTAATCACACTTTGCATTACAAGCAAAGGGGAACTTTTGTCAATGCATGATTTCCTGGTACACCGATTACATTGATCAGCGTATCCCGATTCATTTTACCCTCGCACCACCTTGGTTTGAGAAGAAGTATGAAAAAATATGAGGTTAACACAGAAAAACAGATCACCAATTCAAGCTTTATGAATAATCGATTCGCCATCAATAATTGTTTTGGTAAAGTCATATTCAGTGTAATCCTCCTTCCATTTTATAATTTTTCCGCCACTAGCCATGATTAAATGAACGGTAAAAAAGTAAGAGCGAAGCGAGGGTGACTTATTCAGGCAGGCATATATATGACAGCAACACTCATGACAATGTCAATCATGTTACGTTATTATTAAAATGTTTCCTTTTGTTTTTCATTACTTCTTTAACACACTACTTCTCCGCTACGAGGCGCGGGTATTTTGCTCTATATATATATATATATATATATATATATATATATATATATATATATATATATATATATATATGAATGACCTCCAAAGAGCGCTGAGACTTTTGATATCGTGAACGTGTCTGCAAAAACTGGGGTCTCCTGCCCAGCAAAAGTCGAGCAGCCGGCGCGCGCGCATAGCTGTGCCGGCCTTTGAGACGCTGACTGCGCTCTGCCTTAAGTCAAAGTGAGCACTTTTAAATTTTTTCATCCTCCCCCTGAGCTATAGCCCAGACAAGTGCAAACATGGGACCCCTTTTCTACACCGCGGCAAACTAATATTAAGGCGATTCGCACTTTCTTTTGCACGTATACGATTAT
>JANRMT010062806.1:74778747-74859525 GCA_026402145.1 Polypterus bichir lapradei
GATAGATAGATAGATAGATAGATAGATAGATATATTGTCCCTAGTGTGTGCTTGGTTTGCGGGTGTGTGTGTGCCCTGCGGTGGGCTGGCGTCCTGCCCGGGGTTTGATTCCTACCTTGTGCCCTGCGTTGGTTGGGATTAGCTCCAGCAGACCGCCATGACCCTGTAGTTAGGATATAGTGGGTTGGATAATGAATGGATGCATATGAATGAATAACTCAAATCACTGAAATATCAAACAGTAATAAAGAAAAATAAATCAACACATACTTAACTAAAACAGATATACAAATAAGAGTCCTTAATTATAGATTTGTTTTTCAGTCCAATGCTATTATCAGGTGGCCTTGAGGTCAGAAAAAATAAACTTCAGATGGTAAGACAATGGAGGAAAAAAACTCTATTGGTTTCAAGGCCAAAAGACCTCCCAGCTGTTCAGATATGCTATTCTTTTAGGAAACACATTTCAAAAGTTAAATATCATCCAAGGTTGGGGTGAGTTAGAGTAAAAAACCTGCCAGACTCCAACTATGGTAAGATGACAAGTGAAGTGTAAATTTTGATTCATAAAGCAACCTACTTTGTAAATACGGAGACATTTTAAAATCATAGATACTAGAATATTATAGTGGAGAAATTAAAATAATTCTGGCTAATTCGAGTGTATGTACCCAATGGGAAGATAAATTTATGGTCTATGTTCTGTTATATTCCACTGCTTGAGTTCTAATACACACCTATTTGCAAGAGACTGTAATTGTGCATTAAACACTACTTCAGATAGGTCATCAGTAATTCCAACTACATTGTCTAAACCACCTCAATAATTTCAAACTTTATACAACTCCCCCCATATTGGTATAGCAAAAGTCATATTGCTATTATATGTTACCACATCTCAGCTCTTTAAAACAGTAATAAACAAAAATTAATTTATATAGTACTTATTCATATAAGATATGTAGCTCAAATTATAATATCAATATCATGAGAGTTACTTTCCTCCCTAGGGCATCTTAGTTAAAGCTGAACTATTTTTTATTAGTATTAAACTCTCCCCTTTCCATTATATTGACATTGTTATTTCTAACCACACTCATTTTAGAATTAAAAATATTAAGCACTACTAATTTGATGTGTAATTATCTAATTTTAATTGGCTAAATTGCCAACAGAGATTTTATTAATTTCTATTCAAACGGTCATTTTTACTGTATCGCGACTAACATATTTCCAGACATGCACCTGTGGGAATAATCTGGGGAAGCAACCTTAAATAATATTTTACAGAACCAATAATTTTATGTTTTTCACAAATACAAAGTGCAAAGTAAAAGAGTGTTGAAACTGAGATTCAAAAATCAACTGGCAACTTTTTCTAACCAAAAGAAGTTTGAGAGATTTATGCATATACTTAGACATCAGATTTATCATCCTACTGCATTAAATGCAATTGCTGCAATAATGCCACTAGTAAAGACATGAGCAGAACTGAGACAGAAACAAACAACTTGGTTGTTGGGGATGGCGTGGGACGTTTAAATCTTGCAAGAACTAATGGTAATTGCAAGATTTTGAATCCATCCAAACAATAACCAAATCTAAAATAAAATTAGTAAAATGAATTAAATACAACTGAGACAATTAAAAAAATTAACATTAAAAGTGCAATTTTTGACAACACCACTCTCATTATGAATACAGTGGACAGAATAAGATTATAGATGAACTAATATATACTGTATGTTGCAAATTCAGTATGCAAGTCAGTCAATCATTCTCCAACCTGCTACAACCTAACACAGGGTCACAGGGGTCATGGGGGCAGTTCAGCTGTTTGTTTTTTTGTTCTTGTGATCAAATGTTTATTACTCAAAACAGAAAAACACCATAACAATGAACAGCAGACATTGGAGGTAAAATAATATCATAGAAGATGGTATAAGGAGCCCAGACTTCAGTGACTGGAACGATTAAGTGAAAGAACACCCCAAACAACATCAAAAATGATGTAATCTGACGTTACTTATGTCACATTGTTCACATTCCAAGTCCCATTCTCTGGAAGGAAACTCTTGAATGAAAAAGGAGCACACTGAAAATACAAGCTAGCAATTGAATTGATGACCTCATTCCCACCTTAGTCACTGGTCAGGAGTCCAACCCAGTTACAGCTTATTCATTAGCTAATATTGTGCTTCATGTGAAATCAAAATATGAAGGTGTGTAGTGAGATAAGTCAACAAGATTAACAATTAAAGAAAAGTGAAAGCATTATGACAGAGAGAATATGTCTTGTGTTTATTCTTAATTTGAGATGCCGTAAGAAGCAGAAGGTCAGTTCACCCATGCAGTTTCACCGACTGCTGTTAAATTATTCGAAGGTATTAAAGTTGTGGTACTCCACTATAAATATAAATTTGAATACAAATCTACACCTTGGGGGAAATCATGTGTGCACTGCAGGAACTGTGGAGGATTACTGAACCAGGCCTAGAGGAGGAAAATCAATACAACTGAAGTCTACAGCTCTACCCATCCCTTTTCTGCAACACAACATCTGTGCCAATGAAACAGTAAGAGACTAATTGATTGTTTTGCAGCTAGTTAGCTTAGGCTTCCACTGAAAAACAATTGCCCGTTCTTAGTTGACTAAACCTATTTATTTTTGTAATGTGGAATGTTGTAGGTAGAACAAACAAATTCCCCACTGACAGTACCTTGACTGAGATTTTCAACCCAGTACTTTGAAGTTGTAAAGTAGCCCAAACCCCCCACCCACTGTACCAGCACACCCAACTTATGTAATTCTTTGTCTCAGTTTTTGTTATTTTTACATACAGGGACACGGATATTCTTATTTGAAAGTATTTGTAATTTCAACCTATGATTTAAAAATAGGCATATTTTGCATTTCAGTAGAAGTAACATTTTCTCACTGCTGCTTTAACTAATAATCCAATACTTGCATTATTTTGCATTATCTCCTCTGCATGTCTCTTATCCCATTTTATCAACAGTTATATAGAGGCAAGATCTTGAAACGTTAAATTAATACAGCAATCCTAATTTGCAATTGAAATATAGCTATTTAAATGATAGATTGCTTGGGATGAATCTAATTAAACTTTTCAAAAATGGTGGACAAGACACAACAAAATAAACTTGAGCCATAGCTTCATTAATCAAGAAATGAAGAAGATTTTCGACAGTGAAATTAATGCTTTCACTAACCTGACATGACCTGGCATTATAGGAAAGAAAAACGGATGCAAGCCTCTTGTTAGTTTACTTTTTTAAATGAAAAATGACACAAAATCTCTAAATGACAAGCTAGCTATTAAACTGTCTTAGTGTAATGTCAGTGTTGTATGCAAAACCTTTAGGAAAATTACCATACTAATGAATATGTTATTGTTGCTTTGTCTGTGCTGAGAATACACCATTGACAACTTAAACAAACATTTTTTTGACTTTAAGAAACTGCATGTTTCAAAATAGTATTGGCAGAATCAGCAAGTGAAAAAATATTAAACAAATATAAATAAAGTAAATTCTGTTCCCAATTTAATTAATCATTCTTTAATTCAATTATTTCAATAATATTTCTTTATCCTTAAAAATGTCTTATTTTACTATATTTTGCAAACCTCATAACCTAAATAGTAAAATGAATTGCCTTTCATGAATATTGCTGTCATTTTGGTAGGCATAAAGTGTATTGAATATATCAACATTATGACAGGATCGGAAGCACCAGTGGTATACTATTTGGATGCTTGCTCTACATGCCTGTGACTACCAAGAAATGCAATTGTTTTATAAACAAGTAACACAGTAAACTTTTAAGAACATTTCATCGATCCTTTTCTGAATCCACTTCTTGTATTACTGGTTTGTGGGGAGAAGAATCGTAACTGCCATCATTTGGGTGAAATTCATAACAGCAAAAATTAAACAAATTACAATCTTAATTAAAAAAAACAACTAGTTTATTTGGATTTCTAAAACTTAAATATTTTAAAAATAATCGCTTTTATTTTCTATACCTTGCTAATAATATATTATTTATATAGTCCTTCACGTAAGAGAAGCAAATAAATGCACACTTGTTTAAGGTTACTACACTTTAGAAATGAAGCAGAAGAGTAGGAAATGTTGAAATTTCTATGCATGCAGCAGTCTGTGAAAGACCAAACATGAAATTGTCACCTTAAATACTAATTTTTCTTCCCCAGATGCCAATTCATTCACATTTTTAATATTTTTTACCAGGTGCTCATACTAATCATCATAACCAAAATGTGCAAGTTTACACTAGAAAATATTTTATATATTTGGCAAAGTAAAAGAAATAGAAAGCTGTAAAGGAAAGCAACAATGCTGATCAAAACAACTTTAACGCAGGAGCTAGAATCTTGTATAGGCACTTGTAAGAGTTATAATCAGAAGCGCTGATGAAATAAGATCATTAATCATCCTTAGAGTTTTGCCGAGGATGGCATACCACAATCAGCCATATGCCAACTATCCTACATACACTTTCACTGCTTGCACACATACTATTCCATATTGATTTGTAAGTAAAGCAGTAGGGTATACTCATAGATATAAAAGGAAGGGCAAGCCCCAACCCAAACCCAACTCTTTCTGATACTCCTGCATTTACTTTGCCCTCCTGCCTCTCAACAATGGATGTGCTCTGGAAATGCTGACTTTGACTGAACTTTCAGAAAGTGTGAGGTTCTCACACCTGTACAAAGTTAAGCTTTAGTCCTATACTAGTATTTATAGTTTGGTACCTAATGTCTATTCCAACCTGCATGTCTTCCAAAGTAGGGGTCATTATAAAATAAAGCATGAAACACTTTAGATATTTGGCTACAGAGAAAAGTCTTAACTTTGATGTTGTCATGTCTAAAACAGGATTTTAACACCATGTTCCTAAACTTTCAACTTATCCTTCACTATGGCAGTCACAGTTTAGTAAGTCACTTACAATTTCTATTAATTTGACCACTATGATAAATTGTTTATGCAGTCACACCATCATACAGTAAATGTGATGCTGGGCTGATCATTTTAACACTCTGACTCTGCTAACAGTTTCTACTCACAAATTGATACGTTTGGACTGTGTTGTCACTTGGAGTAATTTAATCTCTTCCCACTTTGTTTTTCAAAGCACTTGTTACTTTGAGGGAATTTTCTGCATTTCTCCTCTCATATGTGTCACACACTTCCCTCTCCTTTGCTTTACTTAGGCAGTTTCATAAGCACAGTAGTTGTTGGACTGGGGGTTAATAGGATCATGTGATTAGAGAGGATATAGTATGGCTTTTAATATGTTTACCTCTCACTTTGTCTCTCTGTCGCTTGGTCTGTAGCTCGTTTGCCCAAGCTGTAGCCTCTGCCCCACTTGGAACTGTCTTGTTAGTTCCAGAGGTCAGTCCCTTTATGATTAGAATCACTATTACTAAGTAAGGCAGTTATGTCAAAGAGGCAGCATCAATGACTGTACACATACATTGCTATTGTTAATGAGAAAAAGCAATTAGACTGGAACAACAGAAGACAGTGGACACTTAGGTGATCCATCAGGTTTTATAGACTGAAAGAAAAAAATGGTAGCTGCTGATTGGATGTGATCCAGTCACTTCAGAATACAAGATGAGAACAAAGAACAGTGGCCACCACAGACAGGGACAAAACAAACCTGACAGCAACTGCTAGATTTCCTGACGTCTAGCTAACTAAATAAATAAGATGTTGGTAAGGAAGATGCTGGCTTGTTTTGTTCAAAAGACAGGCATGATACCTAGGTTGTGACAGGTTTGTGCTCCAGCCATGCATATTTAAATAGAGAGCTCCTGGAAAGCCTTTTGCCAAGCACAAAAAAAGCTGCTTTATTTAGAGACACATGTGATGTTAGAGAAACGAAATGAGCACATAAATACCAAACAGGTTACATCCACCAAGAAATGAACTGCACAGCAAGCTTGACTAGACAGAAAGCAATTAGTCACTGTAAAGCTCAGTGTGGTCATTTAAATTTTACTCTTCCCAAATAAAGCAAATCTTCTTGTTTTATTTTCCTGCTCTGAATAAAACAAAACAAAATGTGCTTTCTTTTGTATATTTTTAAGGATATTCATTTATGTGGAGCAGGATCTACTACTACATTCCTGAAACTATGCACAAACAAGAGTGCTCTGCTTACCATATGGCTTTAATTCAAAATGGTACCAAAGATATCACACACTAATGCATCTGTATACCTCTTAGACATGTTTGTCAAATTATAACAGTTTGTTATCAACAACCACTTTGTAATATCACAAGAACAAAAAAGCGAATGGGAAAAAAAAGAAAAAAGATCAAAATATTAAATACTAATATACAAAAAAAAAGCATGAAAATGCACTCAGCCACCTCAGAGGCTTGACAGTACTGCTATGCCACTGATTTCATGTCTGGTGTTTGGTTTTGTTCCCTGTTCATTCCATCATCCATCAAGTTGATGGGGATATTCTGCTCTTGTCTCATGAAACTTTAGAACTTGGGTGCAAACTCTGATCCTGAAGGGCCACAATGGCTAAAGGTTTTCACTCTAATCATTTTCTTAATTACTGACCAGTTTGTGCTGTTAATTTGCTCCATTTAATTAATTAATTTTCAATTTAAGACTCTGACCCTTTAAATTAGGGCCGAGCAATGTCGGTACTGGAGGGCCGCAGTGGCTGCAGGTTTTTCTTCCAACCCAAATGAAAAGTCATTTATTGCCAATAAAGCTGTTATTGCTCAAATGAAAATATTTACCTTTATTTTAGTTTTCTTGAGTTAAGATTTTGAACCCTTAATTGCTTTTTGCAGTATTAAAGCAGACAAATTCACTGTTTTTGAAACACTCCATATTAGCAATAAGATGCAAATGACAAAGGAGCCAGCAGGTTTCAAACTAACTAGCTTCCATTTACACCTGTGTGTATTTATTGTGCCCTATTTGGTTTAATAAAGTACTGAGAAGGAAACTGAACAGAAAGTGTAGAACTAAAAATTACTTATCTGTTTTAGATTTCAAATCATCTGAATGATATCTTTAGGTAAAAGGAAAAAAAAATTTATGATTTAAGAATGACCTAACATTGCAGAGTTAAAACAATAACAAGTCATGATATTAAAATAAGGCCTTTTATTAGAAAATATAGTTTTCTAATTAAGCAACCAGGTTGGAACAAAAACCTGCAGCCATTGTGGCCCTCCAGGACCAGTGGTGATTAACCCTACTTTAGAAGGCTACGTCTGCTACTCTTTGAACTTGTTGTGTTCTAACAAAGTAAGCAGAGGGAGAGATGGATCACAAGATAAAGTCATAATCAAGAAAAAAAAGTGATGGTTCAAACTAGGAAATTAATTCTAATGTGCATCTACAGTGCTTGTAAAAAGTATTCACCCCCTTGCAAATTCTTCAAGTTTTATTAATAAACATTGAATCGCTGTGTATTTTTTGGGTTTCTTAAAATTGATCAACAGAAAAAAGTTCCTTAATTCCAAAGTGAAATGTAATATACAAAGTGATCTAACTTAATTACACATTTAAAACACAGCAATATAGATCACAGAAGGATTTACTTCTTTATGTAAATATTTAGTAGACGCACCTTTGACCGCCATAAAAGCCTCGAGTCTGCATGGACTGGTCTCTATCAGCTTTGCACGTCTAGGCAATGTCATTTTTTTCCATTCTTCTTCATTGCAAAACTGCTCAAATTCTGTCAAATTGCATGGGAATTGCAAGTTAAGAGACTTTTTCAAATCCAGCCACACAATCTCAATTGGATTGAGATCAGGACTCTAAGTAAGTCACTCCAGGACATTAAAATCATAGTTTTAAGCCATTCCTGTGTAGCTTTGTCTTTAGGGGATATTTGTCTAGCTGGAAAATGAATCTTTCTTGCAGATTGCTTCAGGTTTTCCTCAGAGATTTCCCTGCATTTATTTTACCTTCTCACCTTAGATGCATTCTAGGGTCTTCTGCAGAGAACCACACCCACAGCATGGTGCTGCCATCATCATACTTCACAGTAGGGATGGTATGTTTTTGATATGTGCAGTGTTTGATTTCATCAGACAACAGAACTTTCTCCCAGCTGATTTCATAGTCTCTCATATGCCTTCTGGCAAACTCTAGCCAAGCTCTTATTTATGGCCTTGTCTTTTCCAGTCTCCCACAAAGCCACAACAATTTAGACACTGGGGCAATAGTTGTTGTAGATAGAGTCTCTCCAATTTCAGCCCATGTAGCTTGTAACTTCTACAGAGTTCTCACAGACTTCCAGCTGTGCCATACACTTTCCATTTCTTAATGATTGATTTAACTGGGTTCTGATGAAAATTCAGTGACTTGGCGATTTTATTGTTTGTTGTGGGTTGTTGTTGGTGTTTTTTTTTTTTTTTTTTTTTTTTTTTCATGTTTGGTTGGTGTGGTGTTTTTTCACAAATGACTCAGCACAATTCACACAAAGGTGCATTTATACCATAATCAACTGAAACTCATTGACTGCAGACAGGTGTACTCCATTTAAGTAATTATGTTCCTTCTAAAACCAATTGGCAGCACCAGAATTGATTTAGGTGTGTTATATAAAAGAGGGTAAATACCTATGCAATCAATTAGTTTGCGCTTTATGTTTGTAATTCATTTGGACCACTTTGCAGAGATCTGTTTTCAATTTGACATTAAATAGTGATCAGTGTCAAAAAAAGCCAAGTCAATCCAATTTGATTCAATGTTTTATAAGGGGGTTATTCATTTTAATTAAAAAAAAAATCTGGTTATGATATTCGTAACCAGACATCTTTAGAAAGCACAAGTGAAGGGTTTCAACTTTCCTGTGCTCATTTCTGTCACACAGTTTGCTCTTTTGTCCTTCATCCTACACTGCTAGAGTTCTGCTGCTATCAAGTATGCCAGTGTCATTAAAGTGATGGATACTGTGACCTGTAGGTACTTACATAAATAAATGCATACGAAATGTGCCACCAAGTTACAAAGTTTTTACCAGTGATAATTAAACAAAATGCCAAAAACAGTATGTTCATTAAAAATGTAGCCATGTGTGGAATTTGCAAGAGCTTGATTCACCCTCTCCATATTTTAAATAATGGAAATAAACACACCATAGTGCTGAAAATGTAACTAGAAACCCAAAAGATACTTCAGAATTTCAGGACATCAAATTAGAAAAAGTCTAGCAATTCTTTCTAAAAAAGGAGAATAGCAGATAATCCAAACGTGTATTAAGATTTTGAATGCATGTAACAATTTATACTTCTCTAATATAACACTAAACACACAGGATAAAAAGTGATAACAAAAGAAGATGACACTCCAGAAAACAGAAGATGACACCCCAGAAAATGTTCCCCAAGATCTTAATGAACCAGTAAACACTGTAAGATAATAATGCCTCCCTCTGCAGACCAGTGCTGCCCAAACAGAAATAAACTGAAATCCTACAAGACAATTCTAATATATTTTCTTTTGTTTTGCAATAATTAACATACCAATCAATCTGGAGTTAGTAAACATTATGATGTGTACCATGCAAAATTTTATCTCATTTAAATAAAAAAAAATCAGTATTACAGTTACCTCAAATCTTTTTAAGAGGAATCCAACTATGTCACTATGGATAACTTGGATATTTCTTATTGATAACCTTGACGGACTTTATGATTATTATCCACAGATACTGTAATGAAAAATAATTAAAAAAAACGTGAATATATACAATGATTCCGTCCTTCAGTTACATAATAATGAATTATGGTATTACATTTGAATATCTTGACCTTCATTAACTTTTCAAATGTATGAAAAACATTGTTCAGATCAAATCATGGCTGTTGCACTTCAGTTCAATGCTTTCAACTACAGATTTCAAATAAATACTGCACTGCAGGGTGCTGTACACCTAGCTTATGTGCAGTTTAAATTTTAATAAATCTGCTTATTGAATGGAATATGCTAAACTGAACTTTAAAGAGTTCATACAAAGCATATCTATAGTATGCATGCTCCTCTATGATAATATATATGGCTGAAAATGTTTTTATTCATGCAGCTTACCTCAGTAAATGTCATCTTTATTGCACCGATATTTCATTTAAACCACTAAACAAATTTAACTTTCTCACTACAGACTGGTGAAATGGCTATTAATTTTCTTACAAAAGTCAGCATTCTAATATTGTCTTGGGGATATGCAGTCCTTGCCATCTGCTCTTTATTAGACATTAAAAGTAAAGAAATGCTGCAGAACTTGTTGGTATTAATAGAGCTGAATGGTGTGCTCGAAACAAATGTTGTAAGGTGGTATTTCCATCTGTTAATTTTAGTGGATAGTAATAATTAGTGGTAGAAATAATTATTTGTCAAAAATCAGGTATTTATTTTTTACTCTTTCAACTATAAAGTAATCAAAAATAAAAGTATGATGCCTTGGAAAGATAAAATTGTCTTCACTATCATTTTCAGGATTTGCCCAGTGAGGGCTTTGATGTTAACACTCAGTTTGTCAGATGAAACTTATCATACCAGTTTCTTCTGGGGAATTGACAGGCCAGCTGATAGACAAAATTGTTCAGAAGTGTTCTGGAACTGCCTGGTCCAGCTCCAGAGTTACATACCCATGGAGAATCTGCAATACCATTTAACTTGCATTCTGTACTCAAAAGTTCTTTCCTTATTTTGAAGCGGCTTACTTCATCACTGACAGTGAGCCCAGCCTCAATGTTTTGGAACCTCATTTCATTTTTACTACTTACACTTACAATCTCAAATTACAAGGATTGCCTGTGGACTAGGCTCTCGCTTCACCTCCACCTTTAAGTACAATGTTTGCAGTCCTACTCCATCCATTGTTCGCTTCCCTCATTCTCAAGATCACAAGGTGGATAAACACCTCCAGCTTCTCAACTCTAAAGTATCCCACTTGCCTCTAAACTGATCAAGGCGGGTCACAAATTGGCATCAGATGTGGCCTAAAGCACAATATATTTGCACTTGGAAGGGATTAAGTCAACTCATTTCCAAATGGAAGTTTACCATGGCAGCCAAGCCCTTCTTGTGTTCCTGGCTTTTCAGTCAAATCTAATGACCTGATAAAATTTCTCCTTCATTACGACTGGCACTGACGTTTCAGGCACAGCTACTTGCAGCAGCTTCCAGTGATTAACAGAAGTGGCAATTGCTAATTGAGGTTATTAGGTTACAATACAATAATATTTCAATTTTTTGTTTCAAAATATTAAGTTGTACAATTCATTTTAAAGTTTTCTTTCTTTTCCATTGAAGGAAAGTTTGCATATTTGTTCTGAACATAGATAAAGCAGTGCACCTAAAGTGCAAAATATTTTAGGTTTAAGTGAACTTTGCTATAAGAAATACCACTGTGAGAAATAAGCATTGCATTTACAAAACAAAAATTCACACGAGAAAACCAATTATCAAAGCAAAATAAAAAATATTAGGCAAAAATCAGTCAAATAAATCTGTTGTTCTTTTACTGTTGTGGCATAGGGCTGGAGCCCGGCTGACACACCTCTGCGTTAGAAGGACGGTGGAAGGAGCATATCCAGAGCATTACCTTTCCCGGAGTGCTAGGTGGCAGCCCCCCTAGGTTGCAGCAGTGCCTCGGACCCCCGCAAGACTCCATGGGAGCTGGAGTGTTATACAGCCCTATTGGGTTCCGTGGGTGTCAACAGGGGGTGCTACAGCTGCTGCTGAACCCTGGAGAGCAGCACTTCTGCCACACCCGGAAGTGCTGCCAAAAGTAGGTCAACAAACACTTGGAGCATTTCCGGGTGCCTTATAAAAGGAGCCAGCAGCCACTACTCCGGGAGCCAGAGTCGGGTGTGAGAAGATGAAGCTTGCCTGGAGGAGTGGAGGCAAAGAAAGAGAGAGGAAGAAAAAGAAAAAGAGAATTGTGTTTGGTGTGTATAAACTGTGCTGTACATGTGGAAAACGAGGGAAGGCGTTTCCAACTGGAAAAAGAAAGAAAAATAAAAAATGTGTGTTTGTTGAATTTACACTCTGGTGGTGTAATCTAATCTAATTGCAGGTTTTAGAAAAAGGTGAAAAGTCTGGACACAATCTTAAATAGCTACCGCATGGTGGCTTTATATAACATGCCCTTGGGTTACAGAAAAACAAGAATAGAGCAAAAGATGAAAAGGAAAGGTTTTACCTTACATAATAATCAAGTTCAAACCAAAAATCATCTCTTCAGTCCTTTCCATTGCTCTCTGGAACACACGCCTTTGTACAGCCTTATAATATACAGAAATGAAAAAAAAAAACTTTTGTAAATCAATGACCAGATTCTCCGCATTAAATTTACCCTTTAACTTACTGTATGGTTCTGTTTTTGTCTTTGTAGCTGATGTGCTTCATCAGCTGTATTGATGATTTAATATCACTAAAGGACAGAAATCCAGCCACATTATGTGGATTATTAGAGAAAAACACTTTCACAGCACGCTCTGGTATAACCACTATATAACCTTTTCTTTCTTAAACTAATCCCTGTACACTGAAATACATGAACGAATCTTCATGCAATGCTGTAGGATGTTAAATTGTACAGGTGACAGAAATGAGACAGAAAGGAAAAAAACAAGCCTACATACATTCCACTGTTTCCATGTATACACCTCACACTAAAGTGTAGCTCGATGATTTAAGTAATAAACAAAAGTATACCAATCTATACTTTGACAAAAGTACACTCAGTATAGAATGTGCTCCAATCAAACAAAAATGCTAAAATATAACACTCCAATAAAAAGTTATAAAGAAAGCTGCAGAATGATGAAAAAAAACAAAAATAAGAAACAATATGTCCAGGGATTCAGGACTTCTAATCTTTAGTTTCATAATATTGTCACTAATCATATTTCAGATCCTCGTGATGTGTTTTGTTACTTTTCTGCCTCCAAGACTGAAGACATTTTATACTAAATTTGTTTTAGAGCCAAATCACAGCATTCATTTTAAAATGTTAACTTATAATTATTATTTTGTTATATTTATATATTGTTTGTATGTTAAAAAATGCCACATGTATCTCAACCTACTGTAAAGTTATTTTGATTATATTATGAACTTACTAATTTTGATTTAAAATTTATCAAGTTACTAGATGCCCTCTGATCTGATCATCCATCAATCCATTCATTTTCTGAAATCATTAAATTATAATTTTCTGGCAACAGTGGACACAAAGTAGTAATCATCACTGAATATGGTTGAAACGTGATGCAAAGTTGTAGACCTGTAAAGCATAAATAAACTTTTAAAATAATTACAAAAGATTTACAAAAGAACATGATATCTTTATGCAATATGGAAGTAGTACTAGGGTGTTGTACCGTGTTAGCCATTATGAATGTAGTGAGAAGTCAAGCAAAATTACACCTTTTATTGGCTAACTTAAAAAACTTTCGAGGCAACTCAGGCCCCTTCTTCAGGCAAGATGTAACTGAAGAAGGGGGCTGAGTTGCCTCGAAAGCTTACATATTGTAATCTTTTTAAACCATATATAAAAGTCAATGTGTGTATGTATGTATGTTCCAGCATCACGTCCGAATGGCTGGAGCGATTTTCATGAAACTTGGTACACATGTTTCTCAATGGTCGACTAAAAATACTGTAGGGTGAAATCAGTCCTAACCAATCCCCTTCTGGGTTGGGTGGGGGGTAATCTTACGGTCTTGTATGCATGTTATCATTTAGTTGACACTTGGAACGACCACCAGAGGGCGAACTGGAGGTGACTGCCAGCATTCTTTATGTTTTCAGCACCACCGTGCCCCTGTTGCTTTTGAAATTTGAGTTCTATGCGTGCAAGTGTGTGTGTCTGGAAGTGAGACGTCGAGTCAGGGTGAGGGCTCCAGCTCCAAGGATACGCAAGCGAGGCCAGCACACTGGCAAAAGGAAACCTCCTATGAAAGACAGTCGCTTAGCTGCTAATGCACAAACGATGTGAGCACGTCCGCAACATGTATCTCATAGCAGAGAGATGCCCAGAGTAGTTCTGACGATTACAATACTTTCTAGGATCCCATGCTTTTAACAGCACGGGCTTACACAGTTAGTATATAGCAGGCGACTGCCACCATTCTTTATGTTCAAGCAGCACCGCGCCCCTGTTGCTTTTCAAATTAAATAGAGTTGGCCGGTTCTGAGTGTCAACTGGATGATAACATACATGCAAGACCGCAAAACAAACACATTAGTGAGTCTTTATTGTTTGTTCATTTATTTTTATTTTTAAAGTTCTTTATGTTTGAGCACCACCGTGCCCCTGCTGCTTTTCAAATTAAATACAGTTGGCCAGTTCCGAGCATCAACTGGATGATAATATACATACAACACCACAAGACAAGCACATTAGTGAGTCTTCATTGTTTGTTAATTTATTTTTATTTTTAAAGTTGTGTTTTTTTTTTTAACTATGTTTTTCTCAAACAATTAAATAAAAAAAAAAAACACTTTATTTTTCTCCCAGGCAATGATGGGTATTTCAGCTAGTTAGCCAATAAAATGTGTAATTTTGCTTGACTTCTCACTGGAATATGGAAGTGAAGTTTACTTGAGTATTCCGGTGACTGTTTGTAAACCTCTTTTCAGCAGTAAAAATAATTTGATTATATCAAATAAGGGTGTTTCTGTGATCTGCTTTCCATAGCAGCAAAAACACCAAAGGAACTCAAGCATCAGTCATTGTAGTCTAAGTTTTCTTGGTGGTGGCAGCAAGACTCAATGCAGCACACCTTTTGCACATAAAATATGCAGGTTTAAATCCAATTATATATAATATTGGACTGTCCAGTGAATAACATGGTCTAATGTAAAAAGTTCTAATTTGTAAACGTGTGTTCACTAAATACTATAGTTTTTTTTATAGTTTTTTCAATATAATTGTTCATGTCTATATGGACCTTGAATAATGCTATGTGCAATCTTGCTTTTCAATTCCCTTTATATTAACTAACACCTAGTGAGAAATTCACATTTGCAAGCATAAATTTCCTTAGGGTGATGATCTTTCAATCAAAATAAAATGAGTGCCTTGCACAAATATCCCATTCTGTCACAACAAATCATTACTTAAGATTATCAAACAAAAGGCAAACAAGAAAAGTTATAAACAATAAAAAGTGACCCAGAAAATGTATATGTCATGTGAGTGACCTTTCCATTGCATTGTTTTTAAATGACTTTTTTAGTGTGAAATGTTTAATAATCTTTCTCTGTATTTAATATTTCATCATTATCAAAGGGTCTTAAGAACTTTTCTTCAAAAGCTCTACCACATTGTTTGCTGACTGGTGTCCTTAATTATGTAGCCACTTGTGCTTTTATGATGTTCTTCTTGACTTTGCTGCCAATACATCACAGTTCATTATAATCTCCTTATATTTATTAGATGTGTTACATTTCTGTTCCAGTGAGATAGCTTGATAATGAAATACAGCTATGCTTTCTCAATTTCCTCCACTGTAAAAGTAGAAGACCTCCAGGAATGTACACATTTACACATTACATACACATAGTCACATTTATTTTTTTCATTTTTTTTATGCATGCCATCTCTTTGCAAAGTATACACTAGTAGTTTTACTCTTTGAAACAATGCAACTGAAATATGGATTTTTAATCCAATGTTCAGTGTTTTTCAATATATATTTTTTAATTTAAAGGGTTGTTGATCCACTAATTGATCCACTAATTTTCATAAAGATATTGCATAATTGATCCTGCCTTGCTCTCTTAGAGGCCCATTTAACATCAAAAATCAACATTCGTACTTATCAAAATTGATACTTTCTGTTGCTTATTATACATTTTAAAATGTCAGTAGCAAATAAATATAACTCCACATATTTTGATGTGAATGTATTATATGAAAGTTATTCATCTCTCAGTTTTAACTTGAGTAATCTACATCTTATCTTCCATAAAGGCCAGTTGTCCTATTTTGTGAAAACTATTAGAGTTACAAAAACACGGTTACCTAGTGCTGCCGAACTGTACATGTTTACATTTTAGACTACAGATATTTAAACACTTTTTGGAAATGTAATATTAATATTTGATCCACATAAAAGTGAATTGTTTTCATATCATATGTCACTAAATAGATAGGCTTTTTAGATAAAAAATAAAAATGGTTAAAAATCAATACAAGAGGTATGAAATAGTCTACAGTATGCAACACAAAATGTTTTAAAGAATGTGTGTGTCATGAAGGTGAAGTTTCCATTTATCCATCTATCCATTATCCAACCCGCTATATCCTAACTACAGGGTCACATTTAATGGTTCATAAAACTATTTTACCTTGGGTTAATATATACTTAGCCTAAGAGTCAAAGGTGAACCCAAAATTATTAACTCATCAGGAATTGGCAAAAAAGAGAGTTTCATACATGATGTGCTGGTGCCACATCCAGGATGAAGCCTTGCCCTGTTCCTGGTGTTTTAGGCACAGACTATAGTTCTACAGATATTGGAAAAAAACAGAGCACACTATGGATAGAAAATAACTTAAGATTCTTGTAAAGCATATAATATAGGCAATAACATGTAACAATGCAGGCAGTAAAACCATAATTACAGAAAACGCCAAGGATTAAACTGAAAAATAAATTCCATTTTAATATGGAAAGGTCTGAAAAACAGCTCAAAAGGTATTTACCACTGAATGCCATCACCATGAAGATTTAAAAAGGTAACAGTAGGAGTTATCTCTTTAATTACATTTTACAAAAAAATCAATAAGATGTGATTACTAAGACAGATAAGTGTTTTAAGGTTGATGTGGGTCACATAAAAAAATGGTTTGCTAAGCTAGAAAAACAGATCAAATAAAATATTGAATTAACTGTGTTTCTTAAATCATACATACTTTTATAATACAGTTTTGTACAATAAATAGAAATTAAATTAGCTGTTTTATGACATACCAAGCACAAAATTTAGAAAGCCTTGACATTATGTACTTTATAATGTTAGTCACATGTTTAATGTTGATTGTTTATTTCATTTAATTTGGGTAATGCTATTTGAGATAAATACATGCAATACACAATTTTTAACTTGATTGTAGCATGCATTCAACAAATTGATGAAAAATATATTTTGTTCATGGCTGAACTGCATTCATTATCTGAAATTCTGATTAAAATGTCTCATTCCCAATGTTGTCTTAAATCATTTATAAGTCTGGAAATGCTGCCTAATTACTAACATGCATTGTTTTAACCATAGATGTTAGTAAAAATTAGGAAAAGTTGGGTAAATTTCTTATAGCAATGTTTATAACTTGCACATAGCAAAAGTATTGTAATACTGGAGGATTACGTTTGAAACATCCATGTCAATATAAAGGTCTTTAAAGCTCCAGATGTACAGATTAAGGATGACAGGAATAAATGATTATGGTGCATGGGAGAAATAGATAGCTGTGATTTCTACAATGGTGAATACAAATAAATGGAAAACAACTACAAAATGTTTCAATATATGAGTAATAATAACAAGTGAAGATGGAATGATAGATAAAGGAACATAATAAACAAGGCAAATAAAGTGTATTATTAAATTAACAATACTCTAATAGGGAATTAAAAAATTCTGTATAAAGATGAAGATGCACCTACAGTATATGTATCGACTATATTATACTCACAGAGTCTTTGGCAGTACTAGATAAACAAAGATCTAAAACACACTGATTGAAATGACGTATTTAAGATTAGTGGTAGGTAAAACGAAAATTGAAAGGATAAGAAATAAAAGCATCCATAAGGAGCTGAGAATGCAGATATGTAAACCATAGAAATAAAACAACTACAATGGTATGGATATATAATAAAGATGAGTGAAACAAGGCATCTCAAAATGGTGTTTAAAATAAAGAACAAAGTAAAAAGACCTAGAAGAAGACCTAGAAGGGTGCAGGAAGAATGTGTCAAAGAAGCTATTAGAAAAAATCGAATGGAGCTGTGGCGGTGGAGGGATGGTATAGCAGGCTGCTTGTTGCTTGTGTTGATCGAACGACACATTTACAAAAGAAAAGACGCTAATGGAGAGCTGCAAAGAAATCTAAAATGGCCCGGGATTGTAAGTTTTTTCGTAGGCTTCAGGGATTCTAGTGTTAGCTAGTACAGTTTCAAAGGAAGCCAGATTAAAAACTGGCAAAAGACAGGTATCAACACTGGAGAGGATAATTTTCACAGTGCCCACTTAAGCAGATGCTTACAATTTTGCTGTTTAACTTTAATATTATTATTACTTTATTTTTATTATCATTATTGCTTTTTGCTAAACATATTTTGCTTAGCTTTTATTTTTTTTCCTTTTTAACACCACCCTTTATGTGCTCAACCGAAGGTATTTTGAATTAATTTGTCTGAAAAGTCTGGAACACTGTACTTAAGACATCATTGGATGCAAAACATTTAAACTGTGTTTTTTATAAATGAATTTGTGGAACAATTTTTTACAACTAAATAAAAAAAGGAACATAACACAAATTATCTACAAAAAATAACTTTGAGGGATCTAAATGAATTCATCTGCTTCACTGTCATCTTCTGAATCATCAGTCTCCAAATTTTTTTAGACACACACTGCTCTTGGGGACACACTGCCTAGAACTAAACCACCTTAGAGAAACACAGAAAAGGTAACGTTCTAATAGTGAATATTTCTCCACATGTTTTAGCTCCCTTGGCAAAAAATGTTATCCAAGACTCTCTGTTTTGAACCTAAATATAAATATATGTTATTCAACATTGATATAATTTTATTTAAATTTATCACAAAGTTTTAACTACAAATTTACGTTTATTACAGTATGAATATTAGAAGTGCTGGGCTCAATTTTATTCTAAATTTGCTCTACCAGTTGCTATTGATCTAGCCTTGCCAAGTGATAAAAAGAATGGCCATATTGTCATGGACTTTTCTATTATTATCAGACTGGCAGATAAGGGAGCAATAATAGGATAATACCAAATATAGTGTATAGCCGCAGGTATGCCCCAATTACTAACTAAATAAAGGTAGTTACAACAGACTTATCTCAGATTTCACAATACATGTCTAAAATAGTGGGTTAAGCCAGTAATGATGCAGTAAAAGATAATATTATAGATAAACGTACCAACGCTTTCTTACACAACAGACACATACTTTGAAGTATGTCTTCTAGGTAGGTTTGTTTGACGTCATGGGGAAATTAGGCTTTTTACAGAAGCCTTTTAAATAAATAAATACATAATTATATAATAATAATAATTCTTTGCATTTATATAGCACTTTTCTCACTACTCAAAGCGCTCAGCAATTGCAGGTTAAAGGCCTTGCTCAAGGGCCCAACAGAGCAGAGTCACTTTCAGCATTTCCAGGATTTGAACCAGCAACCTTCCGATTGCCAGTGCCGATCCCTAGCCTCAGAGCTATTACCCAGTTCACAATGACATGCCACATGCATGTTCATTTTCTTGATTTATGCATACTGTCATAGGTGAAAGAAAGTGGGAGGAAAGTGGTTGTGAAGAGGGGGTTTATGGCTGTCCTAGTGCAAAGGTAAAAATTCCATTTTTGTTTTTCAATTCATATTTCTGTAAGAAGATTGAATCAAAGTCATATCACATAAGTGCTCTTTAAGTTATATTGTGCTAAACTCTCTGAAGGGGCAGGACAGGAGGTGGCAAAAAAAAAGTAGCTCAGAGATTGCCGTTTGCAGACACAGCACTTAGTGAGCACTTTGGACACATTTTCCAGCTGCTTCATCAATTTGCCCATTCACAAAGGCTGTCCTAAGTCTGCGTCATTCCACTGACCTGGAGTCAGAGGCAACTTGTATTCTGACTGTCCCTTGGCTCGGTGAGAGTCACAGGCAAACATGCACCTAGGCAGATGGACCTGCAACATGTCTCCTGGCTGCTAAAATGCTCTCTATGTTCTATGTGCACAAAAGAGCGATCACAAAGCTGATTTTATGTTGGCTTCTCCAGGTAGTCCTGTACTGTTCAGACAGGTGTCAACCACATGAGGAATGTGCCTCTCTCAGGTCAGGACCAAGGGCCACTACACTGTTATGTCCACTGCATACCAGTCGAAAAACAGTTGTGTAGAGTATAATTATCAAGTTGTTGATGGTGACGAATAATTGAGGGTAGTATTTACAGAGTTTTAACACAAGTTTTAAAGTATCCTCATTTAAGAGATGCTTATTCTTTCAGTTAAATCACTCTTTTTAGCACTCTTTTTAGCAATTCAAAGTCAAGAGTTGTTTCAATCAACATTTTTTTACTGTGATACGTCTGTGCCTCATATGCTGTACCAATTTGACAATTAATACATTGGCCTCATTTTCTTATTGCCTTCTTTTCAACATGTCTTTTAGGAACGTGAGTCAGGTTGTACTTGCTCACATAGTATTTTGTTAAAGGTTCAGGTTTAAGATCATTGTTTAAGTTTAAACTATGCCATTTATTTTTTAAAAAAATCCTTTGTGCTAATTCTACCTTAAATTTGTGACTCAGTGTGTTTTTACTTTATGATTTATGTATTAACTTACAATTAACTAATAATTTACATGTTTTAATGTTAGATGCGGTTAATCGTGATTAATTACATACATTTATGCAATTAATGAGTTAATTTTTTTTATCGATTCCCAGCCCTAATACCTACAGTATGTATATATTGTGAGGCTTTTGAGCTTTTTTCAGACCCTCCCCAAAGATGCTGTTTGCCAAAATGTGATTGACATGTCTGTCGTTGGTTGCTTGTCCGTCACTGAGGCAACTGTAGGTTCACAGCGCCACTGAGCCATCTGCCACAGGCTCCCTGCATAATATGACTGTGGCCTGATGGGTAATGCGGTGAACATTACAACCTGGCCCCATCCCTGCTTATTTGCTGTACGTATTAAAGTGGTAGTTCCAGTTTGAATAAATACCCTGACTGTTCCTGCTTTGATTGGAATAAAATTGGTTTTCTTGAAGTCTTTGGACTTCTTTGGGTGCAGGACAGTGACTCACGTGTCACTATGTAGCGGGGCTACATAGTAATAGTGTTTTCAATGTTTGTGCTGAGTGCGTTTTTCTTTCCATAGTCCTGTTTGCTGTTTATAATGTGTGCGTCAGTGAATGTTGTCCCCGTAAATACAGAGGGGACGGATGATTAAGAGAGACCGCAGCCCCAAGATGGAACAACAACAACATTTATTTATAAAGCACATTTTCATACAAATAATGTAGCTCAAAGTGCTTTACATGATGAAGAAAAGAGAAATAAAAGACAAAGTAAGAATTAGAATAAGACAACACTAATTAACATAGAATAAGAGTAAGGTCCAATGGCCAGGAAGGACAGAAAAAACAAAAAAACACTCCAGATGGCTGGAGAAAAAAAATTAAATTTGCAGGGGTTCCAGGCCACGAGACCACCCAGCCCCCTCCGGGCATTCTACCTAACATAAATGAAACAGTCCTCTTTGTATTTAGGGTTCTCATGGAAGGACTTGATGATGATGGTCATGTAGACTTCTGGCTTTTAATCCATCAATGTAGGAACATCACGGTCCTTTGATTAGGTGGTGGTGGCGCAGATAGCTACCACAGAAAACCGGGAAAAGAAACAGAAGAGAGAGTATGGGTTAGTATGGATTTTAGCGCTACCATGAATAGTTATTATAATGAATTGAATATACAGAGTATCAGGATTAAATGAAGGTGAAGTTATCAGAAAGCCATGTTAAAGTAATGTGTTTTCAGCAGTTTTTTTAAGTGCTCCACTGTATTAGCCTGGCAAATTCCTATTGGCAGGCTATTCCAGATTTTAGGTGCATAACAGCAGAAGGCCGCCTCACCACTTCTTTTAAGTTTTGCTTTTGGAATTCTAAGCAGACACTCATTTGAGGATCTAAGGTTACGATTTGGAATATAGGGTGTCAGACATTCCGATATATAAGATGGAGCGAGATTATTTAAGGCTTTATAAACCATAAGCAGTATTTTAAAGTCAATTCTGAATGACACAGGTAACCAGTGTAGTGATATAAAAACTGGAGAAATGTGCTCGGATTTTCTTTTCCTAGTTAGGATTCTAGCAGCTGCATTCTGCACTAGTTGCAAACGATTTATGTATTTTTTGGGTAGTCAAGAGAGGAGTGTGTTACAGTAATCTAGAAAACAAAAGCGTGAACTAATTTCTCAGCATCTTTCAGTGATATAAGAGGTCTACCTTTTGCTATGTTTCTTAAGTGAAAAAATAATGTCCTAGTGGTCTGATGAATATGCGATTTAAAATTCAGGTTACAGTCAACAGTTACCCCTAAGTTCTTTACCTCCGTCTTGACTTTTAATCCTAATGCTTTAAGTTTATTTCTAATAACCTCATTATATCCATTATTGCCAATCACTAAAATTTCCGTTTTTCTCTTTATTTTGCTTGAGAAAATTACTATTCATCCAATTAGAAACACACGTTAGACATTGTGTTACTGAAATAACAGCGTCTGGGTCATCAGGTGCAATTGATAAATACAGCTGCGTGTTATCAGCATAGCTGTGGTAGCTCACATTGTGCCCTGAGATAATCTGACCTAACGGAAGCATGTAGATTGAGAAGAGCAGCGACCCAGGATAGAGCCTTGTGGAACACCATATAGAATATCATGTGTCTTTGAGTTGTAATTACCACAACTAACAAAGAATTTTCTACCTGCCAGGTAGGATTCAAACCAATTTAAGACACTGCCAGAGAGGCCCACCCATTGACTAAGGCAATTTCTAAGAATGTTGTGATCAACGGTGTCAAAAGCGGCACTCAGATCTAAGAGGATGAGAACAGATAAATGGCCTCTGTCTGCATTTACCCGCAAGTCATTTACTACTTTAACAAGTGCAGTTTCTGTGTTGTGATTTGTAATAAAACTTGACTGAAATTTATCAAGAATAGCATGTTTATTGAGGTGGTCATTTAACTGCATAATGACTGCCTTCTTTAAAATTTTACTTAAGAAAGGCAGGTTAGAAATGGGTCTAAAATTTTCAAAAGCAGAGGGGTCAAGATTATTTTTCTTGAGTAGGGGTTTAACTACACCAGTCTTAAGACAGTCTGGGAAAACCCCCGTATCTAATGACGAGTTTACTATGTCAAGAATATTGTCAATTAGCACACCCGATACTTCTTTGAAAAAACTTGTTGGTTTTGGGTCAAGTGGAGGGTCTCACTTGAGAAATTATTTTATGTAAATCAGGTAAATCTATCCTGGTGAAAAAATTTAATTTGTTTATAACGGAGTACTGGGGCTTAGGAGGATCCACAGTGTTGGGGAGATATACTATATTATTTCTAATATCATTAATTTTTTAATTGAAAAATACAGCAATACCCTCACAGGTTTCATTGGAAGTATTTTGGAGGCATTCCTTTGTGTTACCTGGGTTTAGCAGATGATCAATCGTAGAGAATAAGATTCTGGAATTACTAGCATTGTTATTTTTAATCTTAGAGAAATAGCAGCACCTCTCAAGACGGACTGTGTTATTGTATACTGTTATTTTAACCTTCAATATTTCATAGTGGATAGTTAGTTTAGTTTTTCTCCATTTACGCTCAGCTCTCCAGCATGTTCTCTTTAAATCAGACACTCTTTGGGTCTTCCATGGTATAACAATGCTAGAAGATTTTATAACTGTCTTTTCAGGTGTATCTATTGCAACAGCAGCTCTTACCTTAGTATTAAATTTTTCCACCTTACTATTTACATTTTCCTCGCTATTATAGTTAGCACTATAAACGGACTGATTGCTTAGAATGTTTGTAAGTTTTAAAGCTGCTGATGAATCAAAGAAGCGTTTTATAACAATATGCTTCTCATGAATGTTTTCTATCATTATATCTATATTAAATAGTAAAAGAAAATGGTCTGATAGACCAATATCAATGACCTGTTTTACATCAACTTTTAGTCCTTTGGTAGTTACTAAGTCTAACATATGACCTGCTTTATGTGTAGGCTAATTAACAAGCTGTCTCAAATCAAGAGTCCAGGAGGTTCATGAATTCTTTTAGTTTTTGGTCACACTGATTATCGATATGAAAGTTAAAGTCGCCAACCATTAAGAGTGTGTCATAGTTCGTAATTAAAATTGACATTAAGTCTGAGAATTCCTCAAAGAAAGACGCATTAAATTTAGGAGGTCTATACACGGATAATACTAGAAAGTGAGAATCTGCATGAATAATAATGGTGAGATACTTAAAGGACTTGAATTTACCAAAGCTGTCATCTTTACACTTTAACTGGCTCGAGTAAATGTTTGCTAGACCGACGCCTCTCTTTCCTTGCCGATCCACACGAGTAAAACTGTAATTCGGAGGCGCAGATTTGATTAAAACAGCCGTGCCGTCTGAGCTAAGCCACGTTTCACTTAGTGCAATAAAATAAATTTTTCTATCACTAATAAGATTGTTGATAAAAAACTTCTTGATAGTTAATGCTCTAACATTTAATAGTGCCATATTTAATGTTTCGGAGGAGCAGAGCTGAATTCTATGTGCTTTATTGGTGTTTGGAACAGAAACTAAGTTATTTTTGTTAGCGCTGCTCTGTGTGTATTTTTTATTTAATCTATAATCTGCTTTTATAGTTTTAATACATTGTTCATCTAAAGTAGTAATTGTCATTAAATTATTAGTGTTTATGCCGCACTGCCTAGATTTTTTACATGCATTAAGATTGGTTATTAGAGTATTAATGTTGTGCACTTTTACGGAAGACTTTGTTAAGCAATTATCATGTCCTAGCAAAGCATTAGCATTACAGAAGGGGTTTAGCGTATAAATATACAGTCAAGAGAGACGAATTACTTTAGCGATGTTTTCGGAGAGGACCTGGGCGCTGAATCTATTCGGATGCAGGCCATCCCGCTTGAAGAAACGTGGCCTGTCACAGAAGAGGTCCCAGTTGTTGATGAACCTGATGTCTTGATTCTCACAGAAGCCTTTCAGCCAGTTGTTTAATCCTAGCAGACGACTGTAGTATTCGTTTGATCATCTAAAGAGAGGTAGTGGACCCATGATGAAGATCCTAGCTGACGGGGTCCTCTCCTTCGTGTCTTTAATTAGTTCTGTGAAGTCAGCCTCAAGTCGTTTACGCCGGCGTGTAATATAATGGATCCCACTGCCCTGTTCTTATGCTTCTCTTATACTGTCGGTGCACGACTCATCACATCTCGGACACGAGCACCGGGAAAATAAGAAACAAAAGATTTCCGATTAGGGAATGTGATATTGAGATTTCTTACAATCGAGTCACCCATTACGATTACATCACCTAGGGTTGAAGGCAAGCTGGGGACATGGAGAGGGTCGAACCGGTTCTGGGTTGAGATGCTCGCCTGTGCCAATGAAGGTGTTCTAGCCTTGAATCCTCGCCTGCATTGCCGAAACACGCCGAGGTCTTCATCGGTGGCGTCATCGCTCCAACAAGGCGCAGGGGTGAAGTTTACTTGTCCTTGGAGGTAAGCGGCACAACGTGGAGTTGATGTTACTGAAACCCGGCGTGTAATGTCGATTTCAGATGGCGAGGATGGTGTTTCCAGCAGCCGAGCCTTCATATCCCTAAGGTACCTTCGTCTGGACAGGAGTTTCTGGATCTGTTTGTCGAGAGCCTGGAGTTCTTCTACGGTGATGGCAACACGATTTATCTCACTGTCAGCCATTATCTGCTACTGCTTCGTGCCCTAGGAAAGAATGAGAGAGATTGGTTAGTCACCTGTTCACAATCAATTACATCCGGCTCTTTACTATTTAAATAATGAGGAGGGAAAAGAGAAGGAAGGAAGAAGAAAGATGAAGATTTCATTTTTACGACAACGAACCACCATTACCAGCTATTTTTCACATTGTGTTTTTGTATCCAGTTTGTTTTTCATTCTGCCGGATTTACTTTAGTTCAATCATCGGCAGAGACCCCGGCATTGGACTTCATTATCCACCACACGCCGAGCATACACGGTGAGTTTGTTCCATTTTTCCAGGAGATTCAAACACATCGATTCTTTGTTGACCAGTCATCCTTATTCAGGACAGTAATATACCCGGACTCAAGTTCACGATCATTGTCATTTCCGTATATTCATTCATTGTTATTTGTGTTGTGTGTGTTATACGTTACAAGGACAAGGGAGGGTTTGTTATTGTATATATGGTGTTTTCACATTACTGCTTTGGTGGAGTTATATACTGTACATATATATTTTTTTTTTCTTCATGGGGAATGTGCAGTAGTGTTTTGTTGTTGTGTTCTATTTAATATATTTATTCACTTATTTGACATACCTGCTTTTGCGTGCTTGTGTAAACCATCGATTGAGGGGAAAATATTTGTTAGAGGTATGGCTTGGTATATGTAGATTCATCTCAGGAATTTAACCAGGCCACAGGTCTTGGTAGTGTAGCTGCCGGCTGGGTAAGGGGTCGGCTGTTACATAAGTGGTGCCTTCTCTGAGGAATCTTTAAAAAATACTATCACTGTCTGCCTTTAAAAAAAATAAATAAAAATTCTCCCAATTAACAACATTGCTTCACCGTGGTGTGAGGAAGGAGTAGCCGGGAAATCGGCACGTCACGGTCAGAGTGTGTTCAGTGGTGCAGGAGGTGGTGGATTCATTACAGTCACTACCTCAAAAATCGCCATGGACCTGAGGAGGAATGTCTGGAGGATGTCTCGCCTCCGTGGGAAGATTTGGCACAACAACTCACCCGGCTGGATGAGAAAGTCCACAAGGTTGCTGAAAGTGGATCAGCAGCTCCCAGGAGGAAATAAAAGAATATATAAATGATCAAACTAAACTTCTAGGGGGGGAAATTGTGTTGTGCCTCCAGAGGCGAGATCAGCGCTGGCAAGAATCTCTTCAGAAGGAGATCCGAAGGAGTCTCCAGAATTTACGTCAGTCACCCTGTCATTCTACGCCGTATGGGTCTCATGGGGGGGGTCAATACATCAATCACACCTCTGTCCCTGGGGTGCGCCACTCCTTTTTCAAGTTGAGGGCTCAATATAACATCGATGATGTCCTCAACTTTGTGGAAGAAGGTGAGGCGTATCTGGCTGTTAACCCTTTAACCCCAGAAGAGCTTATGGGGGAAATAGGGGCCTCCCTCTCGGGGCTGGTGCGAAGCTGGTGGCTGATGGTGAAGAAAAATATTCAAGACTGGGGATCCTTTTGCCGATCTTTCCTTGCAGCTTTTCTTCCGGAAGACTACGAATCCGAACTGGAGGACAAGCTGCGATCCATGGTGTAACTGCCTTCGCAATCCATCCGGGACTTTGCCTATGAATATTGGGCTTTGTGTTTGAAGTGGCGGCCGGCTATGTCTGAAGAAGAGGTGGTCCGCTGCATCCTTAATGCCTGTAACCCGCTGTTAGCTGGGGGTCTCAGGGGGGTTGTGGGGTCGATGGAAGACCTGGTGAAAGGAGGTGGAATGGGACTGGGGAAACTCAAAAACGTACTGGAACAAAGCACAAGCCAGTACATGAGAAACCCAGCCCCTAAAACCCCAGCGAGCCAAACCTTGCCGGTCGGAAGCCAATCTCGCCATCATGCAAGCAAGTACGCCCTTCCTGATCGTCCCAGTGAAGCTGCGGGGGCAGCAGGTGGATGCGGTGGTGGATACAGGGAGGCATCACACCTTAATACGTTATAGCATTTGGAAGAGAATTAGCCGACCATCAGACAATTTAACATCTGCCCCATCCGTCAGATTCTTATTGGCAGATGGGAGTGAACACAGGCCCATGGGCAAAGTCCCCTTGAGGTACAGTGTACTCGCCACCACCTGGGAGATGGAAACCTATGTCCTGGATGACCAGCACCTGTCTGTCCCATTACTCCTTGGGCTGGATTCTTTGACCAATATAAGGATGACCATTCATCTCAGTCCCAGGGGGTATACAGTGCCGGGGGAAGGGGTATGCAAAATCATTCATAAATCAAAAGAAGATCTGAGCTCAGAATTCATTGGTTTTTACGTGGCAGTGAGGAGCAACGCAAGAACCTTGGTGGCAGCCCCTGTGGTGGAACAGCCCGAAAAGGTGAGGCCGGTGCTAAAGAAATGAGCCGAGGTGTGGACTGAAAAATTAGGAGTCGCCCGTGGGGTTACCCACGTGATTCACACCTCGGACGAAATTCCAGTAAGGCACCGAGCCTACCACGTTTCTCCACTAAAGAAGGGCATAATTAAAGAACATCTGGATTGAATGCTCGCCGAGGGAATAATTGAGCCATCTTCCTCCTTCTAGGCGTCCCCTGTAGTCCTCGTGAAGAAAACTGATGACATCTATCATTTCTGTGTGGACTACAGGGGGGTTAACTGGAAATTTGAGCCTGGACGCATATCCCATGGCCCCGGTTCATGAGATTCGGGAGTCACTGCATGGAGCTGCAGTTTTTAGCACACTGGACCTCTGCAGTGGCTACTGGCATGTGCTGATGGACAAGGGGAGTAAGAAGAAGATGGTAGTCATCACCCCCGAAGGCTTGTTCCATTTCGAAGTCATGCATTTTGGGCTTAAAAATGATGGGGCCACCATCCAGCGGCTCATGGAACAAGTACTGAGGGGATTGATAGGCAAGATCTGCTTTGTATATATCGATGACATCATTGTTTACTGCCCTTCTATTAAAGTACATCTCCAGGACTTGGACACCATCTTCCTACGATTTCATCAAGCGCACCTCACACTGAACACAAAGAAATATACCTTCATTCAACCCCACATCCGCTTCCTCGGGCACATTCTTTCATCGGAGGGGGTCACTGTAGACCTCGAGAAGACCTTAGCCATCTGGGACTACCCCACGCCCACAGATTTGAAATCTTTACAACGTTTTCTTGGGTTAGTGGGGTGGTATCACAAGTTCATCTCCAGGATGGCTGATATAGCGGCTCCCTTGAACTATTTAAGAAAAAATGATGTGTCGTAAGAGTGGTCAACATACTGCCAGGACGCGGTCGAGCAACTGCCTCTCGAGCATTGCACGGCGCTGAGCTGAATTATTCAACGGCTGAAAAAGAATGTTTGGCCGTCATGTGGGCCGTGGAAAAATGGAGACACTATCTGGAGGGGGTTTAGTTTGAAGTGTACACAGACCATCATGCTCTGACCTGGGTATTTAAATAACCCGAAGACCTCCTCCTGTCTAACCAGCTGGGTACTCCGCCTCCAGAACTTTACTTTCAAGGTGACCTATCAGAAGGGCTGTGGCAATATTGTGCCTGATGCTCTGTCCAGGGCGTCAGAGCCACCGGGGATGGTGTGTTTGGCAGAGGCAAAGAAGATGGTTCTCCCTCTGCCAAGAAGCCTTCAAGACCCAGCTCAAACACAAGCCACCAGTCCATTCTGCCAGAACATCAGGGAGGAACTGGAGCAGCAGCATACCGACCAGGTACACTTCGTCAACCTCCGGGGGTTCTGTACAGGACCACTCCATCCTCCCTTGGGGGTCTACAACACCAACTAGTGTTCCCGGAAGAGCTAATCCTTGATTTCCTGAGCTATTATCACGACAGTCCTTTAGGTGGTCACCTTGGAAGGACAAAAACTTTGTTGAAGATTACGTGGTGGCCGTCTATCCGGAAAGATGTTTGCCACCATGTGAAGAAGTGCTTAACCTGCCAGCAGCTCAAATAGCGGGGCTACATAGTAATAGTGTTTTCAATGTTTGTGCTGAGTTTTGTTTCCATAGTCCCGTTTGCTGTTTATAATGTGTGCGTCAGTGAATGTTGTCCCTGTAAATACAGAGGGGACGGATGATGGAGAGAGACCGCAGCCCCAAGATGGAAAGCACCTGTTCACAATCAATTACATCTGGCTCTTTACTATTTAAACAATCAGGAGGGAAAAGAGAAGGAAGGAAGGAGAAAGACTGAGATTATATATATTGTGACAGACAGATATTGTCTCCTTGACCCCTCAGACCACACGCCAGACATCAGATAAAAGTCCAAGAATTGATTTTGATAATTTTAATAATGTGCACAAAGCACCTCCACCTCCACAATATTCATGACCTGTAAGTGCTTCTGTCCCTCAGTCCATGTGATTTCCCAGCACTTCCAGGTCAGATGAAAACTCCTTCTTTTCTTCAGCCCGGAAGTACGTCATTTCATCTGTCCCCATGACTGGGAAGTACTTCCAGGCTATACAGAAAATACAAGTCCTTGAGCCTCCCTGCAGCATTCCCTGGCTGCCCCCACGGTATCCAGCAATGCTGCGAATTAAAACTCCAAAGTCCATGATGCCCTGCTAGAATTCGGGGCACCTTCATGCTGCAGGGAGGGCTCCATCTGGCAGCTTGGGGGATTGGACAGGATAAACTGCCGGCCATATACCACACTATATATATATATATATATATATATATATATATATATATATACACACACTGCAGTGGGCTGGCGCCCTGCCCGGGGTTTATTTCCTGCCTTGCGCCCTGTGTTGGTTGGGATTGGCTCCAGCAGACCCCCGTGACCCTGTAGTTAGGATATAGCAGGTTGGATAATGGATAGATATATATATATATATATATATATATATATACTGTATATATGTATATATACACACACACACACACACACACAATGGTTTGAACACAAACCATAAAGACTAAAAAAAAAGAAAATTTAAAAAGAAAGAATCTTTTCACTTGGCCGTCATAGTTACAGTGAGGCATTATACAGACATATTGCTGTTGGTATATTGGAGACCCATTTGCATTCCTTGATGCATTTCTGTTGAATAATTCACTGGCCGATAGCACTCAGTTTTAGTGTGTCAGAGATAAGTTGGGCAGCATTCTTCTTCTTTTTTTACTGCTACGTACATGGTGTCCACAGTGCGTCATACTTAACTGAGCCTAACCTTTTAATTAGCTCATTAATTCATTGGGCCTCTCTTGAAGTGATGTTATCAGCCTGGCCATTATAGAGCTACATAAAGGCAACCATATTGACGAATAATCATTTTAAATTACGGAAAAATCATTTTAAAACATACTTTAGATTTTGGATATATAAGAGTTTTATTTTTATATAAGGTATATTGATAAAACTAAACAAGCTGTTTGTGTAAGTTTCTAAAATGAAAAATCATGTCAAGCAAATCCATAAATCATCCTGTAGCTAGACAACTAATTGAACGTAAGCATTCAGCATATTATTGTTGAGATCAGAGCTTAAAATTGCAGCCTAACATCCCGATCATACTGAATGTGGGATGTGGGTGGAGTTGTCGGTGTTTGAGGGGTGGAGTTTTGAATATAGAGGTAGTTAAGGTGTGGTTGGTTTTTATGTTTATGGTGTGGTGGGGCTCTCCTGTTTTGGTCTCTGTTAAGCTGAAACAAGTACCTTAAAAGAAAGATATAATAAAGTCAACCATTGAGCAGTCAAGCCTTGTGTGTCACTCCCTGCTGTAAATTAGGACAAGGGAACTCAGGGACAGAGCTTTACCCCAGAGCACATTACTCTGGCCCTGGAGCTTCACACCACTGGACACGAAGAAGAAGAAGCTCCCCTGCGTCACCCCGACCACGATCTGGAGACAGGCAGGAAAGGTAACATTATGTAAGATGCAGTATAGACTGTACTTCAATATAATATAAAACTTAATCCAAGGTCTTTCATTTAAAAAGGTCACACATCTTGCATTGAAAGAGCCCAAAGACCTGTCCTGAATCCTTTAAATTATATTTTCGTTCCATGTAAAGTTTTCAAAATATAGCTATCAAAATACTTTTCTATACTGTATATTATGTATGAGAAAATTGATGAAATATGTAATCACTTATTATAAATATTCGTTGCATGATTATATTTTGAAGTGGTTTTCTGAATTTGAAGTTGATTTAAACCCCTCAAAATCATTTTATGGATAATTTATTTCATATTTATTTTTTTTCAAATAGGTACTGTATATGATTTTTAAAATAAATTTTCTGCCTTTTTGCAAGCACATGCTTTCTGTCTGAGGACCCACTCAGAACCAAATTGACTCAATTGTGCATATTCTTTACAACAACTTCAAAAGGAGGTCAGAAGATGCACAAGGGAGCTTTTCTGTTGTGAAAAGCCAGTGAAACTTGAGCAGGCTCTTCTAATCAGTTTAATAGCAATAAAAAATGAAAATAATAAAATATGATTTTTTTCAACTTAGTTTTCAATTCAAAACATTTTTAAAACTAAGAGCCACAACCAGTAAACTATGCAACATGTACCGGTATCTCTTTCAAAGTATAATCAACAACCATAGTCAATAAATAATACGAACCATATTGATTCCACTGAATGATAATATGACCTGTGGATTTTCAAAGACTTTAATTCTCTGTGTTAATATTATT
Organism: Polypterus bichir lapradei; assembly: GCA_026402145.1. Lineage (NCBI taxonomy): Eukaryota > Metazoa > Chordata > Cladistia > Polypteriformes > Polypteridae > Polypterus > Polypterus bichir. The sequence continues at coordinate 74,811,247 of JANRMT010062806.1, forward strand.
AATATTTTAATAAAATATATATTAGAATAGGTGGCACGGTGGCTCAGTGGGTAGCACTGCTGCCTCGCCGTTAGGAGACCCAGCTTTGCTTCCTAGGTCCTCCCTGGGTGGAGTTTGCATGTTCTCCCCGTGTCTGCATGGGTTTCCTCTGGGTGCTCTGGTTTCCACCCACAGTCCAAAGACATGCAGGTTAGGTAAATTGGCGATCCTAAATTGTCCCTAGTGTGTGCTTGGGGTGTGTGTGTGCTGGCGCCCTGCCCGGGGTTTGTTCCTGCCTTGCACCCTGTGTTGGTTGGGATTGGCTCCAGCAGACCCCCGTGACCCTGTAGTTGGGATATAGCGGGTTGGATAATGGATGGATGGATATTACAATAACTAGCAATAAGAAGCACACCTAATCATACCATAAATGTTACAATCAAAAGAAAAGAAATTTAACGTTAAGCATTGACCATATAAACAAAATAAAGCAACAGTAATAAAGATGTCAATTTTTGATTCATGACTTTTAAACTTACTTTCTGTGATTTTACAGAATCAACATAGCTTGGCAAAATAATATACACGCTGTTGAAGTTAGTACATTTCTAACACAATAAGATATTGTCACAAATGGCTGGGGTTCTTGTGCAGCAAGACTGGTCAGGACAGTACCTCCCCCGGAACGCTAGATGGCAGCCCCACCAGGTTGTAGCGGTGCCTGGGACTCCCGCAGGGCTTCATGGGAGTTGGAGTTTGGTTCCACCCTGTTGGAATCCAGGGGTGCCACCAGGGGTGCTGCAAGAGCTTTTGAGCCCTCTTGGGTGGGTTTTCCGCCACACTAGGAAGTGCTGCCAGAAGTAAGTCAATGAGCATCTGGAGCATTTTCGGGGGCATTATAAAAGGAGCCAGCAGTCACCACTCCAGGAGCCAGAGTCGGGAGGAGGGAGGCAAAGTTTGCCGGAGAGGAGTGGAGGAGAAAGAGAAAGCGGAAAAAGAAAATAAATTATAGTAGTATGTGGATTGTGCTTGTGTTCGGGACTGTGTTGTGCCTTTGTGGACGGGGAAAGCGTTGCCCACAGGCGAAGAAAAAAAAATAAAACATTTATTTGTTTTTATAAGTGTGCCTTCCGTGTCTGTCTGTGTCTATTGTCACAATATGTATCTTTACTTCCTTAGAAATTCATTAAAAGACCCATCTTTCTTTTACAGCAATTATATTTTTATTTTTTGTTACAGACATTTAAAGCGAACACATCTGTACAAAGTGTTGAAACAGTGTGTTCAAGTTCAGGGGAGGGGCCTATGTTTGTGGAAGCATGGCGGATGTTGATGAGAGTGTTGGCATATCCACATGCAAGTGCAAAGACAGTCTGGACAATTTCTCCTTTAGCGCTCATGAGTATGTAGTTAGGACTTGCTTAGGGCTGCCTACCATCCTAATTTTCCTGGATATGTCCTCATTTTTAATGCACCATGGACTGTCTGGGAGGAAATTTTTAAAATGTCCAGAATTTTGGCTCCTAAAATTTGAAAATCTCCATATCCTTACCATTGGTAAAAATTGAAAGCCGTACACCAATCAGTATTTGCGGAAGTAGTGCGCACACTTTTTTTCCCAGAATCTTCACTTCCATTCCGGTAGTAAACAATGCAGATATTGACAAGAATGGTCAATATCTGTCCAACTTGGCTTTTTCACTTCATCTTTTGAATTCAGCTTTATCTTCTTGGTGTAGACAGTTCATTATAAATGTTTTTCCTTTTCTTAAACATTTGTAATCCTAATTCAACATAACTAAGTGAATTTATTCAAAATCGAAATTATAACTTCACATTTTCTGTGTGAGATCTTATTTTCAATTCTTCTTTAAGCAGCTTGGTTAAACAAGAAATATCATACATAAATGTACAGTCTGCCGTATTTAAGTGTGCGTAAGTACTGCTTTGTAATATTTTAATGGAAAATATTATTACCACCCGTTGTTCCAAAATGGATTTATAATTGTAAATTAATGAGTGAACTATTAAAGTTTCAGTTAATTAAAAAAATCACACATTTTTTCTGTCATGTGAATCTTTTTAATTATCAGTTGATCAAGTAATAAGTCACTTCTTCAAGTAATTTAATATTTTCATAATTCTTTCATTTACATAAATTCAGGAATGCCTATTATGCTGAAAAGAAAGTGCAACTTCACAGAGTACTTGAACACCAAATATCCTTATTTTCAAAAAGGGAGAACAGATTCAATTAAGGGGATAATGCTCACAAGATTCAATTCAGTAGCATGCTATGTAAAGATTTCCATTCATATTTATCCTAGAACCCTAGAAAAATAGCTTCAGTGGAAAAATATAAAAGAATGTAGATAAATGCAAATAAACTAAATTGAAAATACTAAATTATTTTTATTTTATTAGAAGTAAATTTACCATGTGTATCATTTTTTACAGGTTTACGACAAGCTATCCAAATAAGAATCGAAGGAATGAAGTCTGTTAATTTAAAAGGCTTGACATATTCAAAATATTTAATGGGTTATTAGTTTGCCAGTGACTGTGATTTTGGCCATCATATCATAATTATCATGATAAACTGCTACTAAAGGTTTGTATTGTTTTAAAAAACCTTAGGATATTATAAAGGAGTATTATGGCATCCTAGGGAAAGGTGTCCTCAAAAGTACTAATTTTTCGACCCAAATGCCCTTATTTCTAGAGAAAGAGAGTTGGCAGTCTGAGACCTGCTTCCTCTTTAAAAGAGCCTGAGCAGGATGGAGGTGAGGACAATCAGAGGAAAATGTTTGGAAGAGAAACCAAAAGATGTCTCTGGCAGTGCAAGTGATAGTGGAGGAGAGAAGGCCCACAAGGTAACAAATAAATGGCGCTCCAAGGAGTGTCCCTGTTTAGTAATTGTAGTTGGAGTGGGGACTTGGAACAAGGCCTCCCAGAGATCCAATAAAGGCTAAAGGTGCATGAAAATGATGAAGGTCCGGCTCCGTGCATCTCGGCAGATGCTAGTGGGGCTTTGTAGGATAAGAATTGGAATGAAGAGACCATAACAGTTGGCATCTCCACCATCTTAGAAGATCTGGCTGGTGGAGCTGGGGAGACACTTTGAATTTGCTGGTGATTGTCTCATGAGACCTGGTTTCCTATTTGGATTTTAAGTTATTTATGGTTGTTTTTCATCCTATATGTGGACACTTTTTATTATGGGCTTATTTATTGACTTGTTTATTTGATAATGTACTGCATTTTATTCATTGTTTAGACACTGTGTGAATAAAAGCTCTATGTACTGTTTACACAAACCTCTGCTGTATATGTGTCCTCATTGCACTGGCTCATCACAGCTTCCAACTAAAAAAGGTCTCAGGTTCAAGGATATAGTGACAGCTGCAGCCAACCTGGGCCATCACAGTGAGGTGGTGAATGGAATAAAAGTTTTCAGCAATGATATCTGCCTGGATTCTTAGCTGAGTTGTAAATGCTTTATTTACTTGTTTAATTTAATGTGTTCTTATTAAACTTGTGTAACTTCCACTTACAGTTTGCAATAATTCAAAATTTACTAAAAGAGATGCAGTATAAACCTGCAAAAAAAAAAAAACTGATACATTAACAGAGAAACAACGTGTACTGTATGCATAAATAAACATATACAGTGGAACCTCGGTTCACGACCGTCATTCGTTCCAAAACTCTGGTCGTAACCCGATTTGGTCGTGACCTGAAGTAATTTCTCCCATAGAATTGTATGTAAATACAATTAATCCCTTCCAGACTGTACGAACTGTATGTAAATATATTTTTTAAACGAAATGTAAAAACATTGAATAACACTGAGAAAACCTTGAACAACAGAGAAAACTAACTGCAAGAGTTCAAGCTATAGCGCTATGACCCGCTTGCTAAAAACACTTTTTTTTAATGAGTTTTAAGCACAGGGAAAAAGTGAACATTTGAAAAATCCATAAATTAATAACCCACCAGGAAAAGTAACATCGCAACAATGCACGCTACAAACCGCTCACTGTAAACAGAAGTGGAGGTTAAAATCCAATAGAAAAAAAGTCTTCATTAAATAAAACGAGGTTAAAACAATGCTTGAATCTGTCTCTTTAAAAACAAGCCCGGTGCATTTTTTAACTGCCTTCTCGGCCTTATGTGGCCAGCCCTCTCTCTCTCGCTCGTGTGTGTGTCTTTGTGTTTCTCTCGCTCGCTCCCTCTCTCTCTCTCCCTCTCTCGCTAGCTGCACAGGGAATGTACAGGGAGAGACTGAACATGTGCGGAAATCATCGGTGCGCACAAACCGAAAGGGAAACTGGCTTGTTCGTATACCGAGTGTGTGGTCGTGAACAGATGCAAAAGTTTGGTGAACTTTTTGGTCGTAACGTGATTTGAAAGTTTTTAGAGACATTCGTGAACTGAGGTTCCACTGTATACAACAAATACCCAAATTCTATTTTCATTTTATAGGCAAAAACATTTTCTTTTAATTACATTATATATGACTGCACATCCACAAAGCACTATATAAATAAATGTATTATTATTATTATTATTATTATTACAGCAGATAAGGTGGTACAACAGACACAGAAAAAGTAAAGTCCAAATAATTACTACAGTGAATTAAAACCCATTAAGAGAAATAATATAAGCAGAAGCTCTAACAAGAGGATGCTAAGCTAAAAAAAAATTTCAGCCTTTATTTAAATGTGAGGCCAGTTAAGCTTCTATAATATTAGTAGTTAGATCATTTCAGACATATGACAAAACCCTCTGCCACCTACAGTAGTTTTATTTATCCATGGAATTTTAAAAAGGTCTGAACCTTGAGGCTGCTATGTGTGCCCCTTAGTATATATGCTCTGGGTAAGATAAGCTGGTAGGCTAAAACATTTAAGATATGAAAAACATAATTTTAAATTCTCCTGGAAATTTAATTTGAGGCAGGAGAAATGAGTTAAGAACTGGGAATACTTCATAGTTATGAACTTTGCTGATGTGTTCTGAATTAACTTAGAGAAATAAGTGAAGTGAACATCCTGATCATAATGCCTTACAACAGTCAGTTCTGTGTGAAACCGATTAATGAACTAGCTTTACAGTATCCTGCAACTTATGAAACCACCTTAATTCTTCATTATATGTACTGTAAGGTGGGGAAACCTATTTTGCATGAGATGACATAGCACTGGAGGGAACATGTGCGCAGAAACCTACACACATATATATGTGTATATATATATCTATCTATTATATAAAAAAATCTTGGGTCGAGACGTGATCATCTCAGAGAGACACTTTGAAGTCCTGCGAGACTTCTTGCACGTCATGCCCTACTTACAAACAATTTCTTGGAGACACCTTAACATCCCTCGAGACAAGGAAGTGAGAGAAAAGGACAGCTGCTGTACAGGCTTTTAAACGATCATCGCGCAGCAAGACATGCAGATCATGCAGCACAGCAGCTGCTGTACAGGCTTTTAAATGATCGACGCACAGCGCAACATGCAGATCATGCAGCTCGGTAGCAGCAGGCAGCAAGCCAGCAGCTGTTCCATCTGTATCTCCTTAGTGTGTGTTCAGCCCCCCCCCACTCACAATGCGAGCAGCAGAGACGTAAAGTGGCTAGCATGAAGCGCGCCCCTGGGGGTGGGGGTTGTGGGGTAGGCAAGCGAAGCATAAGGACATAAGAAATTTGACAAATGAGAGAAGACCATTCAGTCCATCATTGTTTACTTAAATGATAACTAAGCTGTCCTAATATCTCATCCAGATACTTCTTAAAGGTTGCCAAGGTTTCTGCTTGAGCTATATGTCTTGGTAGTTTGTTGTAGATTTCCATAACTCTTTGCGTAACGAACTGCATCAAGGTTTCAGTCCTAAATACACTTCCCCTTAATTTCCACTGCCGTTCTCGAGTAAATGATTCATCCTTAAGCTGAAATAATTCTGCTGGATCTACTTTTTTCAATGCCTTTGAGGATTTTAAAGACCTGGATTATGTCTCCATGCAGACTCCTCTGCTTAAGACTAAATACAGTAGGTGTGATTCTCTGATGCAGTCCTGTGAGGCACCTGGTTACATTTCTCTGCACAGGGTCAAGTGTTGCTATGTCTAATTTGGAGTGTGGTTACCTGAACTTCACACAATACTTCAGATTTGGTCACTTTAGTGCATATAGTATAAGCAGAAAGTCCCTCACTTTATATTCAACACTTTTTACTATTTAAACCTACCATTTTGTTTGCATTTTAATGGCATCTGCACATTGTTTAGGCAATGAAAATGTTGAATTAACAAAAAACCCTAAATCATTTTCAGAGATTGCTTCTTGTAAGACAAACTCTCTAATCTTGTATTTACAACTGATGTTCCTTTTGCACACTTGTAGTACTTTCCTACATTAAACTGCATTTTCCAAGTGTTTGCCCAATTTTGATGCTTGTCCATGTCTTTATGAATTCTTTTTGCTGCCTCCTTACTGTCATCCATTCCTCCAGTTCTACCATCTGTGAATTTCACAAGTTTACTAAGTATACCAGAATAATTGTCATTATTATTAATCAGAGTAACAGCCGAAGGATGGACTTTTGAGGAATGCCACCGATGAACTTGCTCCTTATGGAGCATTCTCCTCTTTTCTGTAATATTTGTCTCCTGTCAGTTAAAAAACTTAAGATCGAATTTTTTAGGTTACCTGTGATGCCTACAACTTCTAGTTTCAGAAATAATCTTTGGTTGTGAACTGTATCAAAGTCTTTTTGAATGTCTAAGTAAATTGTCTTATGTTTTGTTTTTGTCAACTACAGTGGACCCTTGACTTACGAACTCAATTCGTTCGTGAGGGCTGGTTGTAACTCAGGTTGGTTGTAAGTCAATACTATTTTTTTTTTAAGTAATAACGGAAATACCCATAATGCGCTTCGAGCCTCCCACAGCAACACTTACTTAACCTTTTCATAATAAAAAAGGGTTGTATAATGTGCATAATTTACCAAAACACCAATAATTTTTCTAATGTACTAACCAAAAAGTTATAAAAAGTGCCTAGCCTACCAGAAACAACAATTTCTTCTTGTACTCACCATTTAATTTGACTTCTTTGGGCTGCAGGAAGGGAGGAGGAGGAGAATGAAACGGAAGGTGGTTATTGTTTAGAAGGAGCCTCCTTATGCAAATCTTTTCTTTGAAAAATTGTCGAGATGGTGGATTTCGACATGCTGTACATATTAGTGAGATCGGTCACGAACGCCACTGTCATATTTCCGCACAATTTCCTTCTTCGTTTCGATTGTGATCGCTGTTTCTCAAGTTAATAATGACAGTAGTCGAGCACTCAGTTCAAAGCTAGTCGTGTTGTTAACTGCTGTAATAATACACTCCAAAGCAAGCCGGTGCTGACATCATCATGTGCCGCGCCAGCCCACTAGCTAACATCCCTTAACAATCGCTTTCTTTACCTTTGTTACCTTCTCTTCCTTCCTTAGCAATTATGTGTCTTGCTTGCCATGGTCTTAGTGAATTATACATATAGATAAATCACTGCACTGACCGAAATTACGTCCACAAACACATATATCTGGGCTCCGACTGACGCTTACGAACGCTCTCGGCTGTTTGTTTACAATCGCACAAGCGGATACACGTGACCGCATTCGGGTCGTAACGCAAGATGTTGGTCGTAAATCAAAACAAAAATTTTGGTCGTAAATCAAGTTGTTCGTATGTCAGGCCGGTCGTATGTCAAGGGTCGACTGTATTCCAGTTGCCTGTTCAAAAAAATCTAAACAATTAGTTTGCAGGATCTTCCTCTCATAAACAGTATGGTGTAGTGGTTAAGGCTTTGGACTTTAAACACTTAGGTTGTGGGTTTAAATGCTGCCACTGATACTTTGTTACCATGAGCAAGCCACTTGACCTGCCTGTGCTCCAACTGGAAAAACCAAAAGAAATGAAGCCAATTGTATCATAAATGTTGCAAGGCACCTTGGACGAAGGCGTCAGCCAAATAATTAAATGTAAATAAACCCATGCTTGGTTTTATTTAGTATATTATATCAATGTAGATTATATTCTAATGTATTTCTTATTATAATTTACAGAAGTAAGACTTATTGGTTTGTCATTACCATGATCCATTTTTGAAGACTGGAATTACATTTGCAACTTTCCAGTCCTCTAGCAGGTTCCTTTCTCAAGTGAATTTTCAAATATGCCTAATAAAGGTTTACAGATGGTCATTTCTTTCTATACAATTGGTAAAATTCTATAAGGTCCTGAGTTTTTTTATTAGACTTCAGCATATTGAGGGCTTGAAGCACATTTGACTTTTCTATTTTAAAATATGGGATCTCAGAATTTGATTTTTACTTCTGCATTGGGCATTCCATTTGTTTCTTCCTTTACAAATACTTGCTTGAAATATTTGTTCAGTTCATTTTCCATTTCTACCTCTTTTTCAATGATTTATCCTTTTGTGTCCTTAAGGCATCTTAAATTCTCTTTTATTGTCTTTTTATTACGATAGTACTCAAAACATTACTTGCTGTTCTGTTTTGGCTTCACTAGCAATTTTGTTTCAGCTTCTTTTTTTGACCTTTCAAATTCTTTTTTTAAATCTTTCTCTTGTGTCAGTTTTTTGGCTATTTTTTGCTTTTACTGTACAGTCAACTTTTCAATTTTACTTTTTTAAATAATGTCATTGTTCATCCATTTTGGCCAATATTTTTTTGGTATTTTTGTTTTATTGAGTATAGGATAAGCTATATATTGAACCTGGATCAAAACGTTTCTGAACTGATATTTATAGTGGCAGATATTTAGTTTCACATTCTTTGTTTTCAAAATATTTCCTTGTCTTCATAAAGTCTGCTTTCCTAAAATTATAACTCATTGTTATGGTATCCAAAAACAAATTTTTAGGAATTCGGATGAAATCCTGCTCACTCATTCACAGGTAAACTTACAAATTTCATGCAGTATTTGGGTAGACATTCAAATTTCAGACATTTAGCTGTAAGGCAGAACTAATCAGTAATGTGCTGACATGCCACCACCTATGGAATACAATTAGTGAAGTGAAACAAATCACAGCAACACTTAGTATTTACTTTTTTCAGAAAAGTTGATTAAATAAGTGGTGTTGCTTTTCAAGTGAACTGTATTAACTCCACAAACCTCTGCCTATCATTCAGTGTTTAAATAAAAATCTACAGTAATTAAAAATAAATAATAATCATCTGGCTTATGTTGGTGTTTTGTTGAGTTGTTAGCCATGTGTGGTGGTTGTTCTAGTATATAATCTGGTAGTTTGATGACAGTCTTATTTAGCAATTACGATCCTAAGGATACATCAGAGAAAGAAAACCTTAAAGCTACAGGCTCATATAACATACATGTTCTCAACCACTTCTGTAGAAATCTAGAAACAGAAAAGAACTTTTTCTAGATAATGACATGGGAGCTTCCAGTATGGTGAGCGTCCCTGTGGAAAAAACACAGTAATGTGCATAATGATGAGATATGAGGTGTTTTGATGTGGGAAATATATATTATGTCACATTTTTAAAAAACACACTGTGCTCCTTCAGGGCACTGTGAGGCATAAATAGAATTCATAGTTTGAAAAAACCCCAAGAATGTATGTATGTGTGTAAAAACTGTATGTGAAATAAAACTTGCCTGTTTCAGTAAACACTAGTTACAATGCAAGTGCTATTAATGAACAATATTCTGCAACAACACCATTTGCTGGAAAAAGTTATTTCCCAAGTTTACCCAACAGACTTTAAATTTTTGGCAAAACCAATCACTAATGTCACACATTAATGTGTCTTTCCCTCATCTTCCCACCACATCTTGTCCCGGAAGCTTCTGCAATCATTTACAGCTTTAGGAAAATTTTGTACAGCAGATTATACAATACCTGTGATGTATAAGACCTTTTGGAGGTAATATGCATTTCTTTAAAATAAGCTCATGTGATTCAGTATGTTTTATTGTGTCAACTTGTTAATTTAATCAAACATATGCTATGCATCATTTGCCCCTAGATGGCTGATATGACACACCTTCTCAGTTTAAGAAAAGCAGTAAACCCATAAACACACTGCAACACATAGTCTATCTAGATAAGCTACAGATCTGTAAGTTTTGTATTTTTGCGTACAACTACAAGGTTGGTATTCACACTAAGGATAAAGCACCAGGGGTACTGCAGTGTCAATAATAAAAAGTGCATGGCCCCAAAAAGTTGCAGATCTAAGGACCAGTATATTCTTTATATATAATATGCTACTGTCGCTGTTTGTTTGTCTGTCCAGGATTTAAATCACCTGTAGCTCGCAAACCGTTTGACCTATTGATCTGAAATTTGGCACACATATACTACATGACGTCTACTATCCACTTTTGGGGTGATGATTAATCTCCGTAGTTGTTCCTCTTTTTATTTTTATTTTATTTTGTTGTAGAATCAACTCTCAGCAGCAGCGAGCAGGGCAACTGTGCGGCGCATGGATAAGGGCACCGTTCTCATCCCTACCACCTTCACCATCACTTTCCCTACCTCTTCATATCTTAAATCATTCTTGAGGCAGATTGAAGACTTAACTGCCAGCTTAAGTGAAAAATTAAAAAAAACGTACTAAGTAATTGAAACACAAACACTGACTTAATCAGTTTTAACACGAAAAGATGCAGATTAAAGAAGAGAATAAGTGGGAAGCTAGGGTAGAGAAAAGAAGAGCATCAAACTCTGAGCAAATGAATGCTAAACTACAGAGAAAGAATATGAAAACTATGAATGCTCAAGTCATGTGTATTCACTGCACGTTATGGTGCAGTGTGCCGTTACTGGTAATATAATATTAAGGTATACTTATTAGATAGCTGTACAAAACATCATGTACAGCATCCACAAAAGCATTCTTATAAAATTTAGATACATCTGTTTTTAGGGGTAAAGTCATATGACTAATCAGACATCTCACCCAGGTAATAAAATGAGAAAGCAAAGTCTCAGATCTTAGAGAATTTCAAAACAAGCCTTTTCTTACTATTATTCTCTACAGATGTATCACAGACAAAATTAAAGCACTGAGGAAATTTGATGACTGAGAAAGCAATTAATTAGACGGAAACTACGTATGTTGTATTACAAGCAATTACTGTATATCCATCTTACAGAATGGATTAGCTATTAGAAATTTGATTTGAAGAGTGCTGATTTCATGAACGATCTACTACTTGCATCCAGTGGAATATGGCTTTAGAAAAACACTTACAAAGCATTAGTGAAGTGTTTATTCATCTCTTCAGTGTGACCTACTGACAAAACTTCACTTTGGAGTGGTCTGGGGTGGCTTAACCAAGACAGATTTCTCTTGATATTACATATTTAGTATATAAGTGTTATGAAGACCAAACAGGTCTTGTTATAATACATTAAATGAGTAATACATGCATTTTTGCAGTACCTAAACTAAAGTGTTACCAGTCCACTTTTAATCATACTTAACTTGAGATGTTTTTCGGGTCCTTCCTCATGATGTAAAGAGTATAAATAATTTAAACATATACGAGTACTCATCATTTACATAATTTCATTTAAAGTGCCCAGTATATATAAAATGCAAAAGTATCACCAGCTTTCAATCAATTGATACAATAATTGAAAGTACTTATTTTTTTCTCCAGTGTCCATGCCATACCACAAAAATTATGTCTTGAATGAAAATCCCTAATAAAGGCTAGTGTACTTTAAAACTCTGTGCTGACAATGCCTTATAAAAGATTAGCATTTTCGTTGTTAATTAAACAACCTTCTTGCTGAGAAACTCTTTGTGCACTTGGCATACTGAGGCTACTTTATGTCTTTTTAAATGGATGACATAGACAATGTTTAATGTGACAGACAATTACCTAATTTTTAATGATACAAATTTTCATAAATACCCTTGTGACCTACAAATAAATGTGTTGCACTTAAAGAACAGCAGTAGGTAAACAATTAACACTGTAGCCTTTTGGTGATGGAGGTCTTCTTCCCTCTCATTTTAAAGCTACATCTTTTACAGTTTATCCCTGCTGTTTTATGAATTCTGAATTACAACTCATTAATGTGTCATTTACATAATTACAAGGAATGGGACAGTATGCACAGTAGGATGATTCACTCTCATGAAAGCTCAGCAAGCAGAACGTTGCCAGATGCATCCAGCAACCTAAGTGTTCTGCTCTGCTCAAAAAAGTTATATGTTATTTATTTAACCCTTTTTGGTGGTAATACATCCATATGCCAACATTGTAGTATATCATCCTTTGTACTTATTTAGTTATAAAGTGAATGGGCTCATCCCAATATTGAGCCATAAACCCTTCATGCTCAGCTTCTCTAAGCCACGACTGCTGGATGCATTTTCTAGGGCACTTACTCTCTACCCATAATGGGATTTACTATTTACTGTTAACATCACTGTTTGTCTATGACAGGTTTTAGCACATGGCAGAAGAGTATGTATGGTTGGGCAAAATATCCTATGAGGTGCTTAAAAAAAAACAAAAGCTGTAACTCTTCTAGCTGTTTTGCGATTTTACTACCGATATGAAAGCTTCTCTGTAATAAAAATAAAAGCAAACATTAGAGTAAGACTTACTTAAAAGAGAGAAATTCTGGTTATTTTCATTATCATATAAGCAAAGTGTAATAGAATTTTTTTTATATACAAGAAATAAAAGTCGGCACTACCCTTAAAATGCATTATATTGTTCAGCAGCCCCCACACCTTTTGAGATATGAAATCTCATATAACTTTAAAATTATTTAACAAAAAAAAAATAAACACAGATGTTACTGTTTCTATCTATTTAGTTAAAGCTGCTTTATAATCTGAGTTTATCTGTTAACATTCTCTTGCAAAATATGCTTTGTGGTACAGAATAAATATAATTTTACTGTATTGACTCTAGGCACTTTCCATATTAGATCTTCACCGCATTCTGTGAAAGATCAATGAAGGCTTTTAAAACAGATGACAGGTGTGAGAGCAGCTTTCAAACCTTGGAGAACAAGAAAGCAATTAACCAGCAAATGAGTCTGGATGAACTTTTCTGACCAGATTAGTCTGGTGAAAGCCACCAAAAAATGAAAAGCACAATTCATAATTGAGGTGTAATAGCACAGCACTCAAAAGCAAAGACAAGCAATATTTTTCTGAATCTCTCTAATGGGAAATGAATTTCATAAAGCACTATTTTATTTGCTATTCAGTTAATGCAGTATAGAGCCAGACATAATTGATAAAATATGCTTTTCTACATACCATTGCTTGAAAATTACTTTCATCCATGTCAGCATTATTTTATGCCTGCTGCCTTCCTCTGAAAGTCATCACTTATCCTTCAAGAAAAAAAACAAAAAAAAAACCTGAATATTTTACTGTATAAATTAGTATCAATCTGAAATGCTGTTTGACATGTCATCTTATTAAAAGATTTCAGCTTAGAATATTGTCCTGTCATATAGTATCATCTTTTATTTAACTATGTAAATATGAGGCCCCTTTCTCTTACACAATTTCTATAACTTAATTGATAGTGAAATAATTGTGTTGGTAAATTACAAATTATTTTTTTAAAGTGCATTAAATGTTTAAGGATGAATTTCCTGTTTAATTCACTTTAGTGTCACAGGGTCTGGTCAATCTTCTGTAAACTTTAAAATAAAATATAACTACAATGAAATAAGTAATTTAATGGCCACGGATGTTTATGACACAAAACCAAGAAACAAGATTTTTTATAATGTTTAATTTAAAAAAAGTTATGAAGTGAAAAAATCAATGGGGCATTGTGATCAACAATGCATCTTAGTACAGATCTTGAATTAGTACCACCAAATCAATGTGCAAATACTACAGTTAAAAAAGCTGATTTTATTTCAATGTTTCTTTTTTTTTAAATTTTATTGATTTCATTGTACAATAAATTGATGAGTTTAATAGGCGGATAAAGATAAATGGAGAAGAAAAAGAAATGGGAAGGGAATCTGCACAGATCCTTTAAGTGAGAATTTGATTTTTTTCCAATTTCAAATAATATAAAACATCAGTTACCCACTGAGTTAAAAGAGGAGAGTTAGGATTCTTCCAGTTGAGCAAAGTAAGTCTGTGTGCCAGTAGTGTAGTAAAGGTGATCACATTTTGTTTGTCCTTCTCGACTTTAAGCCCATCTGGAAGAACACCATACACAGCTGTTAGTGGGTTAGGAGGGATTGTGACAACAAGGCTGTCTGAAAGGCACTTAAAAATTTTTGTCCAGAATGATGTTAATTTGGTGCAGCCCAAAAATTGAGACCCAGTGAGGCAGGAACTTAATTGTAGCGTTAGCAGGTTGGATCTTGCCCAGGAAACATTTTGAACAGTTTTAAGCGAGACAGATGTGCTTTGCCAATATGGAGCTTGAGTGAATTTTCTGCATTGCTACCTTTCACTCCTTTTCTGATATGTTGAGTAAGAGATCCTTCAATGTTTCAACAAAATATTGTGCTATGAAAAAATGTGTCATGAAATTTATATATACAATTGCATGCATGGAAATACATACTGAAAAACAAATACACTGATTCTGTATTTTACACTATCATCCTTGAAGTTTGCTATGGTATACAAATTAAATTACTGCCGAAACAAAGTAAATACTGCCAAATTAAATACTATATAATGGAGGAGTGCCAGCCCTTTGGCCTTTGTATGAAATGGCTAAATTAACTGGTTTTGGATGAATCAGTAAGGAATAATCAATACCTGTTGTTTGTACCTATATAAATCAATTATAAAAATGGAAAAGATTTTCACTTTTCTCTGAATATGCTGTACAGGTAAAGTAATCATTTTTTTACTTTTTATTATCCTTTCTGAGCATTATTGCCATTATTAATAGAGTTTTCTAAAGGTTTTTATGTATGCATCATTCATTGGAATTAACCAAATAATGCTATGCGCAGTAGGTAATTGTTGAAATATTTATTAACAACATTTCAGCATGCCATATTTTTCACATTATAGACATCACCATTTTCTCAGCTTTGTGATAGTGTTGCTGTACAGTTAGTGCCCTGTAATGCCTGGCCATCCAGTACTGCAGGAAATTCTGAACAAAACTCTTTTCATTGACGTGTGATTGTCTTTAAGTATTCTGGAATTAAAACTTCTTGCTTCGTTTCTCAACTTTTTCTGGTTACTCTTTTGATTAAAGACGAAAGTAGGACTGACTTCCCAGTCACGAATTTTGAGTTGGTTTAAATCTATCTGAGCTTTAAATATAATGCTTTTGCTCCTCACCCTGGTTCTTCTGGTCTTAAAGTTCAATTTGTTTGATTGTTGTTTATAGCAGAAATGTAAATCAAATGTAAATGATTCTATACACTGTATGGGATATTATATCATCCTGTATTATGTTACATAGATAGATAGAGAGATAGATAGATAATTTGGGCAAATTTTGCTTATTATAGAAGATCTTTAAATAAGTACACTCATAACTAGATAGATATATAAATATATATAAACACACAACATGGTTTGAACACACACCACAATGTGCATGATACTTCAGCTGAAGAGCAGGGGCTCTTCAACAATCACAACAATCAGTATGGCAAAGACTATACAGTAGCTAATAGTCTTTTTCAACCACCCTAGTACCATTCACATGGAACTGAAGAGCTACTCATCATTGTTTGAAACAAAGATTTCTCCAAATCATCTAGTGTTTGGTGGATGTGTATCAGTTATTAATGACAGGTTCACAGATGACTCAAGGATATAGGTACAGCACTGTGCACCAACAACTGCACAAGTGGACATGCTCCTTGCTAGTAAAGGCATATGGTTCTGGAGTGTCACTGTTCTTTCGGCCCTCAGGTATTTCATCAACGGCATCAGTTAACTTGCAACTTTTGTACCAGTTTGTTCATTCTTCAGCGATAAAGTAGAAAAATAGCAGCCTAATATTGCCACTGCATCCACTAAACAGTATCATCTCCAGACAGAGGAGCAGCTTCAGCGACAGACTGCTGTCACTGTCCTGCTCCACTGACAGACTGAGAAGATTGTTCCTCCCCCACACTATGCGACTCTTCAATTCAATTCTATCTATTGTCATTCATGCTTACATATTTCAGTCATATAATGTTTTTCATAAATGTGAATAATACTATTAAATTTAATTTAACATCAGCACAAGAAAGTTTGTTGAGGTAGTTTTCTTTTGTGTTGGTATTTAGCTAAAATGTTTTTGAAAGACTGCATGATTGCACTTTGAGACATGTTTTACTTTGGGACATAACTCACCTTAAGCACTTTATATAAAATACAGTATGTACACCGCTCTACCACTGTTAGTTTTAAAGGTGATTTTCATCCAGTTGAGCTTGAATGCTAAACATATCAATTAAAATAATCGATTTCCCAGAATGACAGGTTGAACCTTGAGAATAAAGAACTTAGCTGTTAAGCAGTTTATTGCCTTTCTCTTTGAAAAATAAGCTAAAATAATTTTTTAAAGAAATTAAAGAAGTGTACTGGCCATTAGACTGACTTTGAACGACAACATAATTAACTTTTAAATTAAATTTACACCTTGACTCATCTTAATGAGAATCAATCTTGAAATGATGGAAAAACACTAATGATCTGTATTTACCAACAGGCCTATGTACTACTTATGCTACACATATCAGTCAATGTACTGTTGTAACAAACTGCTTCTGTATGTATTAACAGAAAAATAATACACAAATACATATACATGAACAAACTAATTGTGACTGGTGTCCTGGCCGATTTGCTGCTCTAGCTCCATATTCCTACCATGTAATCCTGACTGCAGCATGCTGATTGTCTCTTAGCTGTCAGATGGCTCTCTGTTAAACAGTTAACCAATGACAAAGAAACACTGCTGCCCTTTGAAAACCTCTGCCTAAATAGTATTTCAATGGGAAACAAACACACTCTTAACCGACCATTTGCAGGATCAGCTGCGGCTTTGCTCTTTTACTGTGTAATGTGCTTCTCGCACAATGCTTAAAACATTAAAAACACCAAGCCCCAGCCAGCCAATTGCTTACTCTTCTATCTTCTGTTCAAAGACCGCATCTGCCCCAGCCGCTGCTTCTGAGACTGTGAACCTGCTCAACAAAGAAGACTTTGTGTTCTTTTAAGCTGAAGGGTGGAGACAGACTGCACCAGTTAATACCTGTGTGCTTATGTGCCAAACTCCTGTTGAATAAACTCTTAATACCTGTTCCTGCCTGTTAGAGATGATATTCCTTGGAAACCCTGGCTTCTGTTTAACTCTACGACCCAAGCTTGACAATATATGCAATATATACAAATACAATATATATATATATATATATATATATATATATATATATATATATATAAACATTTTAAAATAATCAAAAAGTATTGGCTACATAATTCATTTTTACAAAATTAGTTCAATAGTTCACAAATTGTGGAAAGCTAGCCTATGTATTTTATAACAGATTTGTTTGTAATGTAGAGAAAATATAGCACTAAACTAGAGTTTGGCCAGTAAATCTTAGGTTTCAGTAGTCTGCAAGTAACTGAGAAAAACATACATGACCTCAGGCCTAAAAAATAAGAACAGTGGGAAGTTTTAATGGTACTGGGAGAGTAGTTTGCTTGATGGGGATTTCATTCACTCATCTTTTCCATGTTCAATAATGTTGCAATTACTTTCCATATTCAAAAAGTGTGAAGTATACAATAGCCACTGACAGTGTTGTCAGGTTATCAGTAAGATAATCATACCTCCATGTCCCCTTAAACCAGCCAAAAGCCATCACCTGTCTCATCCATGTTTTCCTGAGCCTGTTAAAGAAATCCTGTGCAGGTGTTGTTCCACTGTTTATCAATCATTGAAGTAGTGGATATGCTGCTTTCCCTAACAGAACAAAAGGAAAATCTACATCCACAGACCTCAATATAAAAGTGTACGATTTAGCCCATCTAGTAAACAGATGAATTACCAAAAACCATAATATCATGCACCTTTCTTTGACAACTGTGTTTGAAGTCAACATCTTAATTAAAGAAAGCAACTTATCCTCTAACAGGACAAATCAGTAATCAGGTAGGAGATCAAGCTTGTCCATCTGTGTCATTTATTTTCACCTGTAGCACCAAGCTGAGGAGGGAGCATCTTTCACAGCAGTCTGTTACAGCATGATGAGGATAGTCAAATGTTAAAGGTTGTGACTGATAGGGGGCACTGTCGTCCCATTGAACCCTCAGACCAGACTTCAGACACCAGATAAAAGTCCAAATCTTAAATTTATTTGAACTATACAGTGCACAAAGCATGCTCAACTCCACTATACTCATAAATCACAATCAATACAATAACCAATAAACAATCCTCCTCTCCCAGATGCGTTGCCACCCTTCCTCCCGACTCAGCTCGTCTGTCTGGGATTTCCCATACTCCTTTTATAGTCCCTGACCTGGAAGTGTTTCTGATTCTCTCAGTCCATGTGATTCGTATCACTTCCAGGTCAGATCAAAACTCTTCTTCTTCATCCTAGAAGTACGTCATTTCCCCTGTTGCTGTGACTAAGACGTACGTCCGGGTTATAGGGCAAATAATAGTCCCTGGGTCTCCCTGCAGCATCTATTGGTGGCCCCCAGGGTATCCAGCAGGGCTGTGAAGGAAAACTCCAATGTCCATGATTCCCTGCTGGCATTCGGGGCACCTCCATGCTGCAGGGAGGGCTCCATCTGGCGGCCTGGAGGTATTGGCCGGGATGACTGGCCGGCCATAGTCCACAAGGTATAGGTCTATTTTATAAGAAACTGATTTTACATACAGTGTCAGTTAATGCATACATTTATTATGGTTGGTTTGTAAGTTTGCACCTTAATATTCTATATAAAATAAAAGTCTATTTTACTATTTGCTTATTATTCTTATATCCTTTGGGCTGAGCCACCACCCTTGAAATTTCTGTGTGTATAACAACTGCTCAGTCTTGTTGAATACAGGTAATCTGATCTCTAAGTCATCTTTTAGTACATTTTATGTATTACATTTGTGTCTCTGTTGTTCACTTGACCTTTATCTGGTTTCCTGATATGCCTGAACAGGTTTCTGACATGTATTAACCCTTTAAGCCATTTCTTTATGATGAATACTATGTTACCCTAAAATTATTCTTCCACACTACCTGTGTTTATATCCCAGACTCATGATTTATGATCTACTGTATCTTGCAGAAGGGCAATAGAAGAGCTTGGGTTAATAATTGACTGCAGAGTTGAAAAATACATATATTGGTCCCATTAATAGTTATTGTGGGAAGTTTAAAAGTCATGAAAGTATTGAATAATTTAATTAAATTAATTCACTGTAGGAGTTCTGATGTACTGCTGAATTAGTTTCTTAATGAGAGATGCTGCAAAGTTTTTTATCATACCAAATAAATGAGTGATACACCTGAATACAAGGTTGGTCACTAAAACCCAAACTCATTTATTTTGTGTTTTATAGTGTATTTAATTTAGACCACTTTTGCAAATAACTGCTGTGATTTTGACATAGTAGAATCTTTTTCTTTAGATCAGTGTCAAAAAGACAAATTTAATCTTTGATTCAATGATGTTTAACAGTATAATGTAAAAACTCCAAACTTCCAGCTCCTCTTTTTAAATGAATGTTAATAATGTATAGCATCAGATCAGATGACCCAACTATAAACTAGTCCTTAAAGTGCTATGGTACCTGTTGCACTTCTTAAAATCTTTATGATCAAAAGTGGTGTTTATTATGGACAATTCATTCCTAGCACAGAAATCTAATAGTAATTCACCAGTCGGGTTCAAATCAGGAAAATCACATTCTGCCAGGTATCTCTGTTATTTCCCCCACGTGTCCCGACAGTGAACTGGTAGGTAAACCTTTGAGAAAAAATGGAGTGCGTAAAGACATCAAAAAAGGGTCAAAGTTGGGAGATCAAAAATTGGTATTAAATCCAAAGTGTGGGACAAAACTCAAAGTCAAAAAAGTTCACGCAATGAGGTCAAAACCAAATGATACTTACAAGAAGAATTTTAGCAAATGCATTTTAGCAAAGTTTGGAATTTTATAAAAAAAATGACACAACTCCTAAACTATTTGGAAAATTGAATAAATAATGCCTGGAAAGAAATCTTTGACCTGCAAAACCCCAATTCAAGTACAAGATTGTAACACTTAACATTCAAAATGAGCACCAGGTGCTTGCTGGCAAATACCACACTCTCGTTATCCTTGTGAATATTCTCTTTAATTCAATGTAGACTATCATAAGAGCTATTAACAGTTTGGTCTTTGCCTATTTTAGACCAGTTTGTCATGGTTAAAACTATCAGAAGCCAAATCTCCAAATGGCATAACTATAATATATTATATTGTGGGATACAAACACTTTCATCATGCCAAGGTCACAATCCTAGGAGGGAAAACTTTCACAACATGCAATTGCATATTTAGTTGGTGATTCAAAATTAGTGTAGTATGAATGACTGTGGATGTAAGGATAAGTGGAGCCCGCATTGGAATGGTTCCCCTTATAAACAGTGTCTCCTTTGTACTTTACATTATCAATTATCCAGCTCCTCGTGACTCTGAATTTAAATAAGCTAATTAAGGGAATTTACAGATAATTTTTATTATGTGGTTATATCAGTAACAATAAATTTGTTAATGTCAATTTCAAACAGTTCCGTAGAGAAATCACACATTTTTAAGGACTTTTAGACATCTGTTGACCACATAAAGTCTTTATTGTGTACTGTTATCTACTGTATGAAATATCTACATTAAAGTTATAATCATTGGCATCTACTTGCATATACAGTAAACCCTCGTTTATCGCGGTTAATCCGTTCCAGACTCTACCGTGATAAATGAATTTCCACGAAGTAGGATTCTTTATTTATAAATCTAATATTTTCGCAGTTAGAGCATAGAAAACCTGTTTACCTTCTAAATACGTTTTTTTAACATTATTAGAGCCCTCTAGACATGAAAGAACACCTTTTAGTCAAAAGTTTAAACTGTGCTCCATGACAAGACAGAGATGACAGTTCTTTCTCACAATTAAAAGAATGCAAACATATCTTCCTCTTCAAAGGAGTGCGCGTCAGGAGCACAGAATGTCAGAGAGAGAGAGAGACAGAGAGAGAAAAGCAAACAATCAAAAATCAATATGAGCTGTTGAGCTTTTCAGTATGTGAAGCACTGCGATAAAGCGGCTGCAAGAAAAAGGGAGCAATGTGAAGGTAGTCTTTCAGCATTTTTGAGAGGAGCGTCCGTTTCCTCTAGGCAAACAGCCCCTCTGCTCACACCCACTCCGTCAGGAGCAGAGAATGTCAGAGAGAGTGAGAGAGACAGAGAAAAGCAAACAATCAAAAATCAATACGTGCTGCTAGACCTTTTAACTGTGCGAAGCACCGCACGGGAAGCATATCGTATATCATTGAGGAGTTTTATTTAATATGTAATACATGCTCTGATTGGGTAGCTTCTCAGCCATCCGCCAATAGCGTCCCTTGTATGAAATCAACTGGGCAAACAAACTGAGGAAGCATGTACCATAAATTAAAAGACCCATTGTCTGCAGAAATCCGCGAACCAGCGAAAAATCCGTGATATATATTTAGATATGCTTACATTTAAAATCCGCGATGGAGTGAAGTCGCGAAAATCAAAGAGCGATATAGCGAGGGAATCACTGTACATCCAGTTAAAAAAAAACAACTTGATGATACATATAAGATTTCTAAAAGGTTCTACAGTCCACTGCTTAGGCTTTAGGGTAGGATAAATAATACAGTAAGTCTTTGATATTGTACTCACATTGGTCTATTAATCCCTGTACAAAACACAAAGATAAACACAGACAGAGCTGGAGGTTAAAATGCTAAGATTTGCACTGGGTGTGACGAGGATGGATAGGATTAGAAATTAGTACATTGGAGGGTCAGTTCATTCGGGATGGTTGGGAGATAAAGTTAGAGAGATGAGATAGTGTTGGTTTGGACATATGCAGAGAAGAGAGCATGTTAAGGATAGAGCTGGCAGGAAAAAGGAAAAGAGGAAGGCCTAAGAGGAGGTTTATGGATGTGGTGAGAGAGGACATGCATGTGATGGGTGTAACACAGCAAAATGCAGAGGACAGAAAGATATGGGAAAAGATGATCCGCTGTGGAAACCCCTAACGGGAGCAGCCGAAAGAAGAAGAAGAATTACTAGTTCAGTAAATGTAAGGGCTATTTTTTAAAATAATACAGTTACTTAAAATTACATACTTTAAATGTATAATAAGTTCTAAAATAAGCCATTCTTTACCATAATGCTAACTTGTAGTAAGTAGCATGGCATGGCAGCACAGTGCTCAGTGCTGCTGCTCCAAGGATTTGTGTTTCTGTGTTCATATCCTTCACCTGGCTACTCTCTATGTGAAATTTACACAATTTCCCCATATTTGCATATTTTTTTCTCTGAAAGCTACGGTTTTTCTATGCACATCCACAAACACATGCAGCGTTGGCCCTATGAGTATAAGATTGGTTGGGAGTGTGAGTTGTGATGGACTGTGCTGCTTCCATGACGCAGTATTAGCTTATTTGGATATGTGAATGTTATAATGGTAATATGTTTAAAAACTAGGTTTGTCATTTTATAAATATCACAATAAGTACATGTCTGTTACTTACATATTGGGTTTTATATGTATCTTTTTTTCTTAAAATATAAAGGCATATTTAAAAATGCAGTTTAGTCATTGTAAAGCTCTCTGTGTTTAAATTAAATATGTCTACCACATTGGTATACGCCATCAACATTACAGTATAAGTATGTGCTTTTATTTGTAAATCTGCTAGTTTTACGTATATAAGAACTGGGCGATATTACCATTAATCTTGATTTTAATTCATTGCTGTTTAACTCATTGCTATTCATTCAATTGCAATATACGTTTTTTGCTTTAATAAACTTAAATCTTAGCTTAACTTTGGTGAAAGTAAAGCTTTTTTAAGATTTATGGCATGCATACTTCATAGCTATTCTACTGGGGTTTACACCCGCTTTTGTTTTCACTTCACTGATGCTTTGCTTAATATATTACAAGAATCCCAAGAGAAGCAGATACAGGCCTGTTTTCAAGTTCAAGCATCATTTAGTTTGCTTTGCCTCTCGTGAGAACAAATACTGATACTCAGGTCCTCTCAGGAGGGGTTATTAATATACCAAGCTAAGAAATAATAATAAAAAAAGCTCAGCTGTAGGCAGGAATTGTGTCTGCTGCTTCCCATGTGAAGAAAATACATTCCTCAACTTTTCTTTTCCAGATGCAGTACGACTCTTTAAAGTTTTCAGATTGTTGAAAATAATGAGGAACATAAAAACAAATTTACGTAATAAAAGCATTACCATTTGTCCTTGGTTAGATAATTAATGCTACACTTCAAGTAAAAAAATATATATAAATAAATAAAAGACACTTTGTACCATATTGAAAAAAAAAAATATATTATAGCAGGAACATAATACCAAAAAGAGAAGGGGTCATGAGAAAGGAGCTGAATATATGGTAAGATAAATCTTGCATTTTAGACTTTTAATTCACATAAAAAAAAATAGTAAGAGTATATTATAATTAATACTAGCAAAACAAAAACATCTTAAATAATAAAAGGTTCAGCAGGTAGAGGTTTAAATCCAGTTGTCATGAGTCCTGAAATAATAACTGGCTGTAAATATGTGACTAAATAAAAGGAAACAGGCATAAATATAAAATATGCAATTGGCATGTAATGAGTATAAATGACATTTTTTGGTTTTCAAACATATTCATTATTATTAAAAATGTATATCTGCACTCTTAGTTGGAATTTCCCCTTTATTATTGTGTCTTTAAAACTAAATGGCTTTACATTTTGTTGTAAAACCATATCCAAGGCTCTTCAAATTTTATAAATCCATTATATGATTTGTATGGCTAGTTATAAACATTATAGTGTCTATTCATATACATTATAACAAGAAATTACATGAGCCCAATTCCTGCAAAGGCTATCTAGATAGTAAACACCAACTTTCTATTCCTTGTCTTTGAAGAGCTTGATTTGAATGGCCAGTACAACAGAAGTTTAATGACACTATTCGAAAAGGTAAAGGTGCCAGTCCATCACATTGGATGCCTCCAGCATAGTGCCACACTCAAACTCACACAGCCAATTTGGAATTGCTGCTTAACGCAGCCTGCATATGTTTGGGGATGTGGGAGAAGTGATGAAATACGCAGAGGAAAAATGGAAACACATGAAGAATATCCAAGTTGTACGTACATGACGAGGTTCCAGTACTCCAATGGCCCTGAACTGAATGAAGTAGGTTTCAGAACATTAAGTTATGTTACTTTAAAAAGCTTAGGACAGTCGTCCTCATGTATTCTTTTCTCTACAAGAATATTTTCTTTCAAAAATTTTGGATTCAAATATTGACAGATTAATTCCATTAAGTCTTTATAAATGGACGCACTCAAGGAAGGGGACACAATACGCTTTGAAAAAAATGTTTAACCTTAGCATTCCAGTTCCCACAGCAGAACAGCAAGTAATTCAGTTGCTTTCTTCCGTTAACTTTTTCATTCCAGATTCAAGGTCCCAATGTTACATGATGAAAAATGTAATGTCCAGAAATACAAATAAAAATGTATATTCCAGATATGTGAAGGGGCCAACAACCATAAATCATATATCACATGAATACCTTTAAAAGAAAAACATAATATATAAATTTTACTAATGTGCAGAAAAAGGCACAAATAGGAGAAAGAGCATTTCAGAATTTACATTGCACTGTCTTGTTTTGCCTTGTCAAGATTCACTCCTAAAAACCCCTTCATAAGGAGAATTTTTAGATAATAATCACATAATAAAATGCATTCATAATATTACAATAATATATACTTATATGCATTTCATTGTTCCAATATTTATTTCGCTCAAATGCCAATAAAATGCTTGAAAATAACTGTAGTCTACAGAACAAACCTTAATAATATAGTTTCCCTTCATTTATAATTTTTAATGACTGTTTACCCACTTTAGTCATGATGATTTGTTGGTTTATCACACAACCATTCATAATGTTATACAACAAAATATAACCTCATAAAAATGCAAGAAATCAAAAAATTAAACATAAGAATTGGCAATTTACATTGGAGGGGGAGAAACAGCAGTTTTCAGTCAGTTAAATTGTACGTACAATGGATGCTGACAAATGTAGAGTCACAAATTACGCTTACCTGCATCAATAATATCATACGCCTAATCACATGAAGGGGCGGCATGGTGGCGCAGTGGGTAGAGCTGCTGCCTTGCAGTTAGGAGACCCGGGCTCGCTTCCTGAGTACTCCCTGTGTGGAGTTTGCATGTTCGCCCCGTGTCTGCATGAGTTTCTTCCAGGTACTCCGGTTTCCTCCCACAGTCCAAAGACATGCAGGTTGGGTGCATTGGCGATCCTAGTGTGTGTTTTTGTGCGCCCTGTGGTGGGCTGGTGACCCGCCCGGGGTTTGTTTCCTGCCTTGCATCCTGTGTTGGCTGGGATTGGCTCCAGCAGAGCCCCGTGACACTGTAGTTAGGACATAGCGGTTTGCATAATGGATGGATGGATAATCACATGAAGCTTCACAATGAAGGAAATTGCCTGTCAGTACTTTTTAAGCTTTTCCAGAAGTAAAAAGAAGTTAGTCCAAAAAAAAAGTGAAAATCCAGAAAGTTAAAGGCTTTGAGTTCAGAAAGCAATTTTGAAAAGTCGATTGATTAAAACAAACAAGTTCAATATAGGGCAGTATCTGACCTGGTATATTTTGTATATTTACAGTCAGAGCACAACTGACTAAAGTAATAGCATGTATGATTGCCCAGGAGTGGTAGTTTTAATTTAATACCAGATATGAAAATGTAATGTACTAAAAAGGAAAATAAACCATACTTAGACATAAAAAACATTTGTTCTGAAAAAATCTTTGATATGTTAATGTATATCTTATAAACTCTTTCTGGAAAACCAGAATTCTAGGCTAGAGAAAACATAGGTTAAAGTGGGAAAGACAAACAATATTATGCACCACCTTTGATTGAGGAGAAATCAAATATTAAAAAGTATCATCAGTAGTTAAAACAAAGGATTTCCTTAAAAAGTGGGTGAATAGGAATACCTCCAGAAAGCTAACACTTGTGTAGACAAATGGGAAATGAGGACCCATGGTATGTTGTATTCATCCGCCATTCAAACAAAACATGAAAAGGGCCAGGTGAGACATAAAATACTGTTACAGGAATGTGAGTGAATGAAAGCCAAACTGTGAAGATACTTGACTAGGTCAAAGGAGCTTGACTTTCACCTCACATTAAAACATTTACAGTTTCAGAGAGGCTGAATAGACACAACTTATCCAAATACAGAGAGCCTCAGGAAATCCAAATAAGGGCCAATGTAGATTTAACGTTGTCTTCTTAGGCAGAAATCATGCAAAAGTTAGATTATGCATCATAACACATTTCACTTTAAAAAAAAAGTATACAGTATTAAAGTCATATCCTTTTCTTTTTTAAAGTTCAGTTAGCAGCAATTACTCCATTTTTAAATCAAAAACCTTGCACTATTACTGTACCGTGTTAATGAGTCAAAAATGTTCATTATTAATCTATTATTTTGCTTCCAATGTTATTTCTCTTTAATCTGCTAATCGTTTTAAGAAGTGAAATTAAAAGTTTTCTTTCTGCACTGTAATTAAATAGTTAGGAATGATTTTCTACAATTTACCCAGCATGGCATATTTGAATTCAAACATTAGTTTTAACCCAGTTTTCAGACAATACTAGAATCCAGAATCTAATTACATCCTCTGTTATTTACATTCATAATTCACAACTATTTTTCAGTGTATCAGCATGTTGAGTGATTCTATGAAGTAGAACAGGTGGCATCTCACCAAGTCAGTGTAATGTAGAAACAGAGAGAAGGTCTCTGAAGACTCACTAACTTCTACAGTATTTAAGTGAAAAAGAGACCTGCAGTAAGTTGAAATACTTATTAATAAATATATTGTTACATTTCTCACATTTTTAAGTAACTGAGCTTAATATTTTTAGTTCAGCAATGTAATATTTTATAGTGTGACCACTGTGTTTTATGTGTTTTCCTAATTAATAACACAGAACAAGAAAGGAATGTGACATTTTGTCCCTGAATAATGGATGAATTCCTCTGAACATTGGATAGCGGTAAGTGGCTAACTGGGCATGAATTCTGTAATTGCATTTAGATTCAGCCAATAGTGCTATTTATTGGAGCCAAAACAATAATTTAAAACTCCATTTTGGTGGTTTTGTACCAGTACATATATCCTAGAGAGGGCTTCAGATTATAATCAAGAAAAGAAGGCATTCCATGTTAATTCTGTTACAGAATCTCTACCATATTCTTCATTTCATTTGAAATAAAGTTTTCAGCCTGCTGACATTATTTGTACTAGCAGCATAGTAATAGAAATAGGTTTACTTTACACCATTTATCTTACTTCAATATTTGTCGCGGTGTAATGTTATCCACATTAAGTACAGTGGTGCACAGGGACTGTTGAAATCCAATGAAACATTTCACAGAAATATACAATACAAAAATATAAATACTGTATGCTACAAGTAACAGGGCACACTGTTATTACTTTCTATTACAACAATAGTTTAGAAATCTCCTGTTATTTTTATTTTACAATTAATGTTACTATACTGTAATTCAGGCATAAAACATTATACAGTAACTTAAGTTGGTCTAAAAATAATTTTCCAGCCAGTAAAAGGTAGACCATATATTTGTTAGTAAAATTTACATCAGATGGTTTATTTAACTTTATGTATTTTGCATTTTTGTTAATTTACAATCTCCCCTCCATTCTAGAGTCATGGCCAAAACGTTTGAGAATGACACAAGTATTGGTTTTCACAAAGTTTGCTGCTTCAGTCTTTTTAGATCTTTTTGTCAGATGTTTATGGTATACTGAAGTATACAAGCATTTCATAAGTTTCAAAGACTTTTATTGACAAATACATTGATTTTATGCAAAAAGTAAATATTTGCAGTGTTGGCCCTTCTTTTACAAGACCTCTGCAATTTGCCCTGGCATGCTTTCAACCAATTTCTCAGCTAAATCCTGACTGATGTCAGCCCATTCTTTCATAATCAATGCTTGGAGTTTGTCAGAATTTGTGGGTTTTTGTTTGTCCACCCAATCTTAAGGATTGACCAGAAGTTCTCAATGGGATTAAGGTCTGGGGTGTTTCCTGCCCATGGACCCAAACTTTCAAAGTTTTGTTCCCTGAGCCAATTAGTTATCACTTTTGCCTTATGGCCCGGTGCTCCATCATGCTGGAAAAGGCATTGTTGATCACCAAACTCTTTTTGGATGGTTGGGAGAAATTGCTCTCAGAGGATGTTTTGGTGGACAAACAAGCAGCAAACTTTGTGAAAACCAATACATGTATCATTCTCAAAATTTTTGCCCACAACTCTACATCATTTTTATTGAAAATAACTGCAGAAAGTTCCAGGTGTACTTTAAAAACGACAACTCTATTATTCAATCACTCTTCACTTTGGTTCCCTATCTTGTTTTTTTGAATATTAGTAACTAGGTTAGCCAAAGAAAATACATGCAGAGATGTGGAGATTTGATTCATCTTATATGGCCTGTAATCGGTTAATTTCACTTGACCCCTTTATAGGCCTTCAACCAGACATTCTCTTATTTCTGAATCTAATTAGCAGCACATGCAGTGTATACTGTATTCTTTATCTTCCTTGTGTATTTGGATGGCAATATCTTACTTATTTAATCCTATACTGTGTAGTTTATACTGTCTCCTTTTCTATTTTTCTATATACAGGAACAGACATGCAATAAGCATATACACTTTGTCACGAGCGCATGGGGAGCAGTTTAAAGACTCAGAACTCATTGTGACAACCCATGCCGAGGGACAGCAGAGACGCACTAATCTTTCTCTTTTTATCTCATCAGCCAGAACAAGGACTTGCTGTTGTAATAAAGCACGATGTAAATAAAAGATGCCATACTTCCGGGTTCCCGTCTGCACTCCAGTTACGAGATGATGATGTCTATCTCCCATCATCCATCTCACCATTTCTGTTCAATTTCCTGTCCCCCTGTATAAATGTTCCCCCATTTGATTGCTACTTTGTCCGTTGTGACCGTTTGTTGTACTGTGGAGACATTACTTGTTTTTTGTTGCAGTAACCCGGGGCGGAAACCCAAAAAAGTTATACTGTTTGATTTGCTTCCTTCACAGATTGGCGTAGTCGGCAGGATAGAAGGCTGAAGACGACAGAAGGGCAGGACATAAATGCGGTATTAAATACCCTGGTGACTTAACTCCAGACGGTCAAGCTGGACCAGGCCAACACACAGAGGGAGCTCGCACAGACGCGACGATGATTGGCGGCCGCTGAAGCTGCAAGACCGGATCTCACATGGCCTCCACCTCCCCAGATTGTTCCCCTTACAGAGACCGATGATATAGAAGCCTATCTGACCGTGTTCGAGAGAACCGCGGCCAGAAACCAGTGGCCACGGGCGGAGTGGGCGTCCATCTTGGCTCCCTACCTGAAGGGTCCGGTGCAGCGGGCCTATCATGACCTCCCTGAGGAGGAAGCCGCCCAATATGACCTCCTGCAAGCCGAGCTATACAAACGCTACGGCATTACCTCCGGCCAGCAGGCGAGGGTATGGCGGCACTGGCGGTTCAACCTGGAGCTTCCAGCTAGGGCCCAGGCATTTGAGTTCTGTGGCAAACTTGGCCAATGGCTACGGCCAGATGTTAATCAAGCCCGCCAGGTGGTTGAGCAAGTAGCCTGTGAGGCGTTAATACACGCCATGCCGGACTACCTCGCCCAGCAGGTCCGGAGGCATCCCTTTCGCGATATGAACGGGCTCCAGGAGGTCTTGGAGCAACAACTGGTGGTTAACCAACTCGGGGGGTCTGAGAAGCCTACTTGCATGGCCCGACAGGGATGGGTTGCCCCACAGTAGCCCTCCCGTCATGCTGTCCTCACGGAGCCGCCAGCAAAGACCGGGTGCTCACACCGCCGCACTGTTTCAAGTGTGGCGAGGTGGGGCATATTCTCCCACCTGTCCCCTCAACACAGAACTGATGGACTGTAGCTACGTGAGAGGAGAGAGGTACTGTGCGCTATCAAACCTTCTGGCACTTACAAATACGGGAATGGGGTTGGTGAATGGGCACTCGGTGATGGATTTGTTTGATTCCGGGAGCAATATCACCATTGTTGCTCACCGTTATGTTTTACCGCGACAATGGCTTGCTAAAAGGTTTAATGTAACATGTGTGCACGGAAAAACTAGATCATATAAGTCCGCAAGGTGTTTTATAACATGGAGGGGAAATCCGAAACAGCTTTTTGTTGCGGTGTTGCACGAACCCCCCTTTCCGGTTATATTGGGACAAAATTGGTCTAAAAATAACTGCGGTAAAACTATCACCACTCCCGTACACAAGCTGGGTCTACTTATGGATGGTCAGGGGACCCTCTCAACTGCTCCCACGCCATGCTCATCAGCAACTGATGACGTCGATGGCCCGGGGGGACACCTTTCAGGGACGGGCACCGATCCGGAAGTACAACCGGTTGAGGTTACGTCTCGGGAGGACACCGCTCCGGGCTTAGGCCCTGATATATTAGCCGGCCTGGACTTTCAATTTCGCTCCACGCCAGCATCATTTAAAAGAGAACAGTGGAATGACGATTCCCTGAAGTTTGCCCAGAATGCTGTTGTATCCGCAGACGACCTGGCGTCATTAGATTCCACACCACCGGGACCCTACTTTGTCCTAGAAAATGATTTGTTATATCGAGTTGCAGAACACGAAGGCGAGGTACGGAAGTTGTTATTAGTGCTGCGAACCTACCGGCGGGAGATCTGCGACCTAGCACATGCCCACCTCTTAGACACCCACCTTGGGGCCGAAAAAACGTTGGAGAGAATTAAACTCCCATTTTATTGGCCCGGGATCAATGAGGAGGTCCACCGTTTCTGTCAGTCTTGTCCAGTCTGTCAGTTACGGCAGATTCCCAGGAGGGACCGAGCTCTTCTAATCCCGATTGCCCTTATTGATGTGTCCTTTGAACGGATCGGAGTCAATGTCGTTGGACCCCTAGAGCCTTTGGCCAGAGGCCATAAATATATATTGGTCATGGTGGATTATGCGACACGGTATCCTGAAGCAGTTCCCTTGAGAGCTGCTAATACAAAAAATATCGCATGAGAATCAGTAGGATTATTTTCCCGAGTGGGTATACCTAAAGAAATCCTCACGGATCAAGGTACACCCTTTACTTCGGATACGTTTAGGGAGGTGGCCAAGTTACTCCATATTAAGCATTTTAAAACGTCTGTTTATCACCCTTAGACGGACGGGTTGGTGGAAAGTTTTAACCAAACCCTTAAACAGATGCTCCGTAAGATAGTCAATACGGATGGAAGGAATTGGGACCAGCTCCTACCTTTAGTACTTCTTGTATATCAGGAGGTACCTCAAGCCTCCTCTGGGTTTTCCCCATTTGAACTTTTATATGGGTGCCAGCCCCGGGGCATTTTAAATTTACTAAAAGAAGGTTGGGAGGGGGAGGCACTTCCCAACACAAGTCTATTAGAATATATCGCGCAATTACGTGATTGATTAGACAAAATCAGACCTATATTAAAAGATCACATGTCCCGGAATTATAATAGGAACTCCTCCCTTTGCGAATTTCAGCCGGGAGATCGTGTACTGGTGCTCGTGCCCACCTCCCACTCCAAACTGCTTGCCCATTGGCAGGGCCCGTACGAGGTTAAAGAAAGAAAAGGTCTCATCGACTATTTGGTTAGCCAACCAAATCGCCGACCGACTCAGAGGGTGTGTCACGTGAACTTGTTAAAGTTGTGGAAGAACAGGGAGGAACAACCTCCTTCCAAGCCCACCCTCTCTCTTTTCTCCAAAAACATATCACTTAACACTAGAATTACCAGAGCCTACAAAAAAACTCGTAGATCCGTCCCACCTTAAATCGCTTCTTAAAACCGTTCTCCGTGTAAACACATTTTTAAAACAGAAACGTTTTTAATATTGTAGTAGTAAATGACAAAATGCAGGCATAAACTATATAATGTATGAAGCCTGAAGTCCAAATATCAAATAAACACTTTCACAAAAGGTACAAATAGAACAAGTATGCTTTTATTCAAAAATGTAACTGCAGAAAAAAAGCCACCTTAGCATGCCACATTGACACACACTTACTACAACTGCCACGGTAGCATAATGGTATCAGCTGCTGACTGGTAATCAAAAGGTCATGAGTTCGATCCCACACGACTCAATTTTGAGAAGTAAACTGCTCTTATTCTTACTATTTTAGAACAAAAACATACATTTGATTTCAGTGTGTAACAGCCAGTGTAATTTATGATACTTGTAAAGGTTAGCTTTGTTTTTTTTTTTTTTATTCACTTTTCATTCTCTCACTCGTGTTCAGGATCCTCCCCCCCCACCCCCATCTGACACTACTGTTTTCACATAAAGATGCGCTATAGTTCTGCAGTGTACTTATGATTGCATTCTCGTACCAATGCTTGCGAACTGAAGTGCCTGTGTGCACTTTTTGTGGCATTACACGTCTATTTTTTGAGCATGCCCGTGTCACTCAAACACAGGAACATATGTTGGCGTACAAGTATAACAAAACAAGTGCACTTTTATTCTAGACTATAAATGAAGAAAATAAAGCAAGTTACAGTAGGCGGTTGATATGACAGCTTGCGTGGTGCAATGCTAAGAACTGCTGATTTCCGATCCGTGCTATATAAAATCATCACATTCAAATATTAACACACCCTTCCTACATTTACGACATGTGTACTTGTTGCAGTGTACACACCTCTCTGTGCTATGGTTCCTATTACACTGAATGAGCACCTGACACTGTACTTTCTTCCCTATATAAATAACATTCGAGCTATAGCGCGTCTCCAAATAAATAACATTCGAGCTATAGCGTGTCTCGAAATAAATCACATTTGAGCTATAGTGCATCTTTATTTGAAAACAATAGTGTCAGATGGGGAGGGGGGGATCATGAACGCAACTGAGAGAATGGAACTGAATTAAAAAAAAAAAAGCTAACCTTTACAATTATCATGCATTTACACTGCTTCTTACAGACTGACTGAAATCAAAAATGTGTGTTTATTCTAAAATAGTACAGTACATGCAATATTATTTGAAAACGAACAGCGTCAGATCAGGTTTGAATACATGCTGACGCTGTTACAGAAGGCGGCAGCTTATTCAGTGCAGCAGTTTCAACGCACAGTACATGTAATATTATTTGAAAACGAACAGCGTCAGATTGGGCGCATATTCAAACCCGATATGACGCTGTTCGTTTTCAAATAATATTGCATTAGTGCGATGATGTTTTTACATATATTGTCTCTTTCATTCATCTTGCGGTTTGCAATCAGTGACCGTGTGTTTTTTTCCCCGATCTTGCCAGTTCGCACATGTTGCTGTATGGTGGTGTTTCTTTTGTACTCCAGGACATGCAGAGGACAGAATAGTACAGAGCAGTAAGTTCAGCGCTATATGCAATCAGACAGGCAGAGAAGGCACTATATATATAAATAAACAGGGAAGGCACTGTATAATAGATATATAAAAAAACAGCTAAGGGGACAGATATATAGATAGATAGGACGGAATGGCACTATATGATAGGCAGACAGGGAAGCTCCTATATAATAATACAATTACTGTTATTACTATATAGATAGACAGGGAGTTCTGGCAGGCAGAACGGTGAAGGTAAAAAAAAAAATCTTCCCAGTGAGGAATCGAATCTCGGGTCTCTTAAGGTACAGCAAGTCCACTATGCTCTAAGTTGCAAAATCTTACCAGTATGCCACAGAAGCTGTTGTAACATTCTTGAACCTTTTATGAAAAAGTTTATGTGATCTTTGGCCTTCAGGCTTCACACATTTTATAGTTTATGCCTACATTTTGTAACATTTATTACTAAAATATGAAAAAGTTTCTGTTTTAACATTGTGTTTACACAGATCCAAATAACAATCTATTATTTCCACTCTAAAACTCCACTTCATTCCCAGATAATCGAGGCATGACCTGGGAGAAGTTCATGCACATTCTAAGTCGGTGGGGGGATGGAATAGCCGGCTGCTTGCAGTTTGTTTTTATCGGCACATTTAGATTACAAAAGACGCTGGCGGAGAGGTGAGAACGGTTTTAAGAAGCGATTTAAGGTGGTACAGATCTATGAGTTTTTTCATAGACTCTGGTAATTCTAGTGTTAACCTCGGCAACAATTTGACATCCCCCCAACGGCAGGAGCTCGAAACAGCAATTCTGTGAGTCCCAGAAGTGGTCAGCGAAGCACCAGGCCAGACTGCGCTGATTCAGCACAATATTGTGACAGACCCGGGAGTGGTTATCTGGGAAAGACCGTACGGCCTCCGGGAGGCAAAAAGGGCTGAGGTGGAGCTGGAGATTCAGCGGATGCTGGACATGGACATTATCGAAGAAAGTCATAGCCCGTGGTCCAGACCCATTATCCTGGTGTCCAAACCGGACGGTTCTTGGAGATTTTGCAATGACTTTCGACATCTTAATCAGGTGTCCAAATTTGACGCCTATCCCATGTTCCGAGTCGACGAGCTCCTTGAGAAGTTGGGAATGGCCCGGTATTTGACTACACTTGACATGACCAAAGGGTACTGGCAAATTCCCTTAATGGCATCCGCTAAAGAGAAAACCGCTTTCAGCACCCCTAGTGGCCGCTGGCAATACAAGGTTCTCCCATTTGGGCTGCACGGGGCACCGGCAACTTTCCAACGTCTGGTAGATAGAGTGCTAAGGCCCCACCAGTCCTATTGTGCCGCCTACCTCGATGACATTGTCATTTTTTCCGACACCTGGGAGGAGCAGGTATTACAGGTTTAGCCTGACGCTAGCCGAAAGCCAGCTTACGGATCAACCCCCGGAAGTGCTTCTTTGGGTTGACAGAAGCCAGATATTTAGGCTGCCTGGTAGGAGGGGGGATGGTGAAACCACAGTGCTCGAAAATAAAAGTCATCTTGGAATGGCCCCGTCCGATACTCAAGAAACAGGTGCAAGCTTTCTTGGAGTTAGCGAGTTACTACCGCCGGTTTATATCTGAGAGGGCAGCACCCTGGACATGTTTGACAAAGAAGGCCCCTTTACATGTGGTGCGGAATGAAGCCGCGGAACAAGCATTCAGTGACTTAAAACTGGCCCTCACTTCGACACCTATTTTGAGAACACCTAACTTTTCCCTTCCTTTTCTCCTCCAGACCAATGCTTTGGACACAGGCCTCGGTGCTGTGTTGAGCCAAAGTGCCGATGGTATCGAACACCCCGTGATGTACCTGAGCTGGAAACTGTTAGACCGGGAGACGAGGTATGCGACGGTGGAACGGAAAGCCCTGGTGATCACGTGGGCGGTAACTCACCTGCGGTACTATCTGCTAGGTCGGGAATTCACCCTGGTGACGGATCATGCCGCCCTCCAGTGGATGGCCCTTCATAGAGAGTCGAATCCTCGGGTTACCAGGTGGTTTTTGGACCTGCAGCTGTATAAGTTCACCATCTCTTATTGTTGGGATAACCTTCAGGCCAACACGGATGCACTCTCACGGGCTCACGACCTCTCAGTTTGGTCCGCCCAACCTAGTAGGTCTGGGCTGGGGGGGGTCATGTCAAGCACGAGCGCATGGGGAGCAGTTTAAAGACTCAGAACTCATCGAGACAACCCAGACCGAGGGACAGCTGCGGTGCACTAACCTTTCTCTTTTTATCTCATCAGCCAGAACAAGGACTCGTCGCCGTAATAAAGCACGATTAAATAAAAGACGCCATTCTTCCGGGTTCCCGTCTGCACTCCAGTTACGAAATGATGACGTCCATCTCCCATCATCCATCTCACCATTTCTGTTCAATTTCCTGTCCCCCTGTCTAAATGTTCCCCCATTTGATTGTTACTTTGTCCGTTGTGACCATTTGTTGTACTGTGGAGACATTACTCATTTTTTGTTGCAGTAAACCGGGGCGGAAACCTCAAAAAGTTATACTGTTTCATTTGCTTCCTTCACAACTTGTATATACATATCACTCTATATTTACACCTTTTTTTGTTTACTTCACTTTTATGTAGCTATGCCTTCCTTTTTTCAATATCTATCCATTAAGTTATATAACATTCAACCTGTGTATAAACTGTTATTTTTCCTTTGATTTTTCAAGGTCCAAATACCACAGATGCCTGAACAGCCAACTGTGTCTTTCTTGTTTTTTCTACATCCCACAAATCAAACTCTTTAACCTATTGTATCAATGAAATATTAGTTATATACAAGGCAACAATTTATCTTAAACATCTTGGATAACAAGCTAAAAGTGCCTAACAAAAGCAAAAATGTGTTTCTTAATAATCCAATCAAAAAATATAAATAATTTAAAATGCATTTTTTTGTTATCCTTTCTCACAATGTTCCTTCTATTTTCAGTATTGGAATTACATTTTTTTTTCTTTGTTCTACTTTGTTGTTTATCATAGGATAAACAATTCCTGAAAATGAATTCCTGAAGGACAACAATATGTAAGAATTGCCTCACAACATTCTCCATGCACTTATTCAGGCACGACCATAGTCTAGGACACCTCAAAAAATGAAGCATGTTGTTTATTGGATAAATAGTTAGTCATTGATTGGCCAGTATTAAGCAATCTGTCCACTAAACAAACTGAAAAGCAAAAATTCACATATGGACAAAAAAAACAAAACTCAGGTCATCTTAACAAAAGGCAGATAGTCACAAAACCAGACTCCAGTTCCAAAAGGGACATCACGGTGGCGCAGTGGGTAGTGCTGCTGCCTTGCAGTTAGGAGACCCAGATTCGCTTCCCGGGTGCTCCCTGCGTGGACTTTGTATGTTCTCCCCGTCTCTGCGTGGGTTTCCAAAGACATGCAGGTTAGGTGCATTGGCGATTCTAAATTGTCCCGGGTGTGTGTACACTGCGGTGGGCTGGCACCCTGCCCGGGGTTTGTTTCCTGCTTTGCGCCCTTTGTTGGCTGGAATTGGCTCCAGCAGACCCCTGTAACCCTGTAATTAAGATATAGTGAGTTGGATGGATATACTGTATATACAGTGGTGTGAAAAACTATTTGCCCCCTTCCTGATTTCTTTTTCTTTTGCATGTTTGTCACACAAAATGTTTCTGATCATCAAACACATTTAACCATTAGTCAAATATAACACAAGTAAACACAAAATGCAGTTTTTAAATGATGGTTTTTATTATTTAGGGAGAAAAAAAATCCAAACCTACATGGCCCTGTGTGAAAAAGTAATTGCCCCCTTGTTAAAAAATAACCTAACTGTGGTGTATCACACCTGAGTTCAATTTCCATAGCCACCCCCAGGCCTGATTACTGCCACACCTGTTTCAATCAAGAAATCACTTAAATAGGAGCTGCCTGACACAGAGAAGTAGACCAAAAGCACCTCAAAAGCTAGACATCATGCCAAGATCCAAAGAAATTCAGGAACAAATGAGAACAGAAGTAATTGAGATCTATCAGTCTGGTAAAGGTTATAAAGCCATTTCTAAAGCTTTGGGACTCCAGCGAACCACAGTGAGAGCCATTATCCACAAATGGCAAAAACATGGAACAGTGGTGAACCTTCCCAGGAGTGGCCGGCCGACCAAAATTACCCCAAGAGCGCAGAGACGACTCATCCGAGAGGTCACAAAAGACCCCAGGACAACGTCTAAAGAACTGCAGGCCTCACTTGCCTCAATTAAGGTCAGTATTCACGACTCCACCATAAGAAAGAGACTGGGCAAAAACGGCCTGCATGGCAGATTTCCAAGACGCAAACCACTGTTAAGCAAAAAGAACATTAGGGCTCGTCTCAATTTTGCTAAGAAACATCTCAATGATTGCCAAGACTTTTGGGAAAATACCTTGTGGACTGATGAGACAAAAGTTGAACTTTTTGGAAGGCAAATGTCCCGTTACATCTGGCGTAAAAGGAACACAGCATTTCAGAAAAAGAACATCATACCAACAGTAAAATATGGTGGAGGTAGTGTGATGGTCTGGGGTTGTTTTGCTGCTTCAGGACATGGAAGGCTTGCTGTGATAGATGGAACCATGAATTCTACTGTCTACCAAAAAATCCTGAAGGAGAATGTCCGGCCATCTGTTTGTCAACTCAAGCTGAAGCGATCTTGGGTGCTGCAACAGGACAATGACCCAAAACACACCAGCAAATCCACCTCTGAATGGCTGAAGAAAAACAAAATGAAGACTTTGGAGTGGCCTAGTCAAAGTCCTGACCTGAATCCAATTGAGATGCTATGGCATGACCTTAAAAAGGCGGTTCATGCTAGAAAACCCTCAAATAAAGCTGAATTACAACAATTCTGCAAAGATGAGTGGGCCAAAATTCCTCCAGAGCGCTGTAAAAGACTCATTGCAAGTTATCGCAAACGCTTGATTGCAGTTATTGCTGCTAAGGGTGGCCCAACCAGTTATTAGGTTCAGGGGGCAATTACATTTTCACACAGGGCCATGTAGGTTTGGATTTTTTTTCTCCCTAAATAATAAAAACCATCATTTAAAAACTGCATTTTGTGTTTACTTGTGTTATATTTGACTAATGGTTAAATGTGTTTGATGATCAGAAACATTTTGTGTGACAAACATGCAAAAGAATAAGAAATCAGGAAGGGGGCAAATAGTTTTTCACACCACTGTATATAAATATATATAAAGAGAAAAACAAATCAGTTTAAATTTTACAAAAAGATATTGATTTACATTTTACTTTTCCAAATAGCATATACAGTAAGGCTCCCAGGGCTCTTTGTGAGGCAAATTTTTTCCCTTTCTGTAGCTCTCTATTTTTTTTTCCAACCATCTCCTCAATTCCTTGCTGGGGGAGTGAAGCCAACTCTTCATAAATCTGTATTCTTTATTATATAAACTCATCTATACACTTCATCTTTCACTGTGCAAAGTGTATTATTTGAACAAACCTTTATCATAACTATTAATATAACCTCCATATAGCTGTGAACGTAACCAGTGATCAATTCTATTCAAACATCTTGATCACTACACTTTACAAATGCAACTAAAACTGCATCTATTATATCTATCTAAATCTATTGTCCCAAAATGAACTTTTTCTGATTTTGAAATATTGTATGTTTTTCACATTCTGTCGATGCTTTATGAGAAAGCAGGTATCAAATTTTATTAGCAGGCACAAATAATGGACACATTGAATTGTGGTATCTTCTTGATGTTTCACTTCAAAGAATGAGTGGACAAGTACATTTTGCAGCAAACAGTAGTGTTATCTTATTTATCATTGAAGGATTTGCTTTGGTGTTCTGATTCTTGATGAATTTCATTGACATTTCCTCATTTTGTAAAAAAACTACAATATTATACCAGCATTTTATCAGTGTTTCTCTTAAATACAGTTTGTTTCCTTACTTGGCATGAACGTACAAGTTGATGCAAAACACTTTAAATAAAACTACACTTTTATTCAGTTACTGACAACATATGCAGTTAATCAAACACCTTATTGGTTAAAAATACATTCCCAGAATGATTTCAAAATCAATTTTAGGGATATATAACACTGGTCCCTCTGTGTACAAAGCACAGCACTACCTAGTTTTCACTTGACATGAACTGCACTGAAAAGGTGTTAATTTATACTTTAATTCATTTTACTAATCCACTTTATTCAGGACAGTATTGAATTAAGTTAAAGCAACAACAGATAATAGGCAAATACTGACCTTTGACACACTGCCAGTCCATCTTTCTTCTGACCCTGTGACAAATGTACGTATATTTTTCTAAATGCCAGCTTTTCAGTTTGGAGACTGGAAGGAAATCCAAATACAGGGAGAATGTACAGATGCCATACTTATAAACACAAGGCCAGAATTCAAACTTGGGTCTCTAGAGCTGGAAATCAGCAGCACTAAACATGTGTCATCATGTTGCCCTTATACTATACTAGATAACCTTTTGAACATTATCTTACGGTTAAGCTGCAGCTGCCTGCTTCTTGCTGTTTGTTACCTTGGATTTGGATAGAGCAATGTGTCCAGTCAGACAAGATTTTATGATAAGAGTGACAGAGATGTGAAAAGTGTTTCCTTTAGGGGTTTGGCTAGAGTTGTAGTAGAGTTGAATGCACAGAGGATTATTTTTATCTTTACCAAACCACTAGCCAGAATCAAAAGTCTAAATTAGTAAAATCAAATCCAGAATTATTTTTCTAATTAAATATTTTAAGTTGCCTGACCTATAGACTGGTCTTTTAGTGTTTAGATGCCTCTATCTGTATGTGGCTATCTTCTGTGCCAGAAATCTAATGCTGTCCAGTCAAGGAGTGCAGCATGCACTCCCAATGAAAACTACCTCCAAAATGAAATGAAAAGAGCCAAAATGGCACCAGAATATCACTGTGATAACAGCAAAATATTTAATAAAAATATATTTCAGTAATATTTGGAGAAATAAAATGATGCAAGTGGGTGTCTACCCTGTTCCTAACTCTTAACTGTTTTCTTGTAATGTCAGTAACGTTTCTGATATTATCCAGTTATTCTAAACACATTGAAAAACAGTATTAGTATAAATATCTTGCAAGTTGTTTTATGGGTAATAGTTTAAAGAGAGATAATTCTCAATGTCTCCTACATCAACTGTTCAGATGCATCATAAGTCAAATAACATGTGTAAATATTATGGAAAGCTATCTGAGTAGAATGGACATGAATCATTAATGTTCCACATTGCATATACTGAAAAACAATTACCGAAATTTATTTTTAATATGATTGAATGTTGTCTGCTTAATATTGACAGATTGAATTTTTTTATAATATAAAATATTATTGAGAAGGTGTTATCCCGTATATGAGATTAAATAATTTGCAAGGATATCATTTCAAGTTATATTAAAGGTTAAAAACAGTTTGGCAAACAATTAAACATTTACTGCCAAATTTCCTGGGGGCGAAGCATTTAAGAAGTCTTTAATATGAAGAAAAATGCAAAATGCTCACTGTAGAGTGGTCAAGGTGAATTAGGGGTGGACATGAATTGGCAATCAAATCTGACACAAAAGATTGACTATGGTGATTAAATGCTTGCAGATGGGAACTTGTTAATGTAATTAATCATGATGCATAGAGTCAATTAATGAACATTAAGCAGAAATTCCTCTCTGAATCTAGAAGAGTTCTGAAAATCCAAACCTAAGGAGATCTGGCATGTAAAAAATAAATAAACAATATGAATAAAATATGACATATTTAATTTAAAAATCTGCTGTATCAAAATATTATGTTTTATTTGCAAAACTTTTTGCCATGAAATATATTTTACTTTTATAGGAAACCAAAAGTTAATGTCTAAGTTATAAGGGATAAGCACTGCTTAATATACACTAAAAAGTGTACTTTCATTTCTTTCAGATTCTAAACTATTTTACAACTAAATGTATAAATAAATATGAATCAGTGGTATTATTTTGTTTTTTCAAAATGTGTATAATATGCCAAATTACAGCTTTCATTTGCAAGAGAGATATAGCATACATCACTTTTATTTCTAGTTATATAAAATTCATTTGATTCATTGTTTACATATGAAATGTTAACAAAACACATTTAAAATTTGTTGTAAACAATGATTAAAGAGGGAATGTGAATTATTAAACTGCTTACAGTTACCTAGTGTAATATTTTCAATTTGTCCAGCTATTAGAAATTGAACAGTGCCTAGAAACGGTATTCAGCCCACAAAACTAATTTGATATATTTTTTTGTCTCTGATTCAGACTTCCAATATATAAAATAAGAATTTTCTTAGGAAATCTACAAAACAGATAGATACTTTATTAATCCCAAGGGGAAATTCACAAAAAAAATTCACAGTGTACCTCATGCCAAATCAAAAGAAATGATTTGAAATCCAACAACTTCCCAAAAAGAAAGAAATAAAATTATAAGATTTTTAAAAGTATTTATACCCTTTGTAAATATAAGGGTAACTTTGCTAATGTGCAGTATGTTACTTTAACTTACCAAGTCACCTAATCTGTTGATGTTCAACTGGGAAGAAAATGGGTGGATCAGTAGCTCTCAATTCATTTCTGTGGACAAATTTCCCCTTTCACTGAGTTCCAACGTTATTGTCATTTTCCATAATGCAAACAAAAATGAAGACAAAAGAGCATTCAGAACAAGTAGAGAAGTATAGAGAACTAGAGATTTGGGATAGGGTAAAAAATCATCTCAGATGCACTTAACATACCTCAGACTTCAGT
This sequence comes from Polypterus bichir lapradei, assembly GCA_026402145.1. Lineage (NCBI taxonomy): Eukaryota > Metazoa > Chordata > Cladistia > Polypteriformes > Polypteridae > Polypterus > Polypterus bichir. Next base: position 74,853,877 of record JANRMT010062806.1, read on the forward strand.
GTAGTCTATCATATCGTAAGTGCAAAACATTTGAGACTATACCATACTGCTTAGGTCCAAAAGAGTATGGCTGCTCCTCTGACAGCATGGTGTCGGTCTGGGGCTTGCAGCTGGAGGTCTGAAGTAGGGACCTACTGAATTGCACATTTTTAAGATAGCCGTGTGACAAGGCTCTGTATTTCACACCTGTTGCCACTGACCATAGACTGGTGTCACAGGGTTGGGGATCTGCCACTAGAGATCTTCACCCAGACCTAGGCCATCTCTCTGAACTTAGTCTCCAAACAGAACTGGCACTTTTCACAGAGGCAACTTTGACAATTTTGCAACAAAGAGTCACTTGGAAGAAACTGTAAAGAAGACATAGAAAGTCTTGTGGACTGATAAGACAAAAAGGAACTTTTTAGCCTGAACTTTAGGCAGTAGTCTGACATAAGTCTACCACTGCACAACAGCCAAGGAACATCTTCCCTACTGTAATATATGGTGGTGGAAGGATCATGTTATGGGGGTGCTGTTCCATAACAGGGACTAGCAGTCTGGTTTGGATTGATGGGAACACGAATGCTTCACACTACAGACAGATCCTGGAGGAAAACCTACTCAACTCTGCCATAAAGCATAAACAGGACAGCAAGTTTATTTTTCATCTAGACAATGACCCAAAGCACACTGACAGAGTAACAATGGATTGGCTTAAAATGAAGAAAACTGATGTCCTTGAGAGGCCCAGCCACAGTCCTGATCTTAACCCCATCAAACATTTGTGGCAAGACCTAAAAATTGCTCCTCTAAAAATTGCTTCTCTAAAAATCCACCATCAGTCCCCAACAAATCTGGCACAGCTGTAGCAGTTTTTCAAGGAGGACTGAAAATGTTTCCTCCATCAAATTAAGTAAAATTAAGAGAGACTTATTCAAAAAGATAAGTAACACAGTAACAGCTGTGAGAAGCTGGTCTAACAAAGTATTTGAAATTTAATTTTTGATGGTTTACAGTTTTCTTTTTTTTGTGGGCAATGTATTTAGTTATTTTCATTAATACTGTATATTCTCAATTCACATTACTGGAGTTTTAGCTGTCAGCAATATGGTGTCCTATCACAACAGCGGATATATAAAGTATATCTGTATAGCTTCAGAGTCCTGGCTTTGATTCCAGGATTTGTGAGCAGTTTTCCCAAGTTATTCCAATTTTTGCCTTAATCCAAATAATTTTTATGTTAAACCCAATGGGACGGCGTCAGCAGGTTTGGATGTATGACGTATGTAAATAATCCATTCTGAACTAGTGTCCCATTCAGAGCCAATCCTGTGCTGCTGCAATGGAAAAAATTAGGTTTGGAAAATGGATGGACACATGAATTATCAACAAACAAGATTGGTTCAAATTTAAAATTAGCATTACAAGAACATATAGGCACAAAACACTGTTAGATTGTATACATATGTGAAGTAATGAAGGAATTTGCAATACCATTTATTACTAACTGGTATATAGATTTGTTTTCTGATTTTATTACTGTTTAATATCACTTGTGTAATTGTACTGTACACATAATGCTTCAACCTAAAACAGAACAGTCTTTTTTACTGTTTTTAAAATACATGAAGAAAAAGAAAATGAGTTCAGAAATACTAGTGCAAGGCAGAGAAATAAAATATTATACTGTTTCTTGATAGACACATCCAATAAAGGTTCTTCCAGTTATTCGTTAAACAATAGACTTGCTCTGTATCCAAATAATACCTACTTTTTTTTGCTACAATGTGTGTCTCTTACTTATGCAGGAAATAGAAAATGGCACAAATCTTAAAAACGGCATATGAGCTTCTTATGCATATTTTATTACCCATAAGAGGGATGATAAGAAAGGATCAGCCACCTGCTCCTGTATTACCTGTCTCTAAGGAAAGTGATCTAGTTAAAATATATTTAGCTTTAGGCGAGTGTTAGAATAAGAGAGCATTTGCCACAGTGATGAGATACCATCTTTGACCTCCATCACAGAATATTCTCTCACTATACATTAAGGTCCCCTAGAAATCTCTTTAATGTTTTGTTTCATAGCATACTTCTAATGGAATAAATCCTGTTTTCCTATTTCATGGAACAGCCTGAAATGGATAATATTTACAATACTGGAGTATAGTCTATAAATGTAGTAATTCATTATTATGTGAGAGATAAAATGACAATGAAGGAAATAAGTGTCCTGAAATTGACAGATAAGGTGATACTGTAAGTGTATATAGACAAATCTGTCCATGCCAGATGAACAAAGGGCTGCAGAGATCTTGCTGACTGGTGCTGCGGCTGCCAGGAATGACAAAACAAGACCTGACTTTTTCTAAAGTGAACTTGATTCCCTTCTAGGAATGCAAAAGGAACAAAGGAAAAAAAATCATGAGGGTCACCTCTATATCTTTGTGCTGCTAATGTGGATTGAAATATATCTGCTTAAAAAATAAATAATACCCACAGGAAATATGTAACAATCAGTACTAATACTGATAACTATGATGAAATGAAGATAAATGTTACTATTATCTATGGAAAGCATAAAAATAATTCCTGATATGACTATTGTAAATAAGGTTAGTGCTGAAAAAGAAATGTGTTACCTTTAAATCCAGTCTATAATTGCACATGATATCAAGGAAACAACAGTAGGGCAACTAAACGTACAGTTTAGTTTGAATTTATGTGTGATGTTATATCTTTTGATTAAAATGTTTTATATTTTTTGCATTTTTTGGATATGAATGTATGCTGGTAATGTATGTATTATGGTAATGTATAAGGAAGGTTGTGGAGGACTTTGATTTGTGGTGCAGAGACAACTCGCAATTCAACATCAGCAAGACAAAAGAGGCTGACCTTAAGCATGCCAAGGATCCTATGAGACCTGTCCTCATCCAGGAGGAGGACGTAAAAGTGGTGCAGAGCTAGGGTATCTAGGGGTCTATGTATATAACAAACTGTGCTACTGGAAGTGTTTTATCAGTCCATAGTAGCCAGTGTACATTTCTACACTGTGGTCTCCGGGGGAAGCACCTTGATTTCAAAAAAAGCACAATGCAATAAACTTATCAGGAAAGCCTGCTTCATCACAGGGCGAATTCTGGACACACTGGAAGCTGTTGTAGAAAAGAGCATGGTGGCAAAATTTGATGCCATCATGAAAAATACCCTCCATCTCCTCCAGAAGGCATTCTCTTGGAGTACTTTTAGCCACAGGCTTATTCGACTACGATGTGCTAAGAAGCGCCTCTATGGGTCTTTTCTGCCCACTGCTATCGTGGAGTCAATACAGGCTCTGCTCGAAAGACTGAGCAAGAAGTCTGAGTATCTGGGCTTGCAAGTGTCCTGGATAAAAACCAAGATCCAGGCCTTTAATGAGCTCTTGGGCACAGCCATCAGCAGTGTGTCTGTCTGCGGAGAGATTTTGGACCTTGTAGAGAGGTTTGCTTACCTTGGCAGTGACATTCATGTCTCTGGTGACTCTTCCTATGAAGTCAACAGACGTATTGGGAGAGCATGGGGGGTCATGAGGTCGCTGGAAAGGGGTGTGTGACACTCCCAATATTTATGCAAAAAGACAAAGGTCCAAGTCTTTAGAGTCCTGGTGCTTCCTGTCTTGATAAAGAGATGCGACACATGGACACTATCCAGTGACCTGAGACGAAGACTGGACTCTTTTGGTTCTGTGTCTCTCTGGAAAATCCTTGGGTACCGCTGGTTTGACTTTGTGTCCAAAATGAGGCACATTAACTGCATTGTGAGGGAGCGTCAGTTACAGTACTACGGCCATGTGGTGTGTTTCCCCAAGGGTGATCTGGCAAGTAAGATCCTCATTGTTGAGGGCCCGAGTAGCTGGACCAGGCCAAGGGGTTGCCCATGTAACACCTGGCTGCGGCAGATAGAGGGTCATTTCCGGAGGGTGGGGCTGGACCGTGTGTCTGCCTGGGGGGTTGCAAACTGGGAGCCCAAGTTGTTTCATTGTGTAGTGGGTGCAGCAACGCACTCTACCAGTGCATGCTCACCAACTTGACATGACCTGACTTGCTATCAAGCATTTCAGTGCCTCCTCTCAGGGCATTCATTAAGTTTATTTTGAAATACCATTTTGACATATCTCAACAATATACATTATTTGTTTATAGTTACATATCATTTAATTGATTGATTGATTGGCTATTATTTGTCCTCGTTTTTATGCTTCTGCATCTGAATTTCCCCTTGGGATTAATAAAGTTTATCTAATCTAATAGAGATCTAATCTAATCTAGATAGTTAACGTTTTTATTTTAAATACTGGTCAATGGCTTTATGGGAAAATAAATAATTCTATCATTCTTTCTTTTAACCACCTTATTCTGATAGAGGCTTGCTACTGGGACTGAGCCTATCTCGGCAACACTGAGCTAAACATAAGAATCAGCCAAGAATGTTGACCCAAATTCATCCTTGGGCACATTCTGGTATACACCCACAGTAACAGTATACAAGAACTATAAATCTTGCTAAACAGGACATCTTTGAGGTACCAGACTACTCTGGAGAGGTTAGGTAGAAAGGGCTGTGTACTTCAAAGTTTTTGTTCACAGCTTGCTGATATGTGAGCGTCACTGACAATTACTATATCACCACTAAAAATTGCATTCTGCATAAAAGTAATTTTTTCGTTTCTGAATTGCTATTGAATTTTTACATTCTTCTTACTTAATCTAGTTGTAGAAGTTATTTAATAAAAGTTAAAACATTGCTGTTTTCAAACATTCTTTAAATAGTACGTTTCTTTAGATTTTAGTTCTCTGCTACTTTAACTGTATTAATGAAGTGCAAACAATGCAAGGTCAACATGCTTCACTATCAATTGCAGCAAATAAGCCACACGAGATTATTTACTTAGTAACTATAGTATCAAATATTCCAATATCTGAAACATACAAGAAGACTTGTCTTTATGGGCTGACCTCAGGGGACTGTGTTCAACCATCCTGATAACTAGCCTCACTATGACTTTTTAAAGAGGAAATATGGTTTTGCATAAACAAATATATTTTGGGGTGGAGTAGTGGCTGTCTGGCTAAATAATCTGTACTGGTAATTCAAAGGTTGTCAGGTCAAATCCTGGCAATAACACAAGTAATGCTGCTCTGCTGGGCCCTTAACCTGCAATTACTCCAGGGAAATGAGTAGTAATATGTCAGGCACCTTATGTCAAACTGTCAATCAAATTTGATTGATGATGTAAGCACCGCCCCCTTTTGATTTATGACTGGAAGTCCCGCCCCTTCACCTGATTGGTGGATTTGAATGATGCACCCCACCCCTCCACCTGTTTGCCCCCCTCCTTGCCCCCACCCCAACCACCTGTTCGGCCACCTGTTTGCCCCCCTCCTTACCCCCACCCCATCCACCTGTTTGGTCCTCCTTTCTGTCAAGGGCATTTTGATGGATGTCTGCCACACCCCCATCCACCTGTTTGGTCCTCCTTTCTGTCAGGGGCATTTTGATGGATGTCTGCCCCTCCTTAAACCCACCACCCTCACCACACCCCTCCCCCCACCCCACCCCCGCTTGGCCACCTGCCATGCCTCAGCACACTAGGGCAAGTCCAGACATGCCCAAGGGCTGCCTAGG
>JANRMT010062806.1:74859625-74909406 GCA_026402145.1 Polypterus bichir lapradei
CCCCCCAACCATTTCCTAGCCCCCCTCTTCTGAAGACAAGTTCAGACATGTCCCCGGCCTGAAGGGCCTGCCTAGGCCCCGGTCAGGCAGCACCTGATGGCTGGGCAGCACCTGTTGGTTAGCCCCTCCACTTCCTGGTACACTTCTTCCGAGGACATACACACACACACATGCTCCGGCCGGACCGATCTAACTTGTCGCCGTTCCTACCTATATTGCTTTGGGTAAGACAACCTGTATCTATGTAACTATTATTTTTAAAATATCTATCTAATCTTTGCTGTATCATTTGTAAACCCCTTGTATTTTATCTAACCCCACTTACAGGTCCAGCTTTTCCCATCTCAGTGAAAATCCTTTCACAGAACAACAACTGAAACTTCCAACTCACAGACAGGCTCTGCGTTTAAAAGCCTTGAACATCGCACACAGAAAGGAGATGTCGGGCCACCTCTGCGCAGCCCAACTTTTAGCAGCCCCCAGTGCACGCCCGCGAGCTGGTCAGTGCCAAAGCTCTACGTGGCCCCGAACAGGCATGTAGCTGTAAGCTGCAACCTGTATGACCCCTGAAGCGCTGCTAGAGCCATCAGCCTCTGCCGGCCATATGCTCAGAACGCAGAGATGGGTTGGGTCAGCCCCTGCTGACGCTGTGAAGCGCGATTGCCTTAACACAGTGGTGTGCTTCCAGCACCCAAATCCCCTCCTCCCCTGCCCGCTCCGCGCTGATTCAGTCCCTGCACGCGCATGCTTGTCAACAGCTGAGCATAAACCCCCCTTCTTCCATCCCCATGCGGTGGGCACACAGTTAACTTTTAAAGATCCATCCATCTTGGGAAAAACTAAAGGTTTTAATGATAATGTGTAAAACACGAGATAACTAGTTCGATAAAAGCCCTTTAAAAATCACACAGTTAAATAAGATGCAACAGATCCCTTTTAAATCACGTTTGAGATGTCTAAATGCTAAATTAATTAATATACTGTATTTATAATTTGTATTTGAATCGATCTAAAACAATCCCTGTTCTATCCAATAACACCCATGTTAATCCTCCCATAATGAAGAAATGCGTTTACTTTTTCTAAAAGTTTGATTGCCTTAATCAGATTGGATATCTCAGGCTAGATAAAGGAACTTTAAAATACTCTTTGTCAAAACTGATCTTTCCAAAGCACATCGCCCCTCATACATACAGTTAAATAAGATGCAACAGATCCTTTTTAAATCACATTTGAAACATCTAAAAAATATCTAACCTTGGATGTATAATTTATATAAAAAAGTATATCTAAAACAAGACCGCTTCTATCCAATAACACCCATTTTAAAACTCCCATAATGAAGAAATGCGTTTAGTTTTTTCTAAAAGTTAGATTGCCTTAATCAGATCGGATATCTCGGGCTAGGAAAAAAACAAATTAAAATACTTTTTGGCAAAACTGCTTTTTCCAAACCGCAGAGCCCCAACACCTCCGGCCGCCTGAAGCTAAGGTGAGTGTGGAGAATCAGTGTTGATTCACACTTCAGCTGTTAGTCCGGCTCAGGCCGGTTTATGATCTTTAACCGCAATGAAAAGAGTTTCTGGTGGCCTGTGTCTTAAAGACAGCTGCTTAAAGAAATCTACGTCTTACAATGGATTTTATTTAAAAGAAATTCTGGACTTTTCGATGTAAGGATTTTTAGATGTCAGCCTTGTGATGGACAACGGACATTACACGGGTGTCCAGTTAAAATGATGGGCAAGCATCTGTTATTACAGATCACCGTGCACATTTCAAAAATACCGCTTTTTTGGGTATATAAAAAAGTGTTCAGATCGGTCCATTACTCAGCAGGCCATTAATACTGACAGAGGACACCGAATCTCGTCGGAAACATCATGGATCACGGTATGGCATATTTTTGATTATTATATGCGCCAAACGAGTATGTTTTTAGAAAATGGATGGATGAACCCTTATATTTTATCCTTAATATGAATAATTTCCAAGTTGATTCTCAAGTGCGTGCGTGCGCGCACTCGTGTGTAGGCGCATTAGCGCGCTCGTGTGTGCGTATAATATAAGATGCAGTATTTATATCTATCTGCGTGTACGACAATTAATGTACAAATTCATAGGACTGAAGCAAACAATATTAGTTTTTTTTCACACCGAAACGGGCTTTACAATCAAGTAGTTTTTGTCTTGGCATCTGAAAATTCAAACAGAGCCTTTTCTCTGAGAATATTCAGGCGTGGTTTAAAAGTGCAGGCCAGTTGTGTATTAGCTTTGGCGTAATAAGAGGTCAGTATTCTGAACTATGTACAGAAGGGCCCGTTTGTGAAATGTATACTCTTTCGAATCGGGCTCACTGTAGCAGGGGAATCTCTGCACGGGGGTCCACATGTTTTTAAAAGTCTGGGATATCGTAACATTTTTACTTTATAAACTCTCATTTGTTACAACCGGTTGGAGACAGCCTCCAACGATGAATGGGATCCAGGAGCATATATTGAAGCGAATGCTTAATAGACATAAGGCAACTGTGTTTTCATTCATTTTTCTAAATGAAAAGTACTTATTTTAATACAGAATAGTAGCCCCCCAAAGGCCGGGTGATTTTAGACGTGTGAGTAATATAATTGTTATTTTTAAAAGTAATCCCACACTGCACAAGACAGACAGATTCCACCTGTGTTTTAGGATTTGCTGTGGTCAGTGATGATTTTTAATTTTTTTTCTTATTTCCATTTCTAAAACATAGGAGCCTTTTGACAAAGGAAAACTCTGTAAATACACTGGTGCATTTAAACGGAGATTTATAAGAAAGCAGGTTTCTTCCTTAGCCTGATTACACACCTTATCCCAGTTTTGTATGTGCATGTAAAAGCACTCACTGTTACACTAGCACAAAATTTTGATATTTTCTGTCTACTCAAAAAACTAAAATTATTTCTATTAACACAGGTGATAACTGGAAAACATTTCACTATTTTTAATTAAAAAGTTAAAAACAGAAAAGCCCAATTATGATTTTTGTTTTGTCATGGTAGGGTCCTAGGGTGACACTTTTCCCCTTTATACTCTTTCTTAAGTAGACCTTATCACGTATTCTTACCAAAATAGTTCATCACTTCCCAATTCCTGTAACTTCAGGTAATTAGACAGAGCTCCATAACAGGCAAGAGAAAAGTATTATAGGTCAAATACACAGTGCCATAAAACAAAAGCACTGAACACCACACAACTGGGTATTGCTAGATGTTTTGTTTTTTTCCAGGTAACAAAATACATTTTCAGTAGCCACGTAAAATGACCAGTTGCTTTAACATGAAAATAAAGCATCTTTAGAAAATAAAGCATCTAAAAGCATCTTTGTAAAGGTCAAAGTTTAAAACATAAGAAAAATCCTTGTTTCCAAAAGAGTTCTGCCCATTTTTTCCAACAGTTTTCTTGACTGATCTTTAGAATCATCACAGCCTTTCTGATCACATCCACCCCAAACATAGCATATAACATAATTTCTGTACTCATTTTAAATGATAATAGACAGTATAAAGTCCCTAAAGGAACTGGGTAGGAACTGGAGACATCTGATATCTTCTATCATATCTTTTTTGCGAACAGAGTTTTCATAACAGTTTTAATCGCGCCCCCAACGTTTTTTTGAAAGTAGCCCACTAATACCAATATGTCCTTTTTTTAATTAATGATATACCATGGATGCATATTTTATTATAACTACTTAAATTTTATCAACTTTTATCTAACTCAATATTTATTTTTCTAGTATCTGAATGTAGTTTAAGTTATTTTGTTTCGGGTTCAATAGATGTATTTTTCATAGTTTCTTTTTCCTTTTTTCACATCTTCGCGCCCCCTAGGGTGCCATCCCCACAGTTTGAGAACTACGGTTGTAGGAGATTATTTGTAAAACACTCTGTGGCACTTCAAGCTAAATTAGATTTCCTTGGTTATTCAGCCGTCCATCGGTGTTCCATTTTTGTTATAAATTGTATTTAGTCTCTATTTACTAAAAATTTTATGTTGAATAGAAAATAGTTATCTTGTTCAGGTTTTAATTTAAAACCGCATTTTCATCAACAGGCCCTTTGGTACTCAGGATGCTTTGTATAATACAAAGTTTTAGAAATTCTGTTAATGCTTGGTAACAGCCTTCCATTTTACATCAGTTATATGCCCCTGAAAAATAAGAGTGGTTATAGTATGTTATAGGAGCCTGTACACTACAGGGCTGATGATTAGGCTTATGCTGGACACGTTAGGCAAATCAGGATGGAAATTTTCTAGTGAATAGTTACATAACATTATATGTGTTAGCACAAGGATTAAAATTTTACTAAAATTTTGTGGTTTATTCTTTCTTTTAGGTAGTCCAGATTACATAGGACAGCTATCATTGAAAACTGCTTTTCCCCTCTGTTTGTGAAAAAGCACCCTTTGTTTTAGTAGCATTCAGGGTGAAAGGGGATGTAAGTTTAAACTGTGATTCCAAGAGTCAACAAGTGTCTGCAATCTTCTTGAATACGAGTCAAAGGACCAGGGTTTGTGCGGTGATCATAGTCAGGGGCAGAGTTAAGCTAGACATTATTATTCTAAAATGTAACATTGACTCGCCCATATCACATATATAAGATAGTATTTGTAAACTTTAGTTTTTACTAAGTCACAGAGGAGATTAAAAACATATTAAGACCAGATCAACAAGGGATCACCCCAAGCTCACAGCACACTACAACAGAACCTACGTGTTCTGAGGTATATTATTAGCTAAGCTGTCATCTATTTAGCCAGTTCCACGGGGTTGCAAAGAGTTGAGGAAAACATTATTTAACATCTGCTATTATGAAGCTAATTAACATTAGCCAGTTATTGTTAGAATCTTATCTGGAACTAAAAGTCAGGTTTGTGTTCCTCCTGATTCAGGAAGAACATTAAATATTGAGTTTAGAATATTAACTAGACTGGTAGTCTTGATGGTAAGGACATTTGTGCCAAAATAAATAAATAAAGTTAATTATGAAATAAATAATTACATGAAAAAGTGGAGTTATAAAGGAGTTATTACAATTTGAAAAACTGCTGTGATGTATAAAAAACATTGATAGGTGACAACCAGCACGAAAAGAAACCTTATGAAATAAATAATAAGCTTTTTTTGACATGCGTAGTGTGGAATAGCCTGAATATGTCTTAAAGAGTTCATTTTTTAATAAAACTTAAAAAGGCAAATTAAAAATATTAAATAGTACTCCTGAATAAAACACAGAAGTATCTTTTAATGATATCAATTAGTGTTAAGTATTATCAAGCACCAGGATCTATTTATAAGGATTATTTAATTTAGTTATAAACAAAATGATTGGTTGCATTTTGCTTTGAAATTAACAATAGTTTGATACAGCTTTAAGAATTAGAATGCAAGACAAACTTATACACTTACTAACAAATGTTGCTGATTCAATAGGAGTATCTTGGATCTCTGTTTTATTTTAACCTTTTGACAAGAAACCCCTGGTCAGGGAAGTATACCACATATAATGAAAATGAACAGCGCCGACATGCTAACTAAATAGATATAATCTAAGTTATTTTAGAATATGGACCTGTGCGCCAACCCCATGATTCTGACAAACTAAAGGGTCTTCACTTAATTGTCAACCATCCTGTGGGGGCTATGGATCTTGTAATGGAGAGTGTAAAAGATTCTATAATCTTTATTCTTTAAAGGTCAATATGACGGAGATCTAGCGCCTGTCTCCACAGTGTTAACCAAACATAGGACATGATGTTCAAAATTCACCTAGGGTTTTTCAGAAGAGATAGCACAAGTGCGGCATGTGTTCTGTATTCTCTTTTCTGTATTAACTATTCACAATGACCATACTCCCGAGACGTGTTTTACACATTATCATTAAAACCTTCAGTTTTTCCCTAAGACGGATGGATCTTAACTATGTGCCCACCGCATGGGGATGGAAGAAGGGGGGTGTACGCTCAGCTGTTGACAAGCATGCACGTGCAGGGACTGAATCAGCGTGGAGCGGGCAGGGGAGGAGGGGATTTGGGTGCTGGAAGCACACCACTGTGTTAAGGCAATCGCACTTCACAGCGTCAACAGGGGCTGATTCAACCCGTGTCTGCGCTCTGAGCATATGGCCGGCAGAGGCTGACGGCTCTAGCAGCGCTCCAGGGGTCATACAGGTTGCAGCTTACAGCTATGTGCCTGTTCGGGGCCGCGTAGAGCTTTGGCACTGACCAGCTCGCGGGCGCGCGCAGGGGGCTGCTAAAAGCCGGGCTGCACAGAGGTGGCCTGACATCTCCTTTCTGTGTGCGATGTTGAAGGCTTTTAAACGCAGAGCCTGTCTGTGAGTTGGAAGATTCAGTTGTTGTTCTGTGAAAGGATTTTCACTGAGATGGGAAAAGCTGGACCTGTATGTGGGCTTAGATAAAATACAAGAGGTTTATAAATGATACAGCAAAGATTAGATAGATATTTTAAAAATAATAGTTACATAGATACAGGTGGTCTTACCCAAAGCAATATAGGCAGGAACAGCGACAAGTTAGATCAGTCCAGCTGGAGCACGTGTGTGTGTATGTCCTCGGAAGAAGTGTATCAGGAAGTAGAGGGGCCAACCAACAGGTGCTGCCCATCCATCAGGTGCTGCCTGACCGGGGCCTAGGCAGGCCCTTCAGGCCGGGGACATGTCTGAACTTGTCTTCGGAAAAGGGGGGCTAGGAAGTGGTTGGGGGGTGGTGATGGGTTCAAGGAGGGGGGGGCCTAGGCAGCCCTTGGGCATGTCTGGACTTGCCCTAGTGAGATGGGGCAGGGCAGGTGGCTAAGCAGGGGGGTGGGGTGGGGGTGGTGGGTTTAAGGAGGGACAGACATCCATCAAAATGCCCTTGACAGAAAGGAGGACCAAACAGGAGGATGGGGGGGGGGGAAGGGGGGGTCAAACAGGTGGTTGGGGGTGGGGGCAAGGAGGGAGTAAACAGGTGGAGGGGCGGGGTGCATCATTCAAATCCACCAATCTGGTGGAGGTGGCGGGACTTCCGGTCATAGCTCAAAAGGGGTGGGGCTCAGGTCATCAATCAAATTTGATTGACAGTTTGACATAAGGTGCCTGACATATTACTAACTGACATGGTACAAATAGCTGACCCTACAGTCTGACCCCAAAATGGTAAATTCCTACTACAAGAAACTGTATATGGCAAATAATAGACTAAAAATCACAAAAATAGTTGTAAATTTAAAAAGATTTAACTAAGCCATTTTTTGATTGACAGAAACCCTTTCAGGGAGTATGATTTTGCTTTTTACTGAAAATGGTTAGTTGATATAGGTGTTAACTCAACCTAATCTTAGCCCTGAGGATGTGCCAATGTCGAAAGTCATAAATGTAGACCACTGTCAATTTTAAGCAGTCAGTAACATTTTAGAAAAAAATACAGTATGGATATTAGAAAATCGAACCCCTGCTATTACTGTATAATTACACTCTGCCTCTCAATGTAATATTGTAGCAGAAGAATGATTGATTTCAACGGAATAGCGCTAACAAATGCCATAAAGTTATTTAATACTGATTTAATAAGAAGGTTCAGTTAAAAGAAAAAACACTTGATTCAGTTTTACTGAGGGAATTGCATACACTGTGAGTTATTATTTCTCTCTCTTTGTTCCTCTGCTTTGTTTCTTATACTGTAAATTAGCCATAAAAGCACAGGTGGGTGTTGATGGAAAGAAGGCTGTAATACTGGATGGATGTACTACATTTGTGGCTGTAGGCACAAAAGAAGGATGAGAAAATGAAAAAATAACTTGTATGCTTATATACATAGACAGGTAGCTTGTATGCTTAAATTCTTCTTGGATATTCTTGTGTGCTTATGTAATTCTTTATTGAGTACAATAACATATTTAAGCAGGAAATACTTCCTTATACACACAATTTTGTCTTTTGTCTTTATTGGAAACTTGTTTCCTAACTTTGCACTTGAGGTTGATCTAGACCATAGGTTCCCAACCTTTTTTTGGGTCAGAGCCCACAACAGTGATTCGATAACGCCACCCTAGGGTCAACTATACTATACTATCCATCCATCCATTATCCAACCCGCTATCTCCTAACTACAGGGTCACGGGGGTCTGCTGGAGCCAATCCCAGCCAACACAGGGCACAAGGCAGGAAAAAAACCCTCAGCAGGGCGCCAGCCCACCACAGACTATACTATACTACATATGGAAAAAAAAGGACAGATTTTTAAAATTATTTTATTAGATGATATTAACAATATTGGTGTATTGCTCAAAGTATGATTAATAAAATATATATTATTAAAAAAATGGATATAATATTATTAGTGAGAGGGCTGAGCTTGGTGTGATGACACTCATTTTTCAATGTTTGGTGCCATTTTTGTCATCAGCAATCTTAAATCAGCGCGTTCCACTATTGACGGTCTGTTTCTTTTCTTTGTTAATAGATTGTTGACCATGCTAAATCCTCTTTTGGCTGAATATGATGATGAAACACTTGTAGATTATCTAATTTATGTTGCCATCAGGGAAAAGTAGTGTTTCTTCTCAATGAAGAGGCGAAATTTAAAAGATTTGTTGTTTGGTGAAAGTGAAATCCATATACGTGAGCAGCAGAGACGTGAAATGGCTGGCGCATAGTGCAGGCCCGGGGGTTGGCGAGCGAAGAGGGCAGGGGGCAAAGCCCCCTAGTTTTTAATAAGTAGGTCCACGTACGTTTTCCTTTGAATGTGATCTGTAGGTACTGCACTGTAACTTTAGGTTTACACTTGCTCTGAAGGAATTCTAAAACAATCTGGTATTGATAAAAAAAACTTCTCATGTATTTATCGTAATGTTCAATGAACCTGTCAAAACATGCATAGATTCAGTCCTCTGCATGTGCGTTAATCTTGTAAGGACTTGCATGATCTGAGAATACATGACTTGTGCGAACTTGTAAATATAATGTACCAATACCTACTATTTAATACTGACGGGTCTTTCGTAATGGACATTTAGAATTATTGGTTGAAACATGCATTCAATGATTTTTAGTATTAATCAAATTTTTCAGGGCATTCTTACAAGTATTGCCCAAGGGGGCGTCGGTTGGTCCTCAATGCCCCCTTAATATGTCTTGGACCAGAAATGCCCCCTTAGATTTCTTCAGCACCCATCGGTGGGCAGTACCGCCCCCCCATTGGAAATCTTAGCTCTAGACCAAGTAACACATATTTGGACAAAAGGAAAATCTGTAGATGATATATAAATACTAAAACAATATCTAAAGTTTGCTGAGTGATAAAGATGGAAGAAATGGCACATGTGCTCGCATGCCGAAAGCAGTAATACGATTATAAACACACACATCTACGCTGGCCTTAAAATCTGCCAAAATTGGAGTTTTGAGTTTGTGGTTATTGTTCTGTTCATCTTCACTGCATTCATTTAGAGATGTTGCATAGCTTTAACTGCTTAGGAATATGCATGTGTGAAATCTAAAGTGTGTGGTAGCCATGTGTAGATATAAGGATTGGAGTTGGTGATGCTTTATTCTGGTGTTGAGAATGTACTTAATATACTCTGTAGCATGTGATTAATACAATATTTGATTAATATGATCTTCTTATATTGCTTTTCAAAATGTTTAGTGTTTGTTGCTGGTTGCATTTTTGTTTTGGTAGCGTAGGCTTAATGCTCTTCTTTGATTAACTTTAGTTTGGCTTCTGTGCAAAAGGTCTATTGTGTTGATGTTTGTTTGTCAGCTTAAATATGGACTGTCAACTCTTTGTAGCACTGACCCACTTGAAATAAACCATCATTCTAGTGCTTGACCAATTAGTGTGTCAGCATCAATGTTGTTTGTTTAATTTGAATACTTTGGAATCAATGCTTTACTAAAATAGTTTTTGGAAGCAAAGCCACAGTTAATTCATTGACTAATCCCTAACTACAGAAATCAAATTGTCTGGGCTCAGAACTGAGTTTGGACAATGGGTCTGGAACATTCCTATTATATTTTTGATTAAGAATCATATTTCTTGTATGAATATATAAACTGTACACATTTTTGGTTTTAGGTTTTTTAACAATAACAGACATACAGTATACAACAGCAAGACACTTAGATATTCGTATCATAAACAAGAAAGTACATGAAATTTAAAAAAGCCACTGGAAGACACTGTCATTGCTTTCAAAACTGATGCTGGAAGCATTTTTTTTTATTTGCTCCCATCTAATAAAGCTTCTCAGCTGTGTCAAACTGTTACACTGCTTGTAGCAAAAAAAAAAAAAAAAAAAAAAAAAAGAGAAAAGGAAGCTGGTTAACAACGGCTGTCTTGCTGTTTATGTCAGTTTAGACAGAAAATATAGAAAACACAGGACGGAAGAAATATACATGACTGTGCTCATCACAAACCACACAAAAACACACACACTCACACACACCTGGTCAGTTAGGCCATATTGGTACAGGGTACCCATCAACTTAAAAAAATGCACACAAAGGGCAGTAGGCTACTGTTGTACATGCAGGAAATGTTCTACTTATTATTTCTTGCATTACTATATATTCTCTATGTTTTTTGAAAGGTTTAAAAACAAAGATTATTGATGATTAGTGCACATCTAATTTATTAATTCCGTAGTTGAAACATTAGATACCAGTCTCACAATCTAATTTCTTGCACAATGCTTTCACTCCACTTCATAAAACCATAACACAGGGTGAGTGTATTCAGTGGTTGAAAGTGTTTGTGCCCCAACATAAACAACCTAACAACCTTCTGCAATTTTAGTAATACATGTAAGTAATTCATTTCACTACAGAGCAGTGGCCTTTACATCATGAAGATCTTTAAGAGACTGGTCCTGGACTAAATGAATCCTCTTGTGAAAGACCGTTTGGACTGTATCTGGATTGTATTTTTTGGTTTCTCCGGTGCCATAAATACCATTCAGCCATCCCTGTTAATGGGTAAGATAACAGGTTTGCAGGTGGATGAGTTTATGGAATCCTGGATAACGGACTATCTCTCAAACAGACCACAGTATTTGAGTCTCAAGGACTGTGTCTCTGATGTGGAAGTGAATAACACTGGAGCACCGCAAGGAGTAGTCCCATCTCATTTTCTCTTCACTCTGTACTGATTAGAAATCTAACACCAGGTCATGACACTTGCAGAGATTCTCAGATGATTCTGCTCTACTAGGAATGTATAGGTAAGTGGGATCAGGCAGAGTATAGGAGTCATGTGAACAACTTTGTTTCTTGATGCAAAGAAAATTGTCTGCAACTCAACAACATTAACTGGTTACTGACTTTCGCTGGGGCAAGGAGCTTCTATGCACAGTCACCATTCAGGGGGTGAATGTGGAGGTGAAAAACACTGCTACAAGTACTTGGTAGTCCACATCAGTTACAGTCTGGACTCATCTTGTAACACATGAATTGTATAAGAAAGGGAAGAAAAAACTGTTTTTTCTTAGGAGACTGATTTTTTAATGTGTATAGTGGCATCAATTATATATTCAGCATACAGTATATGGTAACATCATTTCAAGTGAGGCCCACCGAATAAACAAGCTGATTTAGATGGCAGGCTCAGGTATGGAATGTAATATCCACATGATGGAGAAATTCGTGAAGGACAAAACAAACATATTTTGAGCAATGCTGCACATCCTCTCTCTGACACACTAACACTGAGGATGTTCAGCCAATTAATTATTCAGCAGAAGTGTGTGAAGAAACGCTGCTAGGGCTCCTTTATATCAAGAGCAATGCACCTGCATAATACCTCACTGTGACTATGACTGATCTTTTTAACTTTTTTCAAATCAAAGGATTCTTTTCTTTTTAGTTATTCTGGTGTTTGTATTGAGGGAAGTTGTTGTTGTTTGCTCTAATAATTATTTATTTATTTAGCTTTTATTAAAAAACAAATTTGTCTCTTGGGAAAAATAAATTACTAAATGTATTAATTGTATCCATTTTTAAACTTGGCTTATTTCAATTCAGAATCAGAGGTAAAATATATAAATGTTGATGGTAATTAGTCAAAACTACAGATATGAGTCTTTCACTGAAAAAAAGTTATAAATATATTCTAGTGATTTTGTGGGTCATGTGTTTGATGTAAAACACATTTGAAAACATACACTTCCAGAAGGAAAAGGGGAAAAACTACTGAGAAAACTAATTAGTTATTTCTTTATGTTTGTAGTCAGGTCCTTCATTAACACATGTAGATGTATGTGAAACACAGTGCAATGAATATAGTGTAACGGGTTCACTATCATTGTTACAAGGACAAGGACCATGTGTGGGGAAGAGTTGAATTTTATTTTTTTGTGCATAACTTGGCAAACTGACATAAACCCATTCACTTTCCCAGTGTGATGGGTCAGAAAGGAAATTGACTATTTTTCAACAAATAACCAAAATACACTCACTTTAGTAAACAACATAATATAATTTATTTATGACACAAAAACATAAAAATAAATATGGCTTAGTTTTCTTAATCTATTTCTTCTATTAATGACAGTACAAACATATGCATTATATTTCTTCTATTTACTGTATATACTCGGCTATAAGTCAGGTCTTGAAACCCGAAAAATTGATCATAAAATCAGACCTCGATTTATACGGCCATTCAAAAATGCGATTTTTAAATTTGGTTCCTCCAATCTCGCACCAGTTTCTCAGACACATCAAATTTTGTTGCAGCAGCACAATTAACAATTTCTTTCGCCACTTCAATGACTTTTAATTTAAAACCAGCTTCATATTTTCTTCTGCTCGAACGCTAAATTGTAGATAAGGGATGCTGTTACGATAAAGGTGTATGAGGGTGTGAGATACAAAAAACACAAAATAGTGTAAATGCCGCTTCGGAATAGTTTAGGTATTACCTTGTGGTCATGTAGGCACAATACATAGAAAAAAAAGGCAGTGTGCTCCGTGGTTACTCTTTCAGGTGGGCATTAGCATATCATAATCTCTTGGACCAATAGCGTGACTTTTCCACATTTGACTTATACGACTGACATTATAAAATTCTGGAAATTGTACAGTAAAATCAAGCCGGTAATATATGTCCAAAGAATTGCTCACTCCACATTCAAGGTAATTTTTAAACGTTTTTGCACTATTTCTGATCTATTAGATTATTAAATGGCTAAATATTTGTCTGGTTTCCATGTTTCTTGATGACTGTGTACTCAGGCATAGCTGGCAATTTTTCTCCCACAGTACCTCTGTGATGATGTGTGTGTGTCTCTGTGTGTGTGTGTGCACATAGTGTCAAAAAAGTTCATGGGTGCACACCTCTGAGTGCTCTCTTGAGTTTAGAATTTATTTTAAATTTGGAGGTAGGAGCTTATAAAGCCAAAAGTACACCGTGACAAACAAATGATTGCTGTCAGCTTAAGAAACACCAACAACCAGAAATACATATGCTATTATATTTATTGGCTTTAACATTGCTACAAGGTTGCAAGCAGCATTAACTAAAAGTACAGAAACTAATGATATACTGTACAGTCTTTGTCCGGTTTCTGTCATCTCCAGAGGAAGATTGTGCTTTATGTTTCTTTATCTTGACCTCTCTTCTGGCCTCATTTAAATGGTACATATGGACAAAAATGTTGCGTACACCCACTTCCACACTTCAAGATGTATAAAAACTAAACTTGGCGTAAAGCCACACACATTTTCACGGCAGCCTCACACCTTCCGTATGCACTTTTCAGCTCAATTTTGCAAACTGGCAGCACCCAGCATCCAAGCAGTGCTACTGTTTCTGTGTTGTTTCCCTTTCTTTTTCATATTCGCATCAATGATGCAGGCGTTATTAAATACACCGTAATTAATTTTATATTGTTTACAAATGTAATTCACTTAATTGTGATCATTTCATATTATGGTGCACGGAATGATCAAACTATTCCAACTACCATGGCTGCTTTAGCATTGTTAGAAGACTTCGAAAATGGAAGAATTAAAAGAGAGCATGTATTTATAGATGATGATGACTGGCTTCTATATCGATTTCGATTCCCAAGAGCTATCTTGGAGCTGTGTGCTGAACTGGTACCGGCTTTACAAAGGCAAACTTTGAGGAATTGCACACTGTCTGCTCTTTGCAAGTTCTGTTCACGCTCAGGTTTTTAGCCACAGGCACTTTTCAACCTGAACTTGCTGACCAATTGAGTATTTCATAAACACCACTGAATTGGACCGAGCAGCTGTATAGAATGGTATTATCTACTTGTCATCCAAATAAATAATATTTCCTTTCACTGTAGTTGAACTGGGAAACATCAAAGTGCTATTCGCAGCAATGTCTGGTTTTCCAAATATAATCAGAGCTGTTAACTGCACACATACTGCTACTGCAACGACACTGGACAAATTATATCAGCCAGGGATGAATCACCAAAAGAATGAGCTGGCATGACATCTATAGCAGTAGAGCCTATAAAAGCGGTAACTCCACACAGTCACGGATACATTTTCCAGATAGAAAGGCAAAAGGCAGCAGTCCCTTTAAAGATAGTGAGTCACCTCAAATAGTCATGTAAAGAGAAGAGAATCGATCCATTATGGCACTTGGTGCCAACACTACACTATAAAGGCGCCTTCAGAGAATTAATTTTCTCATGTAAATAGAAGTAATATCCAATCTATTAATGTGCTGCTCTATAGTACTCAAAAAAGTGTGTCATATTGTGCAACCATGTAGCGTGCTGCATAATGTGGCACACAATCGTGGCTTCCCTGTACCGGAAGAGATGTGATATTATGAACCTGACCCTGACTCACCAAATGATCTGCCAAATGGGACAACGTTACAACATTGAATGTAATTCGTAGAATGTAAAACCAGGTAATCAGATGCAGCATTTGTTTTTAACCAATTCATTTAATTTGTGGTCAATAACACAGTACAGCCCTTATATTCCTTAGTTGGCTACATCTCTTACAGCACCCATTCCAGAACAGTGTCCGTCAGCACACAGCCAGATGGTCACCCAGTGGTTTCCGAGGCAGAGATGTGTGCGCAGCCAGCACCCGAAGATGTGCTGGGCACAGCAGCACCATAACCGCCTTAAGTCATGGCATAGGGGTCAGTTTTTGTAATATTGTATGAAACAGAATAACCTGACGGTGGGCTGTGACTCACTTTTCACATCAACTTTGATATCGGACCACTTCTTTTTTACTTTGGGCACTGTGTGACTTTCAAAACTTGAAGTTTCAAGTGTCTCTGCCACACTGTATCACTCCATCAACTTCCTTTTGTTGTTTATACCACTGCTTAAGCCACAAATAGTAAGTTTTTCCTTGCCTTCACTTTGCATTCTCTGAAATTTTTCTTTTTTCCACATGCTTTTGCCATTGTCTTTTAAAAAAACACTGAACGGGAGAGGATATTTATATTGATTTGCATATTCAAATATGGAAATTTCTTGGAGGAGTTGGGTGGGGCCATAGGCTTGTGCATGTGTATTAAATTTCATGTTCATTGGGATTTATAAAGGGGAAGTGCGGGAACTTGGTGTACGCACATTTTTATGCATTTGGATTTTTTTCTGCGTACGCACATTTCCAGTTTTGTCTGTAGCCATATTTTAGTGCAAATTCTACGGACAGTGTTATACATGAGGCCCATGGTTTAGTTGCATCTTGTGCTGGTCACCCATGCTGTAGTTAGTCTTTGTGCTGTAGTTTCAGTGGTCCTTTAAAATATAAAATATTTTTGCTAAGAGTTAGTAATCCTTGTGCATCTTATTTCTCCTTTAACAAAACTGCACTCTGTGGCACTCATGCTCAGCTTCGTTATTGGCTGTACTTCACTGCTGACATCCAGCACTAGCATTCCCCTTTTGTTGCTTGCCCATTCTAGGCAGTAGGTAGTCTCCAACATAGAATGGAAGTTGAATCCAGGCTTACCTGATGCAGCGAGAGCAGGGAGTATAAATGGATAATAAGGGAAGGAGTGGGAGTTTTACAATTGTATTCTTGGACACACAGCCTCTAATGAAAAATTTTAGCTCATCACTTGTAGATAACTTTGTCTGCTTTGGCATAGGTGAGTTATGGACACCCTCCAACTGCAGAAGGCAGAGAGCGTGGGATATGTTTGCAACATTTTAATTTGATTGTGATTGATAGTACCTTTAAAAGATCAGATGCTGCAAACCAAGTAAGATCTTATGTAGCCATTCCAAACAGCAGCTCTTCCCTTTGTTTACTAAGGAATTTCACATTGGCTGAGATTGAGTTCAGTGGCGGTTCTAGACCATTTCAGCTGGGGGGAGGCAGACTGGAGCCAGTTGCTTTATTAGAGGGACGAGGTACATTTGACTTTACTGTTCTGTATTTATTAATCACACCAAATTACAGGCATTAAGATGAAAAAGACAATTAAGAAAACCAGTGAATATTTTGTTAATGACATGTTTATTTCAGAAACATGTGACATTTTTACTTTTGTATTCTGTAGAACTATTTCTAGCATTAACTTATCAATATACAGTATTTATATCAAATGATTTTGCCCTCTACTTAACAGAGCATATATGATCTTCTTGTGTTTAATTTTATTCATTACATTTTAATTTTATTTATTACATTAGTTTTATTAAGTGATTTTGTATAGGTTCTTGAAAACTGGCGCAATGTACCAAATATGCCAATTTTTCAAGCCTAAACAGTTGTTGATTATTGCTCCACATCTTGCAATTATGCACACATTGCAAAATAATTTATACATGTCAGTAAGGCTGCTGTATGGATGGTGTTTCTGATGTGTTGATAGATGTTATCTGTAGCCTCAGATAAATTGTCCTTTATGCTATTTTTCTCACAAATGGTACTGGAGCCTGTGATGTTACTCAAAGATAAATTGGTCTTACTACTATAAATTGCTTAGTCAAAAATCATTGATCATGAAAGTATGTGCAAAGCAACTTATCATGTGAACTTGTCTGTATTGTATCCAGTTCCCTTTGGATGGATGCATTCCACCTGACCTTTCAGGTATAAGTTGACTGGTCATTTTGACCCATAATATGAGTTATAAACAAAAAAAATATAACTGTTCAGACAAAATGTATTCATATGTATATTAAAATAAATAAATCAACCTATAATGCAGAGTCTCAGTGGTCATTGCAATATGTACGAACGTACTGTATATCAGTCAATGATGTTTTAAATTTGTAAAAGAAAAAAGTTCAGAGCTCAATCAATGTTCACTGCAGCTCATTGCACAGTTTACTGAAGCCTGTCTGATCAAACCTGCAGCAAGAAAGCAATTCAGTGTAGTTTTAAAATGTCAGCAGTCACAAAATGGTGATTTGTCTCTCCGACACAGCAACAAACATGCTTAACAATGAATAATAAAACTTTAATATATAATATCTTGTGGAAAATTTATGAATCAAGGAGAAACACAAAGTAAAATATTCTATATGCAGTACCTACTGACAGAATGTACCAGATTTTGGCTTTCTGGTATGTGTAAAACACACAAATAATAAACTAGGCTAAAAAAAGTATATTCTAAAATTAAAGAAAATGAAAAAAATCAAATGCAAAACTTTAAAGGACTACTGTATTAAAATATTTTTATTCAGACTTAAATATTATAAGTTCATTGGTGAGTAACCTAGATTAAAACTAAAAAAAGCAAACACATTTTGCCATTTCCTTATTAAATTGTCCTAGTACCTAAATAGATAGACAGTAAGTATTTAAGAGGATTTTTAGCATTTGCTTTCCTTTACATTCTTAGCTTAAGTCCAGAAGTCACTTGCATTGTGTGTTTCGTATACCATCAGTATGCTGCACTCCTAAGACAGATTTTTGAAATGTATTTAAAATCCTACATGATGTGAGAGGACCTTTTCAATTTGTTGAAAGATGTAATACTAGAATTTGTATATTTTTGTTCCCATAAGATAATCTTTTTTTCTGGAAAATTCTCTTGGAATATTTTATGTTAAAAAAGTATTAACAGTAAACAAACCTGAAAGCACCTACTTTTATATGTCAAAAAGGACCTTAAAAACACCCATTAGTGCCCTGTTAATCTATGAGGGAGAGTAGACAAGGGGCATGTATGACTTATTTCCTTACACACTTTCTTACATTAAGGTTTTAAATTTTGTTTTCAAGCCACGTGTTCCCGATATTTTGCTTACATATTGTGCGGAAGGCATAGCTTTAACACAATAGATCCTAAGCCATTTTCACCATTTTTCATAGCTATATTTACATGTATACATGTAAAAATCATATTTTATTAACCGC
Source organism: Polypterus bichir lapradei (assembly GCA_026402145.1). Classification (NCBI taxonomy): domain Eukaryota; kingdom Metazoa; phylum Chordata; class Cladistia; order Polypteriformes; family Polypteridae; genus Polypterus; species Polypterus bichir. Next base: position 74,877,985 of record JANRMT010062806.1, read on the forward strand.
TATGAGATTATTCTGAGTTTTTTAGGACAGCTGGAAAATTAAGAATGTATCATTTTGCTTAGAGTTCACTTCAACTTCCCTGTCATACTGCTCTGCAAGCTCTACCCTCCCAGGATCTTTTGCATAAAATTAAATCCTGCAATGGCTTTCATTTTGATTAAATGACTTTCATTTTATCAAAACCAAAAATATGTTTAAAAAATACATTTTGCCAATTAGGGTGTCTGTGGAAACATGACATAAAGAAAATCTATTGTAATTGGTAAAGGTGAGCCTATCCTGACCACTGGGATCGATAGTATGTATCTAATCCACTGCTCTCAATGCCACAACCCTTTTTCTGGTATGCCACTTTGTCAATGCTGGGTTTTGGGCCAGTTTTTCACGCCACTATGTGATTTTTGGCCTCTCTTTGAGCTATATATTTTTTAAGGACTTGGCAACTCTGTCTGCACAAATCTGTGTCTTTACATGTATGCTGGCAAACTTTACATGTGCCCCCACTCACTAATGACCAAATCGCCAGAATGATGGTCATATGTCTAGCAACATGCCCCTGGTGTAGACCTCAGCCAAAAGCACACTTTGGGATGACCCACCACCAACACTTCTGCATGCTATTATGGATGCGGGATGCTTCTTTCAAAGCATCCCCAATGTACAAACCATGTGCGACAAGAAAAAAAAATGTAAGTGCACCCTTTAACTAATTACCAATGGATACAAGCTAAACACAGTTAAATAATCCTAAACAAATGTAAGAACCGATCCTTCCATGATGAGCTGAAGTGACTTACCACAAAATGAAATACCGCCTTCAAGTAAGTCAGGTGATCTGCTTCATGGTGATAGGTGATCATTACCTCTTGGATCATTTAGCAGCATGGATGTTGGGCAACAGCCAGAAATAAAGAAATAAACACTAAAGCATTCAAGTGATTTAGAAATCATTTTACTCTGATATTTAAAAAATATATTTTAAATATTTGGAATATTTTCTGGGGCCAGTACCCCAGCTGCATCATTAGGCGGCTGTGCCACCTTATTCTCTATATGTAAAGGAGAGAAGTTAACAATGAAAAGTATTACAAAAACTCTTAACAGACTAATCAGGATTAATTAACAGCACAATATTTGAAAAAAAGTATAATGCAGGAGTCAAAAACCAAAAATATGAACATATTAAATTTAAATAGGCAAAAAATATACTTGAGCCAGGGTTGGAACTCTGGCTAAATTATAACTGATAATGGAAAAGGTACCCCATATATTCTAATATACAGTCTAATGTGGGCCAAGTAGAATTCCCTTTTTTTTATAATTTTATTGAAATCACACAACATTCCATACAAATAGATCAAATCAAAAGAGGAGAGTTAGGATTCTTCCAGTTTAGCAAGATAAGTCTACGTGCCAATAGTGTAATAAGGGCAATTACAGTTTGTTTGTCCTTCTTCACTTCTCACTTTTAAGCAAGACATATGCTTATTTCAGTTTCTACAGTAAAGATGACAAGCTAATAATTTTGGTGGTAAGGAATTTTTAAATCACTTGCCGTGTCTCAAACATAGTAGTTTCTCAAGACTCAAGAAAGCTGAAATTTCAAAACAACAAATATAGTATGATTATTTGTACTCTACATTATATTAAAAAAATCTGTCCTCTTTGTTACTTTATTAGTCATTTTCCATGTTTACATGGATCCTGCTGCAGGAATCTTCTGTAGGAAAATATTAACTACAGCTCAGGAAAATTTCACTTTAGGCATAGATACAACTGTAGCACTAAAGGAGTTATTTATTTAGAAATATCAGAAGGCTTTCCAATACACACCTTGAGACTTAATTCATCTAGTGAAAGCTTAAACTGCATAAAAGATTATGATTCTGGAGATTGTTAAGCTCCACCCACAGTGTTGTGATTATGAGATTTTAAAAAATAACACAGTTAAAAAACACTGACTCAACAAAATCAATAAACTTTTTCCGAGTCCTTTAAATTTTGTTCATTTATATCCCTTCTTTGGTCATTGCAGATATCATTTGCTACGTCATATTGCTAATGTAAGTCCTAAAAATTCTCAATATTGTGTTGCTTCATATTTTTACTTTAATTTTAATGTAGGTCATTTTCTTTTAGGGTGTTTTATTCAGCATGTTGTCAGTACATACCTAAGTTGTTAATTTGATTGTCCTTTATAGGTGGAGGTAAGCCATTTAACTTCATCTCTCATTCACATGTTTTTTCAAAATTCTAATCTTTTATTTTTACTTTTTCAATTAAAAGTCAAGAGCACTAAAATCCTTTGTTTTGGGCTGTTACAAAATTATATGTAAACTGTCTTTTAAGAGGTCTTCTTCTTTAGCTGTAATTTTCACTTTGTTTTTTAACTTGTAAATAAATAAATAAAATTTATGTATTGTAGCAGAGTAGTAATGATGCAGAAATAGATGGGGTGCCAATTGGGCAAAACCTTGTGTAATTCGAACATCAAAAAAATATCAAAAGAAAAAAAACACAAACTCAATGTAGGGAATATATAGATAGCAATAAATACCCCACAAACTCCAATATGGATAATCCACATGTAAAAAATACAAATTTTTAAGGCTGATGCAGGTGTGTATTTATAATCGTATTGCTGCATTCATTTTTAGAAATTAATTTTCGGACTACATTTCTGCAGTCAAGCATGTATGCCATTTCCTTTAAATGTTTATCATATTTATTTATCGTCACCACTTTTAAAACCAGGTTGAGTATAAATTCGGTGTAGAGCAACATTAAAAGCAAAAGTTAAAGTTCTTCATATAGAAAAGAAAATCAAAGGAAAATATTGTGTATAAGGAACTGTATTCTGCTTAGTTATGCTATTTAATTCAATAGGGAGCTCAATAAGCATTCAAGTATATAGACAGCAAGCTTTTGAGCATACAAGTTACAGTACATCTTTACATAGAAACATGTAAGGGTATAGATTACCTATCAATTTAGTCTTCTTTCATTTAAACTTACAGATATACGTGCTGTGCACCAATATTTCAGCTTACTTTCCACAGACATTGGAACAGATACACACACATACAGTATATATATATATATATATATATATATATATATATATATATATATATGGTTTGCTTTTAAATTTGAACTTACATCAATTTAGCCTTGAGAATGAGTTACTTTGATTGTATGGTTGAAAGTTCCTTATCACTAGTATAATATAGCTTTTTTCTCTACTATAGACACTGAAAAAAGCAAGCAACTTAATTAGAAGTTGGCTTTTACTTTGCACATTTGAGACTGTAAAATGTTATTGTTATTTGGTATTTGACCTTCATCAGAACCAATTCAAAGCAGTTGATGTTGTTGTGGGAAAAACACTGAGTTTACTTTCTGCCAAGAATGATGATCAAACAATTATGCAGAAAAAAAAGCAACATAAAAAACCTAATCACAAAGTTATGAATTAAGAGTTATGCAAAACATACCAAAGGCATGACAACATGGGGTGCATCAGTGCAGTTTGAAATTATTCCATGAGACAAAATATATATCATAGGGGATGACATAGACAGAGTATGACCTGTGAAATGGTGGCATAGATCAGTCTTTGGGAATCTGCCAATTATACCACTTCAGCTGCTGAGCTGTGTCTCATAGTTGAGGGAAGTTCCATGGTGAAGGGCATTAGTTTTGCCTAAGATCAGAGAAAAGATCAAGGTAAAAATAGCTAGATGATCTAGCATGCTGAATTTTACTTCTGATCTATTTACTTTTCCAAAAATATATATTTATGTATCCCTCCTCTGATTTGTAGTGTTCCTTAGTGTTGATTGAAAGACTGGGCGGAGTGGTGGCTCTGGGGCTAAGGATCTGTGCTGGTATCCAGAAGGTTGCTGGTTCGAATCCCCGTCATTGCCAAAAGAGATCCTATTCTGCAAGGCCCTTAACCTGTAATTGATCCAGGGGTGCTATACAATGGCTGACCCTGTGCTCTGACCCCAAGGGGTATGTGAAAACTAACAAATTCCTAATACAAGAATTTGTATAAGGCAAAATAAACAACAAAAAAAAAGAGGTTGAATGGTTTCTCTAAACACTTTTACTGTATGTGAAATTAATTATATTTGATTTTTCCCAAATTCAATTATTTTACACAATCACATTTGGGAGTCACATAAATTCATCTTATTTTTTTCACCTTATAGTAAACATCAGGTTTTTATGGAAACACTCACTTCAAATAAAACAAAAACAACACTGCATGAATTGCAGTACCCTGTACCAATCCAGTTGCAATATAGAGAATGCTTGTCTTTATATATGTAGATAAAAAATATTTTGTTAAATGAGCTGCATTGAAGTAATGCATTTTGAAAGAGTGTCCCATTTCTTACATTTAAAATACAGCATTCTGTATTGTATATCAAAAAATACTGTATTTTGCCAATCACAGACAAAAAAATAACAAAAAAAACCCAGCATATTCTGTCTTGATGGCTGGGGAGCACAAAGTTAAAGACTTTGAAAAATATCAAAACCTTAGCTTTAAGGAACTAGCAGAAGAGAGGTGGCTTGAAAATTGTATTAAACATTATAAAGAACAAATTTCTTAGGATCAAACTCAGGAAATAAATTAGCAATTTTGCTTGAGTGAGTGTGAGCGTTGTTCCATCTAGGACTGGTTCCTGGTTTGTACCCAATATCGGTGGGGGTAGAGGGTGTTGTGGATTCTGATACCCCATTGGATGAAGCAGGATCTTAAATAGTGGGAAACATGAAAACAAATCTCTATAATGGAATTTTCCAGGAAAGTTAAAATGTCTTCCTAATTTTCAGGATTTCCTTAACCAGGGCAGAACTAGAATTATAATCACAGCATATTAAGATCAAAACTAGTACTAATTATTCAGATGAACAGGGCTGATTATTGTACAGACAATCAGCTTATGGTCACAATAGATAGAAAATTGCCAGTATACAGAAGAATGACATTTACTGACAAGGTAGTCATTGGACAGGCCACGTAGGTAAGGTAGAAACAAGACAGCAGCTCTCTGGGCTGCAGATTGGCCAGTTGCACATACAAGACAGAAACATGGCTGCATGAGGGTTGGGTGGCTGGGCAGAAACAAGTCAACCGCTGCTCTGTGTGTTGTGGGGTTGAGTTGAAAGATTCAGGGACTGTATGGGAAATCCTGGGAGCTCCCTAGGGCCTGTGTGCAAGCATAATGGTTCACAAACTTCATTTGCCATGCTATTTGGGGATGTATAATCACTGACAGAAATATGTAGTATACTGACCATGTAGTCTTTTGAAAAAAGCACATCTGACATGGTTTGCATAATCATTAAGTTGACAGGTATAGTCAAAATGGACTTGACTTGAGGGTTTCTCAGGGACATGATGTTTATTCTAGAACACAGTTATTTAAAAGATGCATATTAACCAGAGGTGTGAATTGCTAAAGTTTATGCAAATTGTATAAAAAGGCTTGTCTGCAAATTTTCGACACACACGCACAAACACTGCAGTTAGGGCTTGCGTGTATGTCAGTAAAGGTATCATTGCTTTGGAAACTAAAGAAATAAAAGTATCTGTGATTTATTTTATTTAGGTAAATTCTTACTGAACTCTTTTAGCATACAGGTGGCTGAATAAAAGTAGAACAGCCTTTGCCTCACTAAATGGTTATCCTAGTTTGAATCGGACAGCCTTCCCTCAGTATTAACCTGTCAGCTTCTTGCAAACTGAGGATCCACTTACAAGCAAGACACTGCTTAACAATGGAAGACAGTTGTCACTCACTATAACACAGATCATTCAACAATGGAGGACATCTGGCAGTCAGTGAGACATGGTCAGCTTCTCAGTACAGGGAACTTACTGCTTATTGTAACACAGTTGCCTTAGCAGGACTTTAGAGTGGCCACTTAGCAAGACACAACCAGTTGTTTAGTAATCAGAATAAAACAAAACAAAAATATAAAATTTTCATCATGCTGGATGTTCTGTTGGCCCTGTAGACTTCTTGGTACACCCATGGGTGTTTGTGTACACATGTGCAAACTGAGCCTTCCACTTTAGTAATCGGACTCAAAGGCTATAGCCCTTTATTTTTGGCATTAATTTGTGGAACACAACTTTTTTGTTTTTAATTGCATGCTTGCACTTCTGGAGACAGAATTTCCAGAGTCAAGGCTATGCAGCACAAGGCAGTGAAGTGGTAAAACAAGTCCAGTGACATTTATTCCCTTCAAGGTATTCACAGTATTCTGAGAAAACAACAAATCAGTTTTAGGAATGGGGCTGAGCAGTATTTTGACCTTCACCTACCTCTGATGAGCACTGCCTGATACCTCTAAATTTGACAAAGCCACCAAGGAAGCATTATGATGGCTATGTTCAGTAAACACCTATTCTCACAGTGGTTACCAATACTCCCAGACAACTTGTGTTCGAGTCATGCAGTGTATGTAATCTGTATGCCCTTTGTGGCTTTTCCTTTTTCACATCAAAACCATTCAATTTTAACTTTGAGATATGTGATGAGTAGTTTGTTGTGCTGTGCCGATTTTAAATAAATAAATTAATGATTGTGCTAGCTCTGGGGATTGGAGCAGATGTGAGCAATTGTCTGAGAAGATGGCTCGTTCCTGGCTTTGTGGGAGGTGGTCAGCTGACCATGCGTTGTCTTGCTAGCACATACGGATGTATCATTATCAGTCCGAGGCGGCAATCAGGCGATTGCACCTGCAACAGCTTCCCAGCATATAAAAGGGACACGCAAGGGAGAACAAAATGGAGGCTCGCTGCAGAAGTCCAGGAAGGCAGCAGGCGTCGGAAAGGCTTGGACTGGGAGCCCCACTCTGAATGCCATGGCCTTTGGGGACCCAAGCCTTGGGTCTGGACTGGGATGTTTTGTTATAGCCATGGAGTGGCAGGGACCCAAGGATGGTAAGCACCTGTCAGATAACTGTCTCCTCAGCTTAAAAGTCTGGTCAGAATAAGCTGAGGAGACAGCTGTTTCAAAGGACAGCACCCGGGCTCATGTTTTTAAAGACAGTTTCCTGTCGTGCTGTAACTTCATTTTAATGGCTTTTCTATCTATTGGATTTTTAACTCCCTCAGATCACTTTATTTTATTGGATTATGTATTTATTGAAGACTTCACACTGCATTGTTTAAACACTGTTTTGTTTGACTGTTTTTATAAAAACACTTGAGCACTATTTCACCATCTCCTTGCTTTGTGTGTGTTTGTCCTCATCTGCCAAGCTCATCCCAGTCATGACTATCAATGGTGTGGGGTTCAAGAGGCTCCCAAAGGTAACAGTGAGTGCGGAGCTGACCCGCACCATCAATTTAGGCAGTTCATCTCTAATATTTTTTTGGGCAGTGGGTGGTTATGAATCTCTGAGTCAGATGATGAAGATGTCAAAGGGTATCACACTGATCTGATGCCAACTAAGATACACCAGGCACCAGCATCTCATTGTTTAATGTGTTTGTCGTGGCATGAATGGTGTAGGAACTTGCACATCTCACTAGTTTATGGCAAAAGAAAGACAAATATAAACCAGAGGAATGGCAGACATTATTAGTTAGGTATGGTAATATTAAAATTAGAGAAATCTGTACATATAAAGAAAAATTTGGGTATGGTCCTAGCTTCTGAGTGGCCACTTCTTGCAAACATTTTGCAGCACTTGGTCTGGCTATTTGTTAATCAGTCAACCCAACCAATGATGCACCTTCCTTTCACTCTCAAACAGCTTTCCATTCAGTGATCACTCTTACTCAGTTTCTTTCTTTCAAAAGACTTCTCCAAAATTCAGTTGTCAAAAAATACAAGTTTTTCCTAGCCCTAACCCTCGTCCCACTCGACAGGTAATCATCTTATTTAAATAGTGTGTGCCGCCACATGCACACCTCAGACTGGCATGAACTAAAACAGCATGTTTCTCAATAAAACTAATAAAACCATTTAATACATTCTACAATTAAAACACCCAATCTATATCCATCTAGCCACAGACACCTACTGCTTTCTCAAATTTTTGATATAAATTTGAATTTATGAGTGTCAGTTGTGAAGGACTGACACTGCTTCATGTTTAGTATCTCTCCTGCTCCCAATAATGCCAAAATGGGCTCCATCCTAAAAACCTATTGGGTGCGTTTAGACAATGAATTAATTTATATGTTGTACTCTATTTTCTTTGATATATTTGAATTTAAGTACTTTGTATTGCCAACCAAATTACAGAGTAGTAGATTTCAGCAGACTGTCTGACTAGTTTCACATCATGCTAACAGAGTGAAGTAATGTTGTTTTAAAGATTGAAATTACTAAATTCCATTGGTACATTTACGTTCCACTGTATCTTCCAGGTGGCTAAAATACCCTACAGGTATTACTAGCAAAACAAGTTTCTGTTTTTTCTCCCCTTTGCTACTTCACAGCCTTGTCAGCCAAATACTGTTTGCTTTGATCTTCAATAATAAGATTCTTCGTCAGCTGTTTCATTTCCATTACAAAGAAATGATCTTGAACATTAAACAAATGTTACATCAATTTCCAGTAATAAGAATGTGCTTTTCAACCTTTTGCAGCACCCTACTTATAATTTTTGGGAAATATCTGGTTAGGTCTGCTGCTTCACAGCTCCAGGAACCTTACCTTAAATCTCAGTCTAGTCACTATCTGCATAGACTTCACAAATTGCTGTATTGCTTCCATGGATTTATTCTAAGTACTCCAGTTTCTCCTACATCAAAAAGATGCTCATGCTAGGTTGATTGGGAACTCTAAACTATAAAATCAGTATGAATAGGTATTGGTGTGTAATCATGTGCACAAGAGTACCCTATGATAAACTGGTGTCCCATCCAGTGTTAGTTTTTGCCTTTCCAGTGCTGAAAGAATATTCTGTGGCTGACTGCAAGCCCATAATGGATGATGTAAGTTCAGAGAATAAAAGGATGGATGTTATTAATGTTTTGTAAAGTACCTTATGATTTGCAATAGACCAGAACTGCATCATTACTGGATGTGGTAACTTTAAATTACAAAAAAACTTAAAACATTGTTCCTTTGAAAAGCACTTTGTAATGGGCTGCACTGTTGCCGGTGTTTCATATGCTTATTAAAAATTCTCATTGTTAAACGTCACAGTCAGTGGGTGATCTCAGCAGCATAAGATAGACATGAACTTTAAAAGAGTGAATGTCACAGGCATTGGTTTTGTTACACATGTAGTCAAATGCAGAGCCTTGATCTTGTATTATTCATAAATGCTCATAATCTCCACTGATGAGTTTATCTAAAGGATACAATAAAAGCAGGGAACCCTCAAAGATGGGAGGTGGAATGTTGAGAGAGGCAAGGAGTGCCTCAGACTATATTCATGAGCTGGGATTTTAACTTGCAGTTGCAAAGATCAGGCTAATTCCCCTTGGGATTAATAAAGTATCTATCTATCTATCTATCTATCTATCTATCTAATTTCTTCATCTTTTCTCTTTCTTCCTTTAACATTTGGTAAAGTTTTGGAAGATTTAAAAAATGTACTTAATGTAATCTGCTCTATATTGTAAACATTATTAGATTAATAACTTTTTCATGGTTTTGAGAATTATCCACCTTTGGTAAGATGCTTACATGCTCTTTTGGATTATATTTTGGGTAGCACAGTGGCATAGTGATAAGCACTACTGCTTCACACAGATCCCACATCCTGGATTTTAATCCTATGCCCAGTTGCTGTCTGTGTGGAATTTGCATGTTCTCCCTTCATTTCTGTTAGTTTGTTCCGGGTAATATAGTTTTACACCTACATCCCAAACAACATGCACTATCTATCTTAATTGGCAACTCTAAATTAGTCTATTTGTCAGAGTTGCTTGCTGCCTTGTGCTCAGTGCTACCAAGCTAGTCTTCATCTCTGAAATGAATTAAACAAGTTTTAGAATATATATATATATTTATAATATCCTTTAACTAATAATTTAGTTATATAATCCTAACTCTCCTATTATAAGTCAGTGGGTAACTGATGTTATATATTATTTGAAAGTGGAAAAAATCAAATTCGCACTTAGAGGATCTGTACAGAACACTTTCAAAACCTGGCAGGATCTGATCAATAACATTTCAGAATAAGCATTTAAATTGAGGAAGCAGGTTATCTCCCCTCTTTTACTGTTTTTATCTTTATTCATTTATTTATTTATTTACTTATTTTTACTAAATTTAAGTTTTACTCTGCTGGCCTAGCTTTCTTTCTCAGGGGTGAGGGTTAATTTGTTTCAAACCTTTTTTTGTTAAACTTTAGTTATTTATATGGAATGTTATTTTTTTTAATAAAATAAAAAAAAAATATGGAAATCTAATGATTAATGTGTGTCATCCTTTAAGATATAAAACTTGTTATACACATTTGCATATTATTATAAAAATGTTATTAGTATGCAAAATATTGTATTTTTAATGTTATGCAAAACAATCATACCTGGCATAAGAGAACCTGACTGTGCCATATAAAAATGGAAGAAACTATTTAAATAGCACTTTATTATAAAATTAAACTTTTTTAACATTTCATAATGTAATTTTAATCAGAATGCTCAAAACTGTATATATTTAATTTTTATATCTATATATACTGTAAGCCCATGTGCAAGGTTTAATTCGTCTTGGTAACTGTACCATTAGCTTTTGTCATATTAAGTTTCTATTAGTAGGAAAATATTCTCAAGAACATGCTAGATGCAGTTTTATAATATAATATATAGAGTATATAAAATATAATTTTCATTTACAAGTTCATTTGAAATAATTTATGTATTTCTTACTTATGTGTATATTCTTTTCATATTTTAGTGGGAGAAAAGAAATAAATTGAACTATTGTAGAACGTGTTTCAGCTGAAGGTTTTAGCTTGAGCTAACTTTATATAATTAAATGTTAACACAAACCTTTCTGGAACTTATATCATCAATGTGGCAAGTGCTTGTCCAGCTGCGTTTTTAAGACTGAATCACCTTCTATTAAATTGAATACTATAGCTTCAGAAAATATAAGGTACAAGAGTTTGCATCCCCTTTACATTTTTTTTTCCAAAAGCTGCTTGACAAAAAGATGCAATGAATTGAAAAGGTAATAAAAAAAGGGATTTTTATATTGTGTAGAAGCCTTCCTGACTTGAGCTTGAGCTTCCACGTTCTGTTTATGATATGAGTGAAGCTGAGAGTTTAAACTTTGATTGACTGTTGAAAGAACACCAAGCAATTGTGCACAATCCAGACAATTCAGACCTTTCATGCACCAGCCATAATATCATCAGGATTTGTAAGTAAAATGCTACATGAAAAATGCAGACTTTCTTTCTTTCTTTGAGTTTTCTTTCTAGTATTTTCAGTAACAAGTTACATCTGACTTTCTCGTAATTTGACCTGCAAAAATTAATTTTCCATCATGCCAGCTGTTTTTGAATTTTTAGAGAAATCTTGAGATTGTCAAACTAAGCTCTAGACGTGGCACATAATTTATGCAATGCCAGGAGGCTTTTTGGATTAACAAACTTAATAGGGTCACCCCATTTGCCCAAAGTGAAACTAAAGTTTTTAGCTATTTCATTTAAATATTTTTTTTCTGTTTTTCAGCCTCATGAGAAAGTATACCTTTGTTGTCTGGTCATTTTTGCTTATTAGTTCAAGTAAGCAATTTTAATTTTTCAGAAGGAATACTCTCTTCCTTTTTCTTACTATCAGTTTTATATACTAGTCCACATTTTTATTGATTATTATCATCACATTAAGATCACCATTGTTTTTTTAGTTTTATTTCATTTTATTTTTAGTTTCAACATATCTCATCAAGAAAAATCTTCTATCTTTGACAAATAGCAAGTCTTTCGGTACTTACATAGTCTTCGATTTATGACTGTACTAGCTGTTCCCCGTGGCTCCACCCATGTAGTAGTGAAACAGGACAAACTTTAAAAATCAATTTAAAAAAATTTTATAATTTGTATTTAGAAGAATTTATATTGATAGCTTTCGTATCCAATGGCCTCTTGATATACAATATGTTTGGTTTTGCTATCAGGGGCGAGAATGTAGCTGTGATCTCTTTGCCAAAAATGTAAAAAGTTGGCAAGGTATCTTTGGCCAAGCAGAAAGTAGGTACACTCCAATGTCAAACATTGCCACTGTATCTGATCGTGTTCAGCTCTGAAGGGAGAGCGTCCCCCACGTGGGGAGGAGAGCATGTGGCCGTGATATCTCTGCTAATGAGGAGGTACCCTCTAAAACACAGGCAGCTGTGATCTCCCTCTCAAAAACATCAAACATCACTTTTTAACAATCTCTAGATGATAACATCTGCTGAACAAATAGGTATTGCTAGCTAAGTGGAGGCAATGTATGCTCCAACACGTGGGAGAGGTAAAGTGACATGAATGGAGACTGGCGAGTGAGTGAGGAGGGCCCCGCCCAGCTCCCTATTCCTGAGGAACCGCCTCCCCCTACCCTCAGCCCGCAGCCTGTCTCTTGGATTCACGCAAATAAATTGGTACTGCAACCGAACTATGATACTTAGCATGATGAGAGAAGTTGCAAAATCAACCGGAATGTTCAAGCAAATTATAGAAAAAAACCTGATCTAAATCCATTAAGTTGTTCTCTTGTAAAAAATGGACAGACATACAGAGAGACATTGGATTTTATATAGAGAGAGATTATTTCATGTCTTTAGTTTCTTTTCTCAGTTTTTGTCTTTACTCACTACATTGTTTATATTACAGCAGTTACGCCGCCGTAGACATTTTTTCTGAAAACGTGTTGACCTTGATTCTTCTGAACCATAAATACCTTTCAAGTTTTTCATACTTTCTCAAATCTGACTCTGAACTGAACAATGTGGACAATGTACTCTAACTATGATAGACTGCTCTATCCTTGTTTTGATCTCACCATTGTTTTTGTTATTTTGAGTTCCTTTTATTTAATTATTCCTTATTATTACTATAATACCTTATGTTCATTATTTTATGTTACTTTGGATCAATCTTTGACTTCTTTTTTTTTGGCTTCTGCCCATGTACTGATTTTAAAATTTCATATTATACATTGTTTTATACGTTTCAATAGATAAGTGCTATAAATTCCAAATACCAGTACATACACCCTTCTGAGTTGAACCATTGTATCTATTGTTCCTTTTCCTTTACAAGAGCTCACTTGGTAGAATAATAAAATATCTGAAACCCAAAATGCTAGTTTTTTCTTTTTCAGATTTGGTAATATTTTGGACACATGCAAGGTGAGGATAATAATCCTTAAATTATCACACACTTTAGTTTTGATGGTTATAGGTACTAGAGTAAGTATGCACTTTAAGAAGTCTTATTTATTAGCTCAGTCATATTATCCATTCTTCTTTGCTCTCATTGCAGCAAAAACGCTATCTGTATTATTATCTGGATGGAATCTGATTATTCTCGTTATTCTATTATGCTTTTACACCTATTTAATTTCACTCATAATACACATTAGATCTCTATTTGGTTAGACACTTCCTACTTTGTAATAATTCAGATTATATGAGAAAAAGTTTTATTAAGTTTATATGCTAGGCTGTAATGCCTAAAGTAAATATCTGCACTACGGCTTTGCTCCACTGCTTCTTCTCTAGCTTTCACTTAAATGCACATCTGTTATGATTAATTACTTCAGTCTTACAGCTGAGTAACTTTCATTATTGTCTTTAAGTAGGCATACGCATTAAGCATGAATGGTTTTTACTAAATATCCATGTTATAATGGTAAGTAGAATGGTAAGTAGAACTAAATTAATAAAAGTGAAGTTTAACATGAATGATTTTTCCCAGCACTAATTCAAATCTATTGCACCTTATTTACATACTGCAGTAGATCAACATTTTTATGTACATGTACTATAAATTATAAAGAAAAAAATAAAAATATAATATTTTAAGCTGCCAGGTAATAAAAAATAAATAGACTTTTATGGTATTCACGCACATTTTGATAAGATGTAAAATATTTTGTCAGCATTAATTTTTACCATACAATATAATTTCATTATTTCCTGAATCTGTTATTTAAAATAGATATTTTTGAGAATGTGAATTTAACAAAGTTATAAACATTTTGATTTGCTTTAGAAGTAGTTGTGGCTATTGAAATTTAAGTTAAAATAAAGTAGCATGCTCTTCTTATTCTACAAATTATATACTATTTATGGAAATGAAAGCCCTTATGAGTACTCAATAAAAAAGTAAAACTTAAAGAACTATAAATGTTAACAACTTTTTTTTGTTTTTATTGAGGACGAAAAATATAATAAGAAAACACAACTGTTCAAGTGAAAATACACAGCAAGTACAATAGTATGTTCTAAAGACACGAAAATCTGCACTCGGACCTCACCCGACATGTTGCATTCACTTTCAACAATACACACACACACAGACATACATATACAAATATATGATATATGATATTGATGATGTTTTTGGTTAAATGATTATTTTTATTTTTCCATTTCGTATCAAAGCACAATTAGTAACTGCAATGTTTCAATAGTGCCATCTACTGGATTTAATACAAATAGAGAAAAATATGTTCATCCATGAAAGGAAAAATATGTGTGAGATGATTTTATGTTGAAATGTAAAATGAAAAAGACAGATACATTGAAAGCAAAATTCTGCCTTAACACAAGTGGAATGGTGAAGAAAGAGGAATTAAACAGGTGATCAACTGCTAGGCAATGTGGGAAGGTATATCAGGCAATAATAATAAAGCTTGATGGCTAGGGGAGTTCAAATAAGCCAAGCAAAATAAATTAATCCACTCTGAATCACATAATGTAGGTATATTAATTATACTACCTTAAGACTGCAGTTTTTTTGTTAAAGTATTTCTGATTATACCACAATGCCATTGACATTTGTTTGGTGTACACATCTTTATTTCAGTTTAATAATTTTCATGACGTTGGCACAAGTTTAAGAGCAATATTCCTTTTTATAATGCTCAGCTAAAAAAATATTGTATATGATTATTGGTTTTTTTTTCTATTTTTTATGCTAATAACGTGCATGGGATAATATTATATTAGATTAATTAAAATTAACTGTTAAAATTAACAGTCAGTTTTTTAGATCTAAAAAGGAAGTTTGCTAAAGTTATTCTCAAAAATTAGTAAGGATCTTGGCAGTTCTTCCTGTTAGCTCAATTTGTTTGATATTTTGGGCTGCTGTGTTAACGCTGCCTTTATTAAGTGGATACATGATTTGCTCTGTAAATTTTGGTAAAATATTTCTGATGTCTTTTTAAAGGTACAATTATGTTTTTCAGCTTACAAGCCAGCAGGATAAAATATTTTTTACAATATTAGCATAAGAAAACTCTTTCTTAATAATAATGATCACAAAATCAAAATTGTGTTAACTCTGCCAATGAGTTTAGATTTCTAATATTTAGACTTCAACCAAATTATAAATAGAGGATGAGTCTAAAAATTTTTCAGCATGCCTGCACAATGGGAATCTTTATTCAAAAATGGTTTTGTATTTCTTTAATATATTGTCATTGACAAAAAAATCATTAAAAAAACATTACTATAAATCAACAATAAGTTTAACAAGGCGATCTGAACATCTGTAATTGAGAGTGTGTTTTTCCAGCACCAGAAATCAATATCATTTAAAGATATTTTTTTCTGAGTACTGAGATAAATCTATCTTTGCATTTTCCAAATATAATTTTGTCATTCAGTAATGAGAGAGATTTGTGTTGTAAAAGACTGCATAAGTACACCAAAACCTAAACATTGAGTACAAACTCCAACTAAATGTCTCTCAGTGTCTTCGATATTGTTCTTTTATAATTTTCTCAGCTGGTATAAGATCAGTAATTGTAATAATTGGGTGTAATAAATAAATGTGACTCACTTCCTCCTTCTGAGGAACACAAAAATGGAAATTTCCATAATAAGGACACATACAAAAGTAAAAAGGAGAATAGGCTATGGCTGGTTAAGAAATAATGCATTCACAAAACACTGTGGAAAATACTAATGCTGATGTCAGAAAAAAAGGTCTAGGGTGGCAGAAATGGATTTACAAAATAAAGGAGGCCTCAGAGACACTGCATTGATCAAACAACCAGTTCTTTTTAAAGTAAGCAATAGATAAAAAACAAAAACTCCAATTGATGGAAACCTTGAATATAATAAAGTCCTGGCTTTTACATTTCATGAAAAAGTCAAAGTACTGTAACCATAGGCCAAATGGTCACCCAGCATCTTCTTGCGTAGCCTATGGTACTATACTACAGTATATTACTGGTTAACGGATGTGATTTTGGTGGAATTATATAAAGGTCTCATTGGGGGGTCTGCCCCATTTGATGCCATTTTTTATCATTTAATGTGAGGTCCCATTTCAAGATCATTAGGAGTCACCTGACAAATCAAAAAATGAAAAAGAAATTGGGAATGAGTACTCTATAATAAAATAGTCTTAAAACATTATTTAAATGCTACAACTGATTGGACATTCCTTACACTAGCAGAGGTGCCATTACAGGGCTTGGTGACTACATGGGAAAATTACTTTATAATTTTAGTAGCATTGTTAAAGATGCTTTTTAGTTTCTGTTTTAGATAAGGACTATATTTAAGTAAATCTTTCTTATCCAACATATTTTTAGACTTTGACAGCTTGTAACTCTGAGGTGTTTTTTGTTTTTTGTTAAAGGTTAAACCTATTTTGAAGGGGTAGAATGAGCAAAATACTGCTTGCATAGAACAGGCTGGTTAGCATACATATACACACATAAATAAGTATCATAACATGTCATAATAATTACATAAAAGGAGACGGGTTCACCATTTCCAGAAATGAAAAATTTTTGGCCAAGTTTTTAAGATCAGACAATGAGTTGACAATAGCAGCAGTGGCTGCTATACACATGGTTTATGTTGGCCAGCTCCAGTTGCTAAAATATTTAGGTTGTTTTGTTTCACATCAATTTTCTTTTCTTTTGTAACAACAAAAATATTAATAATTTTACAGACTATAATGACTGAATAAAGCATCTACACCTGCCCTGGTACTTGCATTGTTGCTGCATCTTGCCGCCTGAGGTCTACAGATCAGGTTAGAGGGGAACATGGAGTTGCAGTAGCAGTCAGGTCTAGGTGATGTTGGACTTGAATTCTAGGTGTAAGTTGTCTAAATCCCAGTTGGGTGAGCATAATGATAAGAGGGCAAGAGTTGGGGTGATGGACCAATCTGTGGGTCTACACAACAAAGTTAGAAATGTGTCACCCCAAAAGTCTTCCATGATACAACAGTGACGCCATAGCTGCAGTATGTGCTATCTGTAATAGTTTTATTTACGTGTATTAAAATCAATTTCTTACAAGTTCATTCTACTTTTTTAACATTTTAGCTCAAATTTATGAAACTGTAGAATGCCCAAGATGATTAAAGTGACCAGTTTTCTTAGGTCGTTAGAATTGTGACTTTATGTGTTATAACTCACTATCAATGGTCCCTGAGTTTTATTTTCCCCAGGAATTTTGTTAACTGGAATTTTTGTTTTCCTCTTCTCTTGCTTTAACTTGCTTATCTCAGCAATAAGCTTAACAGGGCACTATATTATAAAGATTACTTTTAATCAATAAGATTAACTCCATTTTGCCTTGTCTTTAACATATGAAGTGTGTTTATGTAGGTATATTTGTGTTTTTAAATGCAACTGCATTAATAAATGTACTCAGTGAAGGGCACTATATAAAAGAAATGGATGCAAGTTCTTGAATGTTCTTTAATATAATAAAAATATTAAGATACTATTTGCTTCTTTATATTGTACTGTATATCACAGGGTACCAGAAGAAATTGCCTGCAAACATAACCAAAAAAACAATGTAGAGACATAAGATATGGAATTATGTCATCATTCTTAATAACCTAGATTTTACCCATAACCAAAAATAACCCATTATATAAACAAGAATAAGAGAGTACTTTTATCAGGTTTGTTGGGTTTGAATACACAATGGGAGGTCTGAAAATCGAAAGTACACCTTATGAGAAGGACTTAGGAGTCGTAGTGGAGTTGACACTATCAACTGCCAGTAAATGCCCTGTGTATGTATATACCTGTATTCAGGCTGCTTGTTGAAAAACAGTCTATTGCTAAATCTGAACCAGCAAAGAAAATGAAGTTTGATTAGTGTAGACCTCCCCAAATTTATACATTTTTTTAAATAAATTATATATTTATCAATTCACAGTTCCGACATCCCGGCGGAAATATTATAAAAAGATATGTAACACAGCAAACTCTGAATGACCAGCTTCATACAGTCCAACTTTATTCTTAAAGACTGTAACACAGAACTGAGTTATGAACAGCTTTAATGCTTACAGACATTATTTTTGTGGAATGTGCACAATTTTACAATTGATTCAGTTATTATTGTGTTTTAAGACTGTTTCTGTATTTTACCTGGAATGGAGATCAAACTGGAATTGACTTTTATTGCCACCATAGTGGAGGAGGATAGGAAACATCAACATCAATGCTCACTAACTTTTTAAGGGAAGATTACCTTTAGAAATCAAAACAAACCAAAGACCTACAGTTATATATGCCATATGTGAGTTATTCAGAGTAGGTGTGCATTTAGATTATTCACACTTTTTCCACAATAACATAAAATATCATGGTTTACTTAATTTAAAAGCATAGAATTATAGGAATGCATCTTTTCTGTTTACATTCTATGCTGATTTTTCCAGATGTATTAACTATATTTTAGCAAAAAATGCATATGTTTTGCATGCATTTGACTTCATAACGAATATGTGAATTATGTAAGACAAGTATTATGAGAATTATTTTTGTTTTTCCAGGGAAATTTTTTCACATTGTTTGCCATTGGACAGAATGGGTCTTTTTTTCATGAACTGTTTTCTCCTGTCATGTATAAAAACATGAGATTAAAAATGTTTCTCTTCCATCACTACACACTTGCATACAGTAAGTAATAAAAAAAACACATTTGGGTGGAGTATTAATTTAAAAACAAAACAATTATTTGAAAAAATAAACATACAAATATTGGACTCTTCGCAAACCTTAACTGTAGGGCACTTATTAATGACAGCATTTTTCAAGTGCACTTAATTGCTTTTTTCTCCCACGTTTTTATTTATTCAGAGACATGCTTTTTATAAAAATAATGAATGCTATGAAACATTTGAATACAAAAAGAGGAAATTTTGCATACCTTGAGACAGGGATGCTGTGCCTGGGTTAGGTGCTAAGCTTGCTCTGACTGACTGATATAAAATTGAAGGTCTGTTCGACCATATTTATTTGCATTTACTGTATGTTTAATCAATTTCTGTCTTGTTCTCTGTGTGTTTTAACAAATGTGTATTTTTATGTATACTAATTCTGTATTTAGTACTTCTTCTTCTGCACTATAGAGCATTACAAAAGTAAGTTGTATTATATTGTACATGCATTATGGGCTTGTGAAGGCATGTTTTGCAAATGCTCGTGTTAGCACAGGACTGGTTGAATGTACAGTTTTTGCGGCTTTTAATGCTCATTTTGTATGTTTTCATGTTTTTTTAAGCTACTTTTATTCTTGTCCTTCATTAATATTTTTCTCCAACAATACTCTGTAGTTACAGTATGATTAAAAAAGACACATGACATCGATCAACTAGATAAGAAGATCAAGCGGTCGATCAAGATACAGTAAGTTGCTGACCACTGTCTATAAGATACTTTGGTATGATGTTAGCTTGTTCCTAACTACACTGTACTTACCATGTAATTACCTGTGTAATCACAGAGTATATTAACTTGTATTTACTGTGTAACAATAATGTATAACAATGTAATGCTGTAGTTAAGCACACAATTGTAATTATTATTCTTGAATTTATATAGATACTAATAAAACTGTAATAACAATTACAATTTAGTACTTAATTATAGTGTTACACTATATTTCACAGCAAGTACAAGGTAATAACTTCTAGTTACTGTGTAATTAAAAAGGTGTTTATATGGTAAGTACAATGTATTTAGGGACACCTAATCTAAAGTGATACCGATACTTTTAACTTGGAGAATGTGGAGTCGTACTACATTTCCTGTATTATCCATCCACACATCCATGCATTAATTTTGAAGCTTACTTAATCCAGTTAAAAGTCACAGAATCATATTTTTTTTTAAAAAGAACTGTTTTCAATGAATTATGCAATCCTAAATAAATAGATACTGTTTTAAATATGTTATAAAACCAGGCTTCTGCTAGAGATTATTTATTGGTGGAGTAAAAAAATACTCAATCACCCCTTCTTCCCCCACACAAATGAACACATGAAAGATAGGCATCTGCTAATTCATGGCACTGAAATGATATGCCAACTAGTTGTTTGTTTAATTACCAAAATAAACTTCAAAAATAGTAACTTATGTAGAATCAAACACACCATATATTTGCAACAGGGAAAGAATTTTGATTTATTTTCTAAATGAAAACATAAATTTCATCACACTACAGCCAAGTCAAAATGTTTTAAAAGTGAAATATATTTAATGTAAGAAGCAAATAAACAGATACCATTAACAGCAAATGCTGTTGCACCTATTCAAGCAATGTAAGTTTCCCTAAAGGTAGGCCAACTATCATGTAGTTAAACCATTATATTTTGACTGCCAAACAAATGTAAATCTATCAAACTGAATAATACAGAGCTAGAGTATATAGGTATTGTTTTCAAAATTTAACCCTTTCATCTTTGATTACAATTACCGTAGATCCCGGAATACAAGCCGAGAATTTCATCCTAGATTTTTGGCTTGGAGTTTGGGGTTCGGTTTATACAACGAGCATCGTTTCAGATTCCAGATTTCCAGCGCAATGCCGGTTTTGCCGATGAATACGGAAGTAAATAATGACGAAACCACAGAGCCATCTTTCAGATGAAGAAGTAACTTTGCATGCCGGTACTTTAAATTAAATAAAGAATTTATTCAAAAAAGTGTTTTAGTTGTTGATTTTATTAATAAAATTTATAATAAATTATCAGGAAGTTTAAAATAAAATTTATTTTGATTTACGATCCACATCTTGCGTTACGAAACGGATGCGGTCACGTGTATCCGCTTGCGCGATTGTAAACAAACAACCGAGAGCGTTAGTAGCGTCAGTCGGAGCCCAGATACATGTGTTTGTGGATGTAATTTCGAAACGAAGATGGACATTGTGTGGAAATATCTCCTCCTCCCTTCCTGCAGCCCAAAGATGTCAAATTTAATGGTGAGTACAGTATGAAATTGTTTCTAGAATAGAATGCCTTTTACTGTCACTATACGCATCTACAATGAGATTAAAAGCAGCTCCTTCAGTGCAGAAAAAAGTTCTGTATAGGGCTTGTATGGTTGTTTTTTAGCCTTAGCATAACGCTGTATCTGCGGCCCCGCTTCTGCTTTCTTTCCCTCCTCCGTCTGTGTCGTCTCCTAGACCCGACAACAAACCACGGAGAGCCCGCTGGTCTCGCTATGTTGTCTGGGATGTTGTGCGTGTGATGAAAAACACTCAAAACAGATGTCTGGCTCTGGACACCGATGTCTATAAGGTTCTGAATGGTGTAGCGGATGTTCGCCGAACCGATCGTGCACAAACAAGGACAAAAAAAAAGTACAAAAACAACAAAAAAGTGCACTGAAAAGGAGAGCCCTGAGCCGCTGCACGCCGCCATGCTCCTAGCCTAATCGAAGTACGCTAGGCACTTTTTATAACTTTTTGGTTAGTACATTAGAAAAAATATTGGTGTTTTTTATTATGAAAAGGTTAAGTAAGTGTTGTAGTGGGAGGTTTGGAACGCATTATGGGTTAGCCTTTGCGAACGAATTAAGTTCGTAAGTCAAGGGTCCACTGTATTGCGTTTTTAAGTTAATCAAATTTATAACAAGTCTCTGGAAATCCACCCGCCGATGTACCGTATTTGCGTATATAGTTTCAACACAAAGGTTCCAATTTACCAAACTTCTCCGCAATCACTTCCTAGTTTCCATCAAAAATGCCGGCAGTCTCAAATTCTCGCCGATAAACATTATAAATATACCCGAAGAGACACTTTTAAGGAAATTTAGAAAATTTTGCTTGGAGAACGGGGTCGGCTTAAATACCGGTCATCGGCAAATACATGTAATTTAGTCGGTAGAGAAGGGGATCGGCTAATATACCGGGTCGGCTTGTATTCCGGGATCTACGGTATGTAAAATGTAACTTCTGTCCTTTAGACTTCAGTTTTTACTGATGTTTTACTTCAGCACATAGCTTTAAGGGCCATTGGAAGAATTAAGAAAAAATGACAGTGGCACTAAACTCAGCAGCAGCCTAGTTAGGTGAAGCTGGAAAAACACCAAGTTTAGGAGTCCTACTTTTAAAATGTAAAACCTGTACAATATTTAAAGTGAATGTTTTAAATCAATTACCTGATTAAAAAAAGAAAATCATGTGAAATGTGGATCATTAATGTAATGCGGATCATAACCATAGGTAATGATATTTAAAATGGGATTTTTCCAGCAATTCCTTTTTGACAAATGGTAGGCAGGATAAGCCTATTTTGATGTCAGATTCGAACTAGTGAGTCACATGTAATGTTTCTATATTTTGACAGCAGGCTAACTTGTGATTTGTTTTTTGTTTTTTTTAATTTCAAACAAATGGATCCTCCCATTAGGCGGCACGGTGGCGCAGTGGGTAGCGCTACTGCCTCGCAGTTAGGAGACCCGGGTTCACTTCCCAGGTCCATCATGCGTGGAGTTTGCATGTTCTCCCCGTGTCTGTGTGGGTTTCCTCCGGGTGCTCCGGTTTCCTCCCACAGTCCAAAGACATGCAGGTTAGGTGCATTGGCGATTCTAAATTGTTCTGTGTGTCCTGCGGTGGGCTGGCGCCCTGCCCGGGGTTTGTTTCCTGCCTTGCTCCGTGTGCTGGCTGGGATTGGCTCCAGCAGATCCCTGTGACCCTGTAGTTAGGATATAGCTGGATGGATGGATGGATCCTCCCATTCCTGCATTTACTTAAGAACTGTTTCTCTGAAATGAGAAAAATACCATATCCTGCATTTTTGGAATTAGTTTTCACAGTCACACAGGTTAAAAAATTAAACTTTCACTTCTTATTTACATCTAATGCAGATTTGTTCTATTTTATATTTATTATTTTACTTAAATTATTTTCAGGTACACTATTTGCAGTGTAAAAATGTAATGACACCTTAGCTTTCCATTTCCAAAAATTACATTTATAATTGATACCGTTTATCTTTTCATTTAGTGGCATTCTTTTGTTAGACAGGGATTTGAATGTGCTGCTCACTGCTACTTTATTACCTAGTAAAATATATTTTTCTAATGAAAAATATTCTTTACATTATGCATTTCATTACTTCATATCAGTCTCAAACAAAATTAAGGAAATGAGAATAAAAATAAATCAGATAATATCACATTCCAAATTGTTCTTAAGCCAAACAATGCATATAATGTTATGTATAATGTTTATATACTTTTGCAAGATTTAAAAATAATTACTTCCATTCATTTGACCATTATTGCTCCAACACTGAGAAAACCAGTCTGAATAAGAACATTTTGGCTTCTAAACCGAAAGGTCTTTCTGAATTAATCATTAGTGTGAATTTTGAAGATCATAAACAATTTTTGCAAACTTTCACACAGTTTTTTTTTACCCCACAACTGTAAACAGTTATTACAGAACCAACCATCTCTGACATCATTTTACTTGATGGCGTCAGTTATGTACAGGAAAAAGAATATGACCATGCAAATGGCCATGTAAGTGACCAGAGTTCGCCTGAACAGATACCCGTTTCTCCATCAATTAACAAAATCCAAAACAGTGGTCGTTTTAAGGATGTAACAAGTAGACTTGTGAAAAGATTTGAAAAATTATGGGAAACTATATTTTTTCAAAGGGTGAGAAAGCTTTAATGTTGTTGCATATACAGTACAGTTTAAACAAAATTTGGGGAATGGAATTTTGATATTTCAATTTCAGTAGTTAAAATGGTATATGCTGTAACTGCATTTTTATTAGAAAAATAAAGTATCAGATGACCATTAAGTCATTTATTGAACATAAAATGTTAAAGAGATAAGAGATAAGTTAAAGAGATAAGAGGTCAGTGATACAGGATATAAATTTGCAATCCAAAATAGTCCATTGAAAAGCTTCAAAAAACAAATGTAAGCATCTCTTCTACCTTAGTCAGTCACATGATAAATTCTTTTGAGCACTTAAATTGAGTTTATCTGCATTTTTTTAGATGTAATACTTATACATTTAAATGCATGATAAATAAGGCTTTTTATGTATACATGTATACTAAACAATGTTTGGATTCTGTACATTTTTTGCAGTAGCCAGATAAATTATTTCATCACATTTAGTTCTCTGTTAATCTTTCACTGTCCTGAGCTCTCATGGGACATGGGACAGTCCCACCTGGGCCAATTAACTCCGTGAAGATCAGTTATCAAACCCCCCAAGTAGTGCTGAGTATGCTCTTGTCAGCATACTGAAAATGAGTTAATACGTTTCTAGGATTAATCTTAATCACTACCCCCTTTTGAACCGTATGTTATTTTAAAGCATGCACTTGTAAATGTTAAAAAAATGTTTATAGAATAGTACTTTTAAGCTAAAAACATATCAAATGAAATGGATTTATTGTGTCCCTTCTTATTTAATGAGCAAGTTTCGAAAAATGATTAATCGATGAAACTCATACTTTTTAGATTTCAAAATATAGACATTTTTAACACTCCAAAAGGAGCACTACAATTTCAAAAACAGTGTCACCTGCATTGTAATCAAAAAGGCACCATACTGTAAAACAATGCTAGTGTGAATGTCAGTTTTCATTATAAGATCTGAGAAAGAATGTTACACAGTACAGTGTGCATATCTCTTTCTTTTAATTTTTATAAGGTGAGTAATTTGTCTAAAATGGAATTATTTTAGGCAACCTTCATTTTCTCTAAAGGGTTTATATTTCTGGTGCCAGAAATGTATTTTCACTGTAGCTTGCTTTATGTACAAAATAGTTTAAAAATCCTCATAAATGAATGTTTCTTTAAATGTTGAAAAATCATTAGGTTTAGTGCAATAAAGTTTTTTTTTTTGTAAACTTCATTGATTTTGGCACTGAATATCTTGTAGTTAAATTAGTATCACCTCCCATTACCATCTGTTCAAACAAAATGCTAATGATTATACAATTTTTCTTCTAGGATGTCTGTTTTCCCAGCCTAAACTTGCAATAGCAGTTGCATAAATCTGATCTCAGTTCATTTGGGTTGTTTCCAGTTAAATACAGAAGTTCTAGAGGAAATAAATTTATATTTGTAAATGATCTGAGGTTGGGAGCATGAAATACTGTATTATATATACACATTATGTGTCTCATACAGATCCATTTTACATTTTACAGCATTTCTGCAGAAATAGATGATGGACAACCAACAATCTACTGTCTCTCCACTGTGCTCATGTTCTGCTCACAGTTTCAGTCTTTGGTACCACTCTGATACTGCAATTCAGCCTTGCCATGCAATGGATTGGTCTGGTGCCCCACCCTAAGATGGTTTCAGACTTGCACCTAACAATAATGCAGTAGTCTCCAGATCCACATGAACCCAAACTGGATCAACTGGTGTTGGCAGTGAATGGTGAAATAACAGTTCATACTATACAGCTATCAGTCAATCTTGTTTGTCAATTTCTATATTAGCTTTTTTGCCCCCCTTTAAAAATGCATGCCTGATTTCTTTTTGTGGACATAACTTGTTTTCTGGGAGTTAAAATGTGATTCAGTCCAATGCTTTTAGTCTCTTGGCTGGTATGATTTATTATATTAATTTAATTTTAATGTCTTGTTTACACTTTTTTATATACATTACTAGCCGTCCTCAGCGGCTTTGCCAGCATAGTAATGAAACAGGACAGTGGGAAGGGCCCTGCCTGGCTCCCTACTCCTGACCTCACGATTCCCTCTCCCCTCGAACCGTAGCCTCTGTCTTGGATTAGCACGAATATATCACTCCTGCAAGCAAACTATGGTTATTATCGCAATGAGAGAAGTTGCAAAATCAACTGGAATGTTCAAACAAATTATAGAAAAAAACCCTGATTTAAATCTGATAAGTAGTTCTCTCGTTCGCTAGCTAAGCATAGGTAAGGAACACCCCGAGGCTGGCCCACTGCGTGTCTCTCAGATTCGCGCACATAAATCAGTATTGTGAACTATGATACGACATAGTGCAATGAGAGAAGTCACAAAATCAACCGGAATGTTCAAGCAAATCAAGGAAAAAAACCTGATCTACAACTGTTAAATAGTACTCTCATGAAAAGCAGACAGACATACAGATGTTTATCTTTTATATATATCTTGCGTGCAGCCCTACCACTGCATCACACTCCTGTTACAATATGGCTGACTCTTTCTAAAAAAAATTAATAAAATTAGTTGAATGAGTTATTTTTGTTTTTATTACAAGCATGCAACAGGGTTAGAAAGAAAAATTGCCATTTCCAGAGGTAAGACAACAAGCTGTTAGCTGAGCCCATGCTAGTGTCCTTCTTCTAATAGTGCTAACATCACACATTTACAGCCCATTATACTTATCCTCAAAGAAAAAATATTTTTCCTCAGAGCTTCAGAAAAAAAAACAAAAAAAAAACTACAGATTAAGTAGTAAATCTTGATTTAATAATGAAAATGCCTTGAAAACTTATAAAGTGTAATGACCTTGATCTATACTAATAAAAGGCAAAGCCCTCACTGACTGACTGACTCACTCACTGACTCACTCACTCATCACTAATTCTCCAAGTTCCCGTGTAGGTAGAAGGCTGAAATTTGGCAGGCTCATTCCTTACAGCTTACTTACAAAAGTTGGGCAGGTTTCATTTTCTACGCGTAATGGTCATAACTGGAAGCTATTTTTCTGCACATACTGTAATGGAGTTGAGCTCGAAAGCCGTGGGGGTGATGTTTCGTGTGACATCATCACGCCTCCCACGTAATCACGTGAACTGACTGTCAACGCAGTGTGTAGAAAACCAGGAAGACCTCCAAAAAGCGCTGAAGAAAACATGCATTATATAATTGAGAAGGCAGCAAAACAATAAGAAGCGAGCGACTGACATATTCTACCATATTCATGAGTGCTGCTACTTCGGAAACAAAGCACGGTGGAAACCTAAAGTTTAAATTAAGTTCATAGACAGGCTGCCGCTGGTGTTTGTAATTTAGTACCTGCCCATATAAGGCCGTCCGTCAGCGGCAATCCAATAGAAACACTGCCGCTAAATATTCACGGGTGAAGGACTGTGCTTATGCAGAGGAAGATGAGATGGTCAGGGTGGTGTTTGGCACAAACTCAGTGAAACTGCGAAAGAAACTTTTAAGTGCCGGGTCTTAGCTGACATTACATACAGCCGTGGACATCACACGAGATGGCACCAGCACAGCTGGGAACCTTCGATGCAAGAACACCAAGCGGCTCACGTGAACTGACGCAGTGCACAGACAAAAAGCAACAGTTCCAAAGAGTGCTGAACAAAAACCGAATTACACAATTGAGAAGGCAGCAAAAAAATATGAAGCGTCTGATACATACAAGCATATTCATAAGTGCAGCTACTGCGGAAACAAAGCACACGGTGCAAAAAGTGAATGTCCCGCTAAAGGAAGACAGTGTAAAAAAAAAACCCGTGCATGCAGTGTGTGATGTCTCAAATAAAGAGGAAGACGAGCTGTTTATTGATGCAGTAAGAAACAAATCGATGAATGAAACCTCTTATCTTTACAACGATTGACAAACACGGAATGTAACTTGAACACAACACATCGTACAAATACGACCCTGATTGAAACAAATAATGATAATCAAATCCTTGATGACAGCAACACCCAATAACACTCGCAAAACAATTACTGTATATTGACAATCATGTTACGTTATTCTTAAAATGTTCCCTTTTCTTTTTCATAACTTCTTTAACACACTACTTCTCCGCTGCGAATCTATACTAATAAAAGGCAAAGCCCTCACTGACTGACTGACTCACTCACTCACTCACTCACTCACTCACTCACTCACTCACTCACTAATTCTCCAACTTCCCGTGTAGGTGGAAGGCTGAAATTTGGCAGGCTCATTCCTTACAGCTTCCTTACAAAAGTTGGGCAGGTTTCATTTCGAAATTCTACGCGTAATGGTCATAACTGGAAGGTATTTTTCTCCATTTACTGTAATAGAGTTGAGCTTGAAAGCCGTGGGGGTGGAGTTTCGTGTGACATCATCACGCCGCCCACGTAATCACGTGAACTGACTGTCAACGCACTATGTAGAAAACCAGGAAGAGCTCCAAAATGCGCTGAAGAAAACATGCATTATATAATTGAGAAGGCAGCGAAACAATAAGAAGCGAGCGAGTGACATATACTACCATATTCATCAGTGCAGCTACTTTGGAAACAAAGCAAGGTGTAAACCTAAACTTTTAATCAAGTTAATAGACAGGCTGCCGCTGGCGTTTTTCATGCCCACGGGTAATGCGGGATACAAGTTTAATGAGAGGATGCAGGATATAAACGAGAGTTTTGATCACTTTGTAACTAAGTTAAAATTGCAGGTGAAGGGGTGTGCTTATGCAAATTCCGAGAGACTGTGTTTGTGGGGGATTGACAGTTAAGGCGGGTGGAGGAGTCACGTCATCATATCCCCTCCCATTTACCTCATTTCGCTCTGAGCTGAGCTCCGCGGCTAACGCCGTCTTCCGAAGCAACTTCGTCACACTGCCACCTAAAGTCAAAACTTAAATATATAAAGTCAGCGTCGGAATATATAAACTCAGCGCTGGAATATATAAAGTCAAATCTTGAATATATAAAGTCAGCGTCGGAATATATTGTCACGCTTGGGTCACAGATTTGCACAGAGACACAGGAGGTCGTAGAAACAAGAAGGATTTTTATTCAAAAACTGCAAACACATGAGCTTAAACGTGCTCCATGACAAGTCAGAGATGACAGTTCCGCTAGGAGCAGAGAGAGAGAGCGATAAAAGCAAGCAAACAATCAATTTTCAACTGACAGGCGCTGCACAAGGCTTTTAAGTTAGCGGAGTATCGCGCGAGGTTTGCATTACGCGTTATAGCGCAAGTGAGAAAGTAAGGAGCAATGTGAGGGTAGTCTGTGTTTCAGGGGTTGTGGTTTTCCCAGAGGCGTCTGTATCTTCTTGGGGTGCGATCAGCCCTCCACCTCACACCCTCCCCCTCAGCTTTATTCACATTTCCGTGAATCAAGCGACTCTCTGTACCAGGTTCATTTAGTCTTGATAATACGTCTGTGTTGACGTGTTCAGAACCTGGTCAATGTTTTACTGTGAAACGGTAAAAGTTGTAAGCCCAGAAACCATCTCATGAGGCGAGAGTTTGTATCTTTCTGTCGGTATGACCATTGAAGTGGAGCATGATCAGTTACCAAAGTGAAGTTTCGTCCCCACACGTAATAGCGAAGCCCTCCAGCTCACAATATAAAGTAAGCGCTGGAATATATAAAGACAAAACTTCAATATATAAAGTCATTGTCAGAATATACAAAGTCAGTGCTGCAATATCCATCCATTTCCCAACCCGTTGAATCCGACCACAGGGTCACGGGAGTCTGCTGGAGCCAATCCCAGCCAACACTGGGTGCAAGGCAGGAACCAATCCTGGGCAGGGCAAATGCATCATTTTCAAAACATTAACCGAACAGTGTTTTTTTAATTTATTTTTATGAATACGTTTTTGTTAACTTACTTCAGTTCAGAGTCGTTTCAATCAATATATTTTGACTTTGAGTTTATATATTCAGGAATGAGTTTATATACTCCGATGTTGACTATATATAATCAGGAATGACTTTATAAATTCCGACGCTGACTTTATATATTCAGGTTTTCACTTTATATATTCCAGCGCTGACTTTATATATTCTGACGCTGACTTTATATATTCAAGTTTTGAATTTATATATTCCAGCGATGACTTTATATATTCAAGTTTTGACTTTATATATTCCAGCGGTGACTTTATTTATTCAAGTTTTGACTTTATATATTTAGAAAAAAGTTTTGACTTTATATATACCGACGCTGACTTTATGTATTCAAGTTTTGACTTTATATATTCCGACAGCGACTTTATATATTCGGGAATGACTTTATATATTCAAGTTTTGACTTTATATATTCTGACGCCGACTTTATATATTCAGAAAATCAATGTATTTGCCTGTTTCGCACCCCATAGTATATGTGTGTGTGTATATATGTACACATGTATGTATATATATATATATATATCTATACTAATAAAAGGCAAAGCCCTCACTCACTCACTCACTCACTCACTCACTCACTCATTCACTCACTCACTCACTCACTCACTCATCACTAATTCTCCAACTTCCCGTGTAGGTAGAAGGCTGAAATTTGGCAGGCTTATTCCTTACAGCTTCCTTACAAAAGTTGGGCAGGTTTCATTTCGAAATTCTACGCGTAATGGTCATAACTGGAAGCTGTTTTTCTCCATTTACTGTAATGGAGTTGAGCTGGAGGGGCGGAGTTCGTATGACATCATCACGCCTCTCACGTAATCACGCATTACGTAGAAAGCCAGGAAGAGCTACAAAACGCGCTTTAGAAAACATGCATTATATAATTAAGAAGGCAGCGAAACAATTAGAAGCGAGCGAGTGACATATATATAAAACCATATTCAGCAGCTCACGTGAACTGACGCAGTGCGCAGATGAACAAAAACCTAATTACACTGCTACGCTCGAATAGATAAACCACACGCAGTGGCGCGATGGTAAAGCATTCGCCTGTAGCGCCCACGTCCGAGGTTCGATTCCCGAGAGGGGATGCACTAAGTATGTACGCGCGCTTCTCGATTTATTTTAACCTCGCATCCCCTTAGTTTGAGACGTATGAAAACGCATGCGGTTAACGCAGAAAGACAGATCACCTATTCACCTATTGAAGCTTCATGAATAATGGATACTTTATTCGCGATCAATGATTGTTTTGGTAAAGCCATACTCAGTGTATTCATTAGATGAACGGTAAAAAAGTAAGAGCGAGGGGACGGTAACTTACT
Source organism: Polypterus bichir lapradei (assembly GCA_026402145.1). Taxonomy (NCBI): domain Eukaryota; kingdom Metazoa; phylum Chordata; class Cladistia; order Polypteriformes; family Polypteridae; genus Polypterus; species Polypterus bichir. The sequence goes on from JANRMT010062806.1 coordinate 74,909,319, forward strand.
GAAGCACACAAGCAAAACCACAATAGCACGCGGGCTCGATGTACTGACTTGCGCGATCACATTCCAAAAAATATTTCTTTTCAAGTTC
>JANRMT010062806.1:74909806-74942062 GCA_026402145.1 Polypterus bichir lapradei
TATATATATGTGTATATATATATATATATGATGTGTATATATATGTTTATATATGTGTGTGTGTGTCTGTGTGTGTGTATATATATATATATATATATATAGACAAAACAATTACATTGTCAATCATGTTACGTTATTATTAAAATGTTTCCTTTTCTTTTTACTTATCCGCTGCCAAACACGGGTATTTATATATACAGTATATATATATATATATATATATATATATGACAACAACACTCATATCAATGACAAAACAATTACATTAACAATCATGTTACGTTTTCATAACTTCTTTAACACACTACTTCTCCGCTGTGAAGCGCGGGTATTCTGCTAGTTTGTAATATTATAGGGTTGCAAGAGTTACTGCAGCAACCTTTTTTAGGTCTTCAGCAAACAAAATTGAAGTGTGCCCATGATGATCCCATATTTAGAATGGAGTCAACTTCTCTTACTCACCTAGGAACAAATGTTTCCCTCATGTTGATGAATGGAAAGCTGTCAATAAAATGCCTTGATTTGTTTATTTAATTTTTTAAGCATTCAGATATTTTAGCACCTACTGTCTCCTGGTACTATTCTTCTAATATTAATTTTGTTAATATTTTTAACTTCTTATTTTTCCTGTTATGGTATCTTGCACTTGATATTTATTTATTTATTGAGATCGTTTTCAAATGTGGTGTTTATTTTTTGTCAATTACCCCTACAGGTTGCATTATTTTGTGTAAAGTTTTGGCTGCCTTTTGGGTTCATTATTGTCACCTCCATTCTGTATATTTCTTATTAGGACAGAACCAATGTTGTTAAGGGAGTATCCACATTCTTCTTCTTCTTCTTTCGGCTGCTCCCGCTAGGGGTCTGCATCTTATTCTGTTACACCCATCACCTACATGTCCTCTCTAACCACATCCATAAACCATCGCTTAGGCCTTCCTCTTTTCCTCCTCCCTGGTAGCTCTATCCTTAGCATCCTTCTCCCAATATACCCAGCATCTCTCCTCTGCACATGTCCAAACCAACACAATCTCACCTGTCTGACTTTGTCTCCCAACCGTCCAACTTGAGCTGACCCTCTAATGCACTCATTTCTAATCCTGTTCATCCTTGTCATGCCCAATGCAAATCTTAACTCTGCAACCTCCAGCTCTGTCTCCTACTTTCTGGTCAGTGCCACCGTCTCCAACCCATATAACATAGCTGGTCTCACTACCGTCCTGTAGACCTTCCCTTTCACTCTTGCTGATACCCGTCTGTTACAAATTACTCCTGACACTCTTCTCCACCCAATCCACCCTGCCTGCACTCTCTTTTTCACCTCTCTTCCACAATCCTGATTACTCTGTACTGTTGATCCCAAGTATTTAAACTCATCCACCTTCGCCAGCTCTACTCCCTGCATCCTCACCATTCCACTGACCTCCCTCTCGTTTACACACATGTATTTTGTCTTGTTCCTACTGACCTTCATTCCTCTCCTCTCTAGAGCATATCTCCACCTCTCCAGGGTCTCCTCAACCTGCTCCCTACTATCGCTACAGATCACAATGTCATCAGCAAACATCATAGTCCACGGGGACTCCAGTCTAATCTCGTCTGTCAACCTGTCCATCATCATTGCAAATAAGAAAGGGCTCAGAGCCGATCCCTGATGTAATCCCACCTCCAACTTGAATGCATCCGTCACTCCTACCGCAGACCTCACCCCACTGTCACACTTCCCTCGTACATATCCTATACAACTGTTACGTACTTCTCTGCCACTCCCGACTTCCTCATACAATAACACAGCTCATCTCGAGGCACCCTGTCATATGCTTTCTCCAGGTCTACAAAGACGCAATGCAACTCCTTCTGGCCTTCTCTAAACTTCTCCATCAACATCCTCAGGGCAAACATTGCATCTGTGGTGCTCTTTCTTGGCATGAAACCATACTGCTGCACACTATTCATCACCTCACTTCTTAACCTAGCTTCCACTACTCTTTCCCATAACTTCATGCTGTGGCTCATCAATTTTATTCCCCTGTAGTTACTGCAGTCCTGCACATCCCCCTTATTCTTCAATATTGGCACCAGTACACTTCTTCTTCACTCCTCAGGCATCCTCTCACTTTCCAAGATTCCATTAAACAATCTGGTTAAAAACATCACTGCCATCTCTCCTAAACACATCCATGCTTCCATAGGAATGTCATCTGGACCAATGGCCTTTCCATGTTTCATCTTCATCATAGCTGTCCTTACTTCCTCCTTGCTAATCCGTTGCACTTCCTGATTCACTATCTCCACATCATCCAACCTCTTTTCTCTCTCTCGTTCTCTTCATTCATCAGCCTCTCAAAGTACTCTTTCCATCTGCTCAACACACTCTCCTCGCTTGTGAGTACGTTTCCATCTTTATCCTTTATCACCCTAATCTGCTGCACATCCGTCCCAGCTCGGTCCCTCTGTCTAGCCAATTGGTACAGGTCCTTTTCTCCCTCCTTAGTGTCCAACCTGTAATACAACTCATCATATGTCTTTTCTTTAGCCTTCGCCACCTCTCTTCACCTTGCGCCTTATCTCCTTGTACTCTTGTCTACTTTCTGCATCTCTCTGACTATCCCACTTCTTCTTTGCCATCCTCTTCCTCTGTATATTATCCTGTATTTCCCCACTCCACCACCAGGTTTCCTTTTCCTCCTTCCTTTTTCCAGATGTCACGCCAACCACCCTTCTTGTTGTCACCCATACTACATCTGCTGTAGTTTCCCAACTGTCTGATAACTCTTCATTGCCACCCAGTGCCTGTCTCACCTCCTCCCTAAACTCTTGCAGCCTTGCATTCTTCCATTTTCAACTTCCAGCATTTGATCCTTGGCTCTGCCCTCACTCTCTTCATCTTCTTGATCTCCAACGTCATCCTACAGACCACCTATGGTGCTTAACTACACGTTCCCCTGCCACCACTTTGCAGTCTTCAGTCTCCTTCAGATCAGCTCTTCTGCATAGGATGTAATCTACCTGTGTGCATCTTTCTCCACTCTTGTACGTAACCTTATGTTCCTCCCTCTTCTTAAAATACGTATTCACCACAGCCATGTCCATCCTTTTGGCAAAATCCACTATCCTTTGACCTTCTTCATTCCTCTCCTTGACACCATACCTACCCATCACCTCCTCGTTTCCACTGTTCCCTTCACCGACATGCCCATTGAAATCCAGTCCAGTTACCATTTTCTGTCCCTTGGCTACACTGTTCATCACTTTATCCAACTCACTCCAAAAATCTTCTTTCTCATCCTTTGCACACCCAACTTGTGGTGCATATGCACTAACAACATTCATCATCGCACCTCCAGTTTCCAGCTTCATAATTATTACTCTGTCTGACACTTTTTTCACCTCCAAAACACTCTTGACATACTGTTCCTTCAGAATAACCCCTACTCCATTTCTCCTCCTATCCACACCATGATAGAACAATTTGAATCCACCTCCGTTCCACCTGGCCTTACTCCCATTTAGTCTCTTGCACGCACAATATATCAACATTCCTTCTCTCCATCATATCTGCTAACTCTCTCTCCTTACCAGTCATACTGCTAACATTCAAAGTTCCTACCCTCAGTTCCACTCTATTCACTTTCCTCCTTTCCTCCTGCCTCCAGACACATCTCCCCCCTCTTTTTCTCCTTCTTCGGCCAACAGTAGCCCAATTTCCGCGAGCACCCTGTTGGCTAACAGTACTGGTGACGGTCATTGTTAACCCAGGGCTCGACCGATCCAGTATGGAAATTTGTATTGTTGTCCGCATATTGATTTTGGGACCGGCGCAAAGAAACACACTGGTTTGTGCATCCCCTGTGGCTGGGTTAAGGGAGTGTCCACATTTAAAACTGAAAAAACTGAGGTGTTCTAAAACATTTGACCAGTAGTGTATATAAGATCCAAGTCATTTTATTGCTCATATGATACACTGTGGCCTAATATATTATAGCCTGATTTGTCTGAATTTTATTCTCAATATTTTGAGAATGGCAGTGGATTATCTATCTAATGATGATTATTCCATAACCCTGAAGAACAGTCTTCCTGTTGACATCTTAGTAGACATTTTTATTTTGTATTTATTTTAAACTTTTGACTATTTCATTCTCCTACAACTCATAAAATGCATTAATGAAATCGATGTAAAGCAGATTTCCAGCTTACAAAGCTCTGGACTGGAGTTCACAGTTTACAACAAAGTTTTAGAGAGTTTTTTTTTTTATTTCAAAAATTAACGTAACTTCTGACTATCACCTGTTGAAAAAGACCAAATGGAGTAGGCTGACCAGGATTCAGAGTATCTATGGTGTTTATGTTACGTTGCTTGATATGTGCTTCTTTGTTTTTGCAGGACCACCAAGACACAAGTATGAAATTGTGACATAGAGGGTGCCATATTAGTTAAGGGCAGTATGTCACATATACACTGTTCTGCTACACAACTTGTTAGTTGAGACTGTTATTTGTTGAACTGTGCTCCCCCTTCATCTTGTCATTTATTAACACACCAGTCAGTCACGTCCCACACTCACAGTGGTGCTATAAAAGTCTGTGAAACTCACATAAACCACGTAGGTCCCATAATAAACATTTGAATACAATACACCCCATGTGTCTCACGTAGGCACCCCTTTATCTCTTGTTTTGGTCACATCCAAAACGTATCTTTAGGGTATATAAACCCCTGGGTCTGGTTAGCTGTGGTACACAGCAATTTGAACCTCTGTCTACATGCTTTTCTTTGTCTTGATCCAACCGTGGATATACCTGTATGTTTCTTTTGTATATATTTCAGTTTACACCGAGGTACGTCCAGTAAAAAGCCATCAAGAAAGCTCACTCACCCCTTGTCGTTTTTATGTGGATGTGTCCAGTCGTTTAAGCTCTCTGAGGCCGCGTTGCATGGACAGCACGGAGTGAGGCAGAAAATACACCCTATCTTAAATTTACCTAAAAAATAAATGATTGTGTCTCTGACAAAATAATAAACGTATTTTTGTTAGGAACTTATGGTTTATTTGAAGTACTAGGTTTTTCACCATGTTATAGTAGTTTGGTTGACTGACTGACACTGCATTAGGTTAAATTTCTGGTTTACATATTCAGTCTATCCCACCTGGAAAATGAATACTAAATCAAAAACATTCTCTCTTTTTTTGGGGGAGTGACTTATTGCCTGGGAAAGTCATACCAAATGGCATTTTTAGGTGAATATGTGCCACTTACAAAAGTAATGCCTTTTAGACTTGTTTCAATAACAAGAATATTAGAACTGCTTAGTGAAAGGCCCATATATTCAGTTCATGAAGATTTAACTGCAACGCATCCATTTTGACTTTTCTTATGGCCTTATATCATTTGAGTATGACTTCAAGCTCTCCCAAAAGTTCTTCTTGAAATGAACATCAAAGAGCTTCACTGCTTGCCGAGCTAAAAAGTGATCACATCAACACTTGTAAAGTAAGATATGCTATTACATTTTGAGAAAATCTGAAATTTAAGTTGCATTCCATGTGTAATTTTTTTTTTATCTCGATCATCTTTTTAGTGACACTGAATTCCTCTAGCAGCTTTTATTAAACATGTCATAGAGATTTACAGTAACTGCAGTAGAATCATCATGTTTTTGTACATAAAGTTGAGTTATAATGTACAGTATGCTGCACAATCATTAGAATACTATGTTTGCAAAGTAGATTCCGTAATTGTATTCATTAAAGAAAGTAAAAAAAAAGTACCTAGCTTTTATTTTTCAGAAAATTCCTATGATATAACTCTTATACTTTTAAACATATAAATGCATTGTAGCACAATATGTAATTTTGCCTGTGTAAACAAACGGCTACTCTTTTAGTTCACTAGGTGTTTTATTTACTACTATTTTCTCCTGCTACACTTGTGAGTACATATAATGTTGTCCATTACTATTTTTAAGGAAATATATCAAAATTTTAATGTTTGCTTTTTGATTCATAAAAATAACTACATTTTCCTACTTTTTTATTTATTTCTTAAATAAAACATATACAGTGTCCCTATATTGAAATGATTAAAATGCTCTCTACTTTTTGAGTATTAAGAAGCTGAATGCATGCCTAAAGCATGTGGGATTATGCTAAAATGGGCTTTCTCTTAACTCGGTACTTGGTTTTCTGAAGAGTGCTCATGCATGTCTAAAGGATTTGGAAGAAATAGAAGAGTTTTTTGGCAGGATTGAGTTCTTTAGTAAATTATAAATTAATTTGAATAGATGAATACTTGTCTTTTTAAATGAATGTCTACTTGCTTTTGGCTTGTACTTACAAGACTACAGTCCAGGCATTGTTTGCACGTACACAAACGTACACACCTACCATATGTATGCATCAGAAATTACCATTTAATCCAATTCAGGATCACGTTGGGCCAGAGCTTACCTCAGTAATACAGAGCACAAGGCAGGAAACAGCTCTGGACAGCAGGACAGGGCTTGCTCACACTGACTCACACACCCCTATACTCACCCAACACAACCTGCAGCACCTAGTTTCTAATACTGCATTGAAATCTGTGAATATTATTAGAATATCTAACTTAATTTTGGAGAACAATGTAGATCCGTCGATATATGATTTGTCTCTAAAGGAATCTTTATATATTCTCAAAAACAAAAAGCATTTAAAACACTATATTCACCTTAGAATGATAGATTCCACCAAAATGAGAATGGCAAAAATTATAGTATAGTTGTGGAACAAAAATACTGTGCTATAATATTCCCCCAATATTGTGAATGACAATTTTAAAAGGTATAAAAAAGCTCTTCATTTTGCTTGTTACGAATATTCTTCCTGATTTATAAATGAGAATAGAAACAACCATTGTCTACTGTTTGGAACAATGGCTCATTTAACACATAGGAAATATAAACTCTCATGTAAAATCCCTACTGTAATAAGAGTGAAATAACTGTAAAGCATTGCATCTTCAGCATGGCTTGAACGTGTATACATGATGTTTGTGTAACTTTCCTTTTAAAACTAATTTCAGACATAGTACACTACTTTGGACAGACCACCTTTCCCTGAATGGGCTTGATAAGGCCACAGTTTGAATCAAAAAATGGTAACCTGCACACTGCTACGTAGCCATATCAGTATATGTGGACAACACCAATATAGTGGTCTGAAAACAAATATCTAAACAATTAGATTTGAGTGTAGAAAAACGTTCAAGCCAATTATTGGAACTATTTCAATTAATGGCAAAAGTTTTACTATGGAAGAGTAACCCTACTATTACTTTCAGACTCTTATTTTATCATAGACCTGAAAAGAGTATCCCACATCATCACCGCATCCTTTGTATGTTTACTCTGACCAGCCTGTTACAAAGATGCAGGATGTAATCTGTAGCTCTGCATATGACCACTGTCAGTTTTAACTGAATTGTGGCTAAATACTGAGACTTTTATTTTATATCTATGACCTCAGGCAAAAAAACAAGCAAGATAGAAGGCTTACACATTTATTCATGTACAGTATTATACATTGCCATTCTCTGCTTTAAGGTTCCGAAGTGTGTCCAAAACAGAAGCAGAACAAAATGAGGCAAAAGAACACCAAAATAACCTGGGTGGATAACAGCTTGTCTAGCTAGGAGTCTAGGCACCTAAAATACCTAGATAACCTAGTGGCTGTTCATCCTTGTTAGATGATTGGTCTCTGATCCAGCATGGACTCTGGATGGAATGAGTGAGACCACAGGGTTTTACTATAGGCCGTATATTTATGCTGGTCTTGTGCTACCTTGATGCACCTCTTGGTCCAATGAGACATCACATTGTAGGGATTGAGTCTTGTGATGCTCAGGATGTTCATACCCTGTGAACAATCCAGACATGACTTACATACTTGAAACTTCTACCTTTACAAGGTAGCCCCTGGGCTAGGTCAAACTGGGTTTTTGTCAAACACTTTTACAGCTTGCACGTAGAGATCCTTGGTTCTTAGTTTATACTGGTTCTGATGTGTATTCTCTCAGTTGAACATACCTAATGAGATCTTATCATTTACTGGTTCTGACCAGTGGTGAGCAGAGCAGGTTTCAGGTGTGCAGGTAATGCAGTTTACTCCTATACTATAAAAAAGCAAAAATAATATGTCTTTTACTAAATCTGCATAAAATGTTATAAAGTTGTTTATAAGATTGTATCTACTATAGTTCCTTAGTATAACTGGTTACAGGAAAGATTTTTCTTTTGGCTAGTGATTTTTTTTTAAATACATGGTTTAACATTACAAAGACATGTCTTAATATTATATTGTAAAATTAGGTTGCAAATTACACTAGAACATTTTTTAAAAGTCCATCCTAGTTACTGACATCAATTTATTTCACATTTTAGACTTTGTTCTGAACTGAGATCTAAGAATATCCAGTTTCTCTGGTGCTGTACTTCTGTCACAATACACAGCTGCTAGTCGGAGGGGATGTCAGACTTGGAAACTGCATTTGTTGATCTTATCGCTAGACTATGTCAGATCACATAACTCGAAATCGCTGGGCATGTCATATTAGATGATATCTGACAACTTTCCAGCACAGTTCCACACTGCCAAAGAATCACATGCTTGGTCCTTTTTCTGACAGCCAATATTGTGTTTGTCTGACAGAGTCAGTGCTGTATGAAAGTATGGAAAATGCAGCCAAAATCTCTGCCCATTTTTTCACTGTATAATGGTATTTAAACTACGTGGTGTCAGACACATATGCATCTCCTGTGGTTGTGAGATCCATAACATAACATGTTCATTATTCATCATAGCTGCATTGCATTTGCTTCCTGGTGAGTGCTAATTGAGCATGGGAAAGGCGCGTTCTGGTGCGTTAATACAAGGAGAACCCCCACCCTTGCTTTTCCATGTAAGATACTTGTAAAACTAGTGACATTACCAGTGATGAGGCTAAGCTGGTAATAAGTGCTAAAGTCAGCAGTTCCCCTGGGTGTGACTGGTGGTCTCAGGACTGCCTCGAACACTGACTTTTTAAGATTATGAAAATTTAGTCTAAGATGGAAAATCGCTGGAAAATTCATGTAATGTGACATGGCTTTTAAGGACAGTTCCGTTTAGTTAGAATCTGTTTTTATTGTCTTATTTCTGACACTCTCTCTGAGCCACTGGCAAACATTAGACACCACACATGAATTCTCCCCTTTTTCTCATCCAATCTGCTTTCAGTAAAACTAACATCTGTACTTCCAGTTTGCCAATGCATATCATATTGCCACACTACATCCTTAGTGACTACAGTTTATGACTGTTGTGTAGAACATTTGGTGTTTACAACATCAGGAATTCATGACATCAACAGTTGTCTTAAAGAGAAAAGAACCGGTGTAATGGGCAAACGGAAATGAAAAACAAAAGGCTGTGCACTTGCGCTTAGTTAGGCAACTTGAATTTATGAGGAATGATTGAAGTAATCAAAACACATGACGATCGTGCTTAGGTAATGCACAGTTTACTCTCTTGCTAAATCTGCATGGTTTTTTAATACTTAATGTGAGATCTGTATTAGTTTACAAGCAAGTAGGCTGTGGGGTTGCTATCTATGTTGTCATTTATGGAAACAAATATCTTAAATGCTTCATCACAGAGTACCTTTCTGATTTTGTAATTCACATCAAATACACGATTTGACAATTACAGACATTATTTTTGGTGCCTCTTCTCTGATACTGATTAATCTTAAAGAGATCAAAGAGTAAAGATAGAGGAGCATTGCTGTTTCAGACTCATTCACACAAGTACTACGTGATGAAAAACTGTATTAAATATACAGTAGATTCAGAACATATTCAGACCCCTTCACTTTCTGCAGATGTATTAAAAACTGAAAACTCTCATTCATTTAAATATTGAGACCTTTAATTCAGTATATTGTAGAAGCCTATTTGGCAGCAAATGCATCTTTAAGTCTTCTTGGGTATATCTCTATATGCTTTGCATAACTAGATTTGCTTAGCTGGTTCCTAGCAGAGATGCCCTAGCTCAATTAGACTGGCAGTATCAGTAAATAGAAATCTTTAGGCCTCTCCACAGATGTTCTGTGGGTTTAAGTCTTTAGCTGTGCCACTCAAGGACAGTTAGAAACTTGTCCTGAAACCAGTCTGGCTTTGTCATGGCTTTATGCCTCAAGACATTGTTGTGCTGAAAGATGAACCATCACCCCAGTTGGAGGTTGTGTGCACTCTGGAGTAGTTGTTCTTTTTTTTTTTATTTTCACCATGGACCACTCTTTATTTGAATGCATTAATTCATCCATCATTTCTGATTAGTTTCCCCTCACCACTGCTGAGAAACAACCCAATAACATGATGCTGCCACCACTATGCTTCACTACAGGGATGGCGTTAGACAGGCGATGAGCATTGCCTGCTCTTCACAAAACGTAGTGCTTGGAGCTCTGCTCAAAGAGTTCAATCTTTGTCTCATCAGACCACAGTTTCTGTTTTTCATGCTCACAGAGTCTTTAAAAAGCTGTTTGGGAAACTCCAAGTGGGCTGTCGTACACCTTTTACTTAAGAGAGGCCACTGTAATATAAACACCTGATTGATGAAGTACTGCTGAGATAATTGTATTTTCGATAGGTTCTCTCATTTCTCTGAAACTCTGTTAGAATGACCATTGGGTTCTTGGTCACCTTTCTGACCAAGGCCCTTCTTGACTGGTTATTCAGTTTGTCCAGACAGCCAACTCGAAGAAGAGTCCCGCTGGTTCCAAACTTCCTAAAGTTCACAATTATTGAGGCCACTGTGCTCCTAGGAACACTAGAAGCTTTATAGACGATTTTATCCCCTGGCCCTGATCTATGTCTCACCACAATTTGATTGTGGTGATCTAAAGGGAGTACCTTGAACTTCATGGCTTGGCTTTGTCCTGACATGCATTGTGAATTGTAGGCATGTGCCTTTCTAAATGATGTACGTTCAACTTAATTTGCCACAGGTGAACTCCAATTAAGTTCCAGACACATCTCAAGTGTAATTAAAACAAACAGGATGACCACAATTTGGAGTGCCTCAGAAAAGCGTCTAAATTCTTACAAAAATGGGAGATTTCAGTTTTTGTTTTTATTAATTTAGCAGACCTTTCTGAAAACATGTTTTCACTTTATCAATATGGGTTATTGAGTGTAGATTGAGGGCCACAAGTGGCAAATTCACCCATTTAGACTTCAATCTATACCACAGTAAAGTGTGCAGAAAGAGAAGGGGTCTGGATGCTTTCTGAATACACTGTAAACGTAAATAATGATCTTTAATTTTTTCCTATAAAATGCATTACTTTTTAATTAACTAGACAACCTGAAACATAAAATTTATCTTAACTATACACTCCAAACAGGAGGGCAGGAAAAAGAAATCAGTCAATTATGTTATCTTAGTGATTATTGCAGATCAGCATTTTAATTAGAAACATTACTGCAGCGTAACTAATAACATTTTAACAAACTTATTTTGTTTTATCAGATTGCAAATTTTCAAAATTATTTTAACGTTCATACTCATTAGTTGCTATCATATTTTCCTGTTTTCTTTTGTTTAGTATTCAAAAGGCATAAGAAAGAATAAAGATGTATTTTTAGTAAGTTCTCCTTAACCAACAGTTTGTTTTACAATTGTACCAAACAAATATGAGGCATATAATGTGAATTTCCTAAGGTGGTTTATAGTATGGAAATTTCAGTGCATCTTTGCTATCCCTGTAAAAATGAATAACCAAGATGATTTTATATCAGTTAAGATACCAAAGGAACACATAAATGTTTCGGAGGATCTCAAAACACATTTTTGAAGCAAGTAAAAATCTTAATACATCTCACTTACCATTAATACACTTTTAATGAGCCTGTTGAAAAATCCAATTGCATTCTTTCTTAATGCCTAATAAGGACTTTGCAGGTTTCAAAAAGGTGATTAGGTGCAGGTGCTTGAATCAAAATTCTGTAGAGTCTAATTAAGCAAAAACCTGCAATGCATAATATGCATTACATTACATTGACCTTTAAATACATAATTAGTCTTACAGATGCATATTTCACGTGTCTTCCTTATTCCACTAAATAGTAATTATTTTTAAAAAGTTTTTGAGAAAGTAGTTTTGTAGGCCTTAATTCTCAGCATTGCAGAGAGTACATTAAAATGCAATGTTCTACATAAATCTTTCTTATAGAAAAAAACAGCTTGCAGTAATACTTTGTCTGCTTTGTCTTTTTTGTTAAATATGCTCTGTGGGCCAGAGCAATAAAGAGAGAAAGGGCTGTCAGTTGCTGGTTAGTTGCAGTGTTTACTGTTAAAATGTCTTCCATAACAAACCACACAATATTGTAAACTCAGTTTTCTTTATTTTTCAATAAATTGCTCAAGCAAAAATGAAAAGGGTTGGCTAGTCGAGTGACTTAATTGACCAACACTGCCTTACCTTAAAGCTGTAAAGGCTCCTGTAATTACACCTAAATGCTGCCTGATGTGTGGTGCCTCCTGACTTTCAACTCCACGAAACAAGATTCCTCCTACAGTTTGTGCTTTCGCTCTGTAATTGTCACTAAGAGGTCTGTCCCTTACAATTAGAGACTCCCTTTCCCAGCCCCATAAATTAAAACACCCAGCATACCCTGTTTAATCACAGTACACTTGGAACTGAACACATATCACAAAACCAACCACTTTACTTGCATTTGCTAAAGATACTTTGACCCTTTGCCCATTGACCTTTGAGTCAATCACAATGAAGATTTAAAATAAATGATGCTCGAGTCTTTGAAGAGTCTATAAAGTTGCTTAATAAGGTGACTTATAGTGCCTTCAGAAAGTATTCACTCCCATTCTTTTTTTTACACATTTTGCTATTTGCTGGCTTATGCTAAAATTGTTTATATTAATTTTATCCCATCAAACAACATTCAATATCCCAGAATGACAAAATGAAAACAGGATTTTGCAAATTTATTAAAAAAGAAATAAGACTGATATAAACATATAGACCATTTCACTCAGTACTTTGTTGAAGTGCTTTTGGCAGCAATTACAGCTTATAGACTTCTTGTATATAATATACTTTGCACAACTGGATTTTGTGAGTTTCTGGCATTCTTCTTAGCAGATGCTGTCAGGCTCTGTCAGGCTGGATGGAGACCATCAATGGAAAGCTAGTTTTAGAGATTTTTGATTGGATTCTAGCCTATGACTGTGATATTTACACACATTCACAGAATTGTCTTTGCTTTACGGTTATTAAGTCATTTTCCTGTTGGGATGTAAACTTTTGGTCCAGTCTGAGGTCAAGAGTATTCTGTTCGCAGGTTTTCCCGTTTGGCTATCCCTCAACTATGCTTAGTTTATAAATCTTTGCCTCTGAAAAAACATCCTCACAGCATGATGCTGTCATCACCATGTTTCACCACTGGAATGATATTCCGTTAGAATAGTATTATTGTTTGAGGTGTACACTGTTTCTTCCGGACATGACACTAGAATTGATGCCAAACAGTTCAATCTTGACCTGGCAGTCAGCTCTAGGAATAAGCATAGTTGTTTCAAACATAATCTATTTAAAATGGCTACTGTGCTCTTAGGAAAATTCAATGCTGCAGATTTTCTTTTATTACCTTACTCAGATCAGTGCCTCAACACAATCCTGTCTCTAAGCTCTGCAGGCAATTTCTTCAACTTTGTGGCTGGGTTTTTGATTTGATTTATATTGTCATCTATGGAACTTATGGAGGTATAGAGAGGTGTATACTTTTCCTAAAAGTGTTCAGTCAACTGAATTGACTACAGATGCACTCCAAACAAGGTGTAGGAACATCTCAACGATGATTAATAGAATGGGCTCCTTCGCCAAATTTCAAGTGTCATAGCAAAAGGTGTGAATACTTGTGTCAATGTGATATTTCTGTTTTTTTATTTTTAATATATTTTCAAAAATATGTGCTGTAAAAGGAAGAGATTTGACACACGTAAAAAGGTTTGGGGCAGCCACCCGTATAATATTCCTAGTTGCAAAGGTTTTGGTTTTTAAAGCAACAATGAAGTTGACTGTAGAGAGTCCAAGACAGAACTGATGAAGGATGGAAAAGATGGCGGTTTTAAGAGATCAGACAGGAAGTGATGTAGAGTCACCGGATGTGATTTTTTTTTTTTTTTTTTTTTTTTCTTTTTTTTCTATGCGCCGGAACCGGAAGTGACATTCTTCTGGGTGCTGGAACCATAAGTGACATTCTTCTGGGTGCTGGAACCGGAAGTAAAGTTCTTGGTTCAGATAGGTTTTCCCGCGGCTGGTCTGCAGAGATAACAGGAGAAGGTTTAGTGCACCCTGCCCTCCCCTGGCCTGGCGTGGAATTGCCTTTACTTGGTCCACACAACGTCCCCCTACTCGCACGTGTGAGACAGTGTTATATAAATAAAATGTATTACTATTATTGAGACACTCAAGGGTGACTACATATTTGAGGGATTACCACCAATGGGGTGTACCAGCCCCCCTGCCTGACACAGACAGGCAGACACAAGTTCAGGTTCAGCACAAATTTTTTTTTTCCCGTGGGGAAGCCCTTTCCCTTTGCTCCCCACTACACACCACAGCACAGTACACAAGTAGGACAACACAGACAGTCCTTTCTTCTTCTTCTGTCTTTCTGCCTCTACTCGTCCACTGACAAGCTTTGCCTTCTCCCACCCGAATCTGGCCCTCCGGATGGAATGAGGCGGCTCCTTTTATAGGGTATACGGAAGTGGGTGTGGTTCCGGGTGTGGTGGAAGTGTTGCAGCCCAGGGCTCAGGAACTGTCCAGGAACCCCCTTCTAAGCTCCAAACCCATGACCCCCCTGTGAGCCAGGGGGGTTGCCCTCTAGTGTTCCAGGGGAGGTATTACCTTGAATATGCCCTCTCCTCTGGTCCAATCCATCACAGGGGCATCCTGGCCGGACAAGGGCCCTGGCTGTTTTCCACAGTGTCTAATTGAGCCAATGATCAGGTTAGAGCAAATTTCTTACAGCTTTTTTGTTATAGTGTATGATAAATTAAATCACATAAATGCAAACATAGTTTTGTTCAGTTCAGATATGTACTGTTTGCTATAATGTTTTAGATTAGAATTTTGATTCATTATTTAAATTAGATTAGAGTCAGCGTTAAAGATGCTAAGATTTGCACAGGGCGTGACAAGGATGGATAGGATTAGAAATGAGTACATTAGAGGGTCAGCTCATGTTGGATGGTTGGGAGACAAAATCAGAGAGGTGAGATTGTGTTGGTTTGGACATGTGCAGAGGAGAGATGCTGAGTATATTGGGAGAAGGATATTAAAGATAGAGCTGCCAGTCAAAAGAACAAGAGGAAGGCCTAAGAGAAGATTTATGGATGTGGTGAGAGAAGACATGCAGGTGATGGGTGGAACAGAACAAGATACAGAGGACAGGACAGTATGAAAAAGGATGATCCACTGTGGCAACCCCTAAAGGGAGCAGCCAAAAGAAGAAGAACATTTAAATTAGATTAGAGTCAATTAGATTTGATTAGATCATATTTATTTGTCCCCAAGTAGAAATAAAAGAATTTACAGACCCCCCCAAAAAAAGTAAATAAATATAATAAAGACAAACAACATTTCCCCGCCCCACCCCCAAACATATAAAATCCTTTGGATTACTGTATTTCAATGTCTTGATCATACATTTTAGTTATAATTGTATGGTGCTCACTTCACATTCACAAAAATCTTCAATCCCTCTCCTGTTTTTTCTACTCATTCTGAGTACACTTTTCCAGCATTGAAATAGTGTCTGAAATAAGACTTGTTCTCTACAGTACCCAAAATATCACAGTACCTGAACTCACCATGAGATGGTCAGGCCAGGTCTGAATCCTGTCCACCTTACTTGTATGCTTGCTTCTGACATTCACCTTTTCTGTTTTGAATGATCGACTCTTCCAATAAGACGTAATAGGGCTCTTTTGGCAGTGGTGATTGCAGTGCTACCAGGTGAATACTGGAATGTTTAATATATCCCTCTTTACATTCCTCAGAGTCTTTTATATTCTCAGATGCTGTAGATGTTTACAGCCATCAGATCTTTTATGATCACCATGTGACATTTCTCAGCTTCACAGCTTGTCTGAGTGGTAGTAGAGATGGGCCAGTTCATGGGTCTGCATTGACAGTAGCATGTGTTCAGTTTAGATTCAAAATTCGTTTAAAAATATTTGATAACAAACCAAAGGCCAAACCTTAAAATTATTAATTAATAACATTGATTACTTACATTAAACACATTAATAATTCTAAATAAAAAGACAGATCTTCTATAAAGGTTGCTACATGGTACGGTGCCTGAAAGTAGAAACAGTTATTTGTGCTTCATTCAAAGTTTAGTTGTAATGGAAATAATCTGATATCTCTTCGTTCTTATAAGTGACATGTGCATCCTAATCCTAAATATTCTGGGTGTGGTGCAGAGTGAAAGGTTGCCCACTGTTTTGTTATAGCTAGAAAAAATATTGTGGATGTAAGTTATGAGATGTGTGCCTTTTCACATTGTGTGCGTCACTTTTTTTAATAAAAGAAAAGTAATTAGTGGAGAAACTTAACAATAAGATATGGCTTGCCATCATTAAAATTTGAAATACAGAGAGATTATTCTTTTGCAATTAGCAGGCACCCATTCTCAGGAACTATTCCTGCCTTTGCACTCATTGCTTGCTAGGATAGGCTCCAGCAAAAGAAGGTTTGGTATATGGAGGGATGGAAGGATAGGAGACCAGTCATTTAATGTATTCTTTTTCATAGCAAATATATTTTCTTTACCAATTGATATCATTACCATTTAAAAAAAGTTAATTCTGCAGCAAATACTAGAAAACAGCAGATTGAAAAAGTAGTTTATATCTACTCAAATAACTAAAACGGATGTAGAGATAGTGGGGGTGGCAGGTGGTAGTAGCAACAGTAAAACTAGTAAATGAAACAAAGAAACATGAGACCGTGTCAGATATTGTTTAAAATCAGAATAGTAAATCTACTTAATAGGTGACAGCATTGTTAAACTGTTCTGTTTCAAAAGGAAAAAAAACACATTTTTTTCAGATGGTGTGTTACAGAATTAAAAATCAAGTACCACTGTAGACATAGATAAAAGCTAAAGTATTTTAGAAATTATGAACTGCTTATTTGAGGTGGTACTGCTTGACACAAGGGGTTACATCTGAACCTGTTTTACCTGTAAAGTTAAAAAAACTGCCAACTTTACTATTCTTTCCATTTCATTACATCTACCTTGACTAATGGCAAATTTTAAATTTTACTTAAAATATTCTTTCAGAGATTGACTATTGGGGGTATGAAATACACAAAACATGTTATTGTGAGTGAAGGAGAGAAAGAGATCAGACCAAGGAAGCAAAGTGCCACGGTAACTGGACAAAATATTGAAATACATTGAAGGAATACAAAGATCAGTCCTAGTGGTCTATTTTATAGAAGGCTATCATTTATATGAATAATAGTCAGTAGTACCCAGTAATAGGCATACACATAGAAATAAATTATCACTTCTCCTGAGTTGTTAGGTAGCAGGTAGGAATTCCTGAATCTTGCAGTTTTCCCATTAGAGCAGACCAGTAGGCAGACCAATACCTCCATTGGTTGCCTGGGGCTTTATTAGAAACTAGAAAAATACCCGTGCTTCGCAGCGGCGAAGTACTGCCTTAAAATTTACTTTAAACATTCATAAACATCAAAGTGTCCAATACTGAAATTGTCACCTGTGAATCTAAGATGTTTAAGAGGCATTGGCGGTTGTCGAAAGGTGTAAAATATTTGGCCATTTCGGTACACTTGAAAGCGACAACCGAACAGCGGCAGCGATCAACTCACATGCAGAACCATAGGTGAAGGGCTTAAGCATTTCACTCTTATAGTGCTCCTGTGTAGTATAATTATCTCCTGTACCGTCATCAGTCCACACCTTGAACCTGCCCCAGTCATTCAATACTTAAGACACAATGTTCCTCTGGATATCAAGAGTGAGCCTGGTATGGCCATGCAATATGTAACAAAGAGAATGGAAAAGGCAGATACCATCTCCGGGCATGGAAACTACTCGGTAAGTGACAGTTCTTTGATCGATGGTGATCACCTCAATAGACATGTGAATTTGGGTACGGTTGGAACGATAAAGGAAATGGGTACCTGAACAATGTAAAGTAAGTTTAAAATACCTACACAATAACTATAATCATAATAAACAAACAATAAAACAGCGGAGAAGCCGTGCATTAAATAAAAAGGCTGTAGTTATCAGCAGGGAGATGTGAATCCCGTGGCAAAGCAAGGAAGGGAATGTAGAGACCGGAGCGACGGACGGCCTTATATAGGCAGGCAGCCAACCACGTGGGAGGCATTAGGATGGGGGACCCAATGCCGCCTCACACGGTGGCCAAGCTGCAGGCTATGGACGTATATATGTACGTAAGTAGGATTCAGTTAGCGTTGGGAGCCCGCGTACCAAATTTCTTGAAGATGGGCCCATAAGTAACAAAGACCGTTGAAAAATTCAATATGGCGGCCGACAGTGGCGTCATACCACTGAAATAAGTACGTACATTGGTTTCAGTTAGCGCAGGGAAGCCGCCTACCAAATTTTGTGAAGATGGGGCCATAAATAAGAAAGTTCAACATGGCGAACGTTGTCGACCGTTATGACCGTTATGCGTAGAATTTCTAAATGAAACCTGCTTAACTTTTGTAAGTAAGCTGTAAGGAATGAGCTTGCCAAATTTCAGCCTTCTACCTACACGGGAAGTTGGAGAATTAGTGACATTGGAAAGTTCAATATGGCGGCCGACAGTGGCGTAATACCACCGAAATAAGTACATACATTGGTTTCAGCCAGCGCAGGGAAGCCGCCTACCAAACTTTGTAAAGATGGGGCCATAAATAAGAAAGTTCAACATGGCGAACGTTGTCGACCGTTATGATCGTTACGTGTAGAATTTCGAAATGAAACCTGCTTAACTGTTGTAAGTAAGATGTAAGGAATGAGCCTGTCAAATTTCAGCCTTCTACCTACACAGGAAGTTGGAGAATTAGTGACGTTGGAAAGTTCAATATGCGGCCAACAGTGGTGTCATACCACCGAAATAAGTATGTACATCGGTTTCGGTTAGCGCAGGGAAGCCGCCTACCAAATTTCGTGAAGATGGGATCAGCCTTCTACCTACACAGGAAGTTGGAGAATTAGTGACGTTGGAAAGTTCAATATGGCGGCCGACAGTGGCGTCATACCACCGAAATAAGTACGTACATCAGTTAGTGCAGGGAAGCCGCCTACCAAATTTCGTAAAGATGGGGCCATAAATAAGAAAGTTCAACATGGCGGACGTTGTCGACAGTAATGACCATTACGTGTAGAATTTCGAAATGAAACCTGCTTAACTTTTGTAAGTAAGCTGTAAGAAATAAGCCTGCCAAATTTCAGCCTTCTACCTACACGGGAATTTGGAGAGCTAGTGATGAGTCAGTGAGTGAGTCAGTCAGTGAGGGCTTTGCCTTTTATTAGTGTAGATGAAAGCTCAAGGGTGCAGGGTCAGCAAAAGCTCCTGGAAGGCACTGTGGCTTGGGGACATAAATTCTTTGAAGCTGTTTCCTTGACTATAGAGTAAAACCTACTGTGTCATTCAAAGGCTGCCAGAGCTATGCCAAGTTTAGAGTGAAGAGATTAGCAGAAGGTAAAGGCTCTGCTGTCAGAATGAATTTGAAGCAAATATTTAGAGATAGGAAACAGGGAAAGGATAGAATGGATTTTTACTGTATCTGGAAGTTTTTAGGTCTATGAGGCAACCCAACAGATGGAAAGGGTAAATTATTTTCATAGTTTATGATTAGTATGGCACCAGGACTTGTTTTGCTTTTTTTATGCTTTAATCTACTCCCTTGTTCAAGCCCTTAATGTGTTTCTATAAATATTTTATTTATTGATTTGGTATTTTAGGTTTGTTTTACACCTTTACAGAGCTCACTGGGAGGTACTTTAATTTTCTTCATTTACTGTAAATTAAAATGTCTTTTTACAATGTTATTTACAATAGCTCACTGTGACCTTTTAACATTGCAAAATGCTTCCAGCTAAAACAAAAATCTACTTATATAATCTTTATCCCTAGTGACATCTGTGAATTTTTCCTTACAGTCTTATCAATTAAGACTGTATTTTGTCCTACAGCATATTTTGTGATAAATTAAATACCATTGATCATATGCTGGCTATACCATCTGTAAAAGGAATTGCATATGCACAATATCAAATCCAGGATGTTATTTTTTACTTATTTAATAACCATTTTAATATAACAATCATCATTGTGTTTCATGTTGGTGTAGCGCTTAGTATTGTTATCTTGAAAGTTCCAGCGTATCCAGATAATGTTTCAACAAATATGTTTGTGCGCTGAATGTCATCACTCATTTGATTATTTGCTTATATTTCATTTGGATATTTCAAACTTTTTTTGCCCAATTTGACAGCTCTAGTTACTATCAATTAAACAGTAGTGAATTCGTGTACAGCTATAATATATTTGCAAGAAAAACTAGTATGGATGGAGAAACCTGAAGTCTACTTATCATAGAGCAAAAAACCTGGCAAATATGTTCTCGTTTTTTCCTAAATTAATTTTTAAAGTGTAAGAGTAGAATATATGACTGAAAGATCTAAGATATGATAGCACTGTTATCCTTTTCAGTTCATACTGACACCTTTGACATTAGAAAATATGATTGATCTATAGTACATGGTTCTTGTATTCTATAGTTAATTTTTCTAGATAGCAACAGAAAAATAACATCTTTTTAAATGTTTTTCTTTCAACAGCATTCTTCATTTTGTCTTGTTGGCTTGACACTTTTGAAGAGTGTCAGTTGCTTAGCCCTGGAACTAGTAATGATTCAGAATGACATTATGGGCATTAAACAAGTAAAGTATGGCTTGCTGTCTTTCTTTCTTCTCTTCTGATCTCTATACCACCTCGCCTCATGAAATGAAAGTAAGATCCAAGGCTTCAGAATCTCCGTCTGACATGTCATGAAGCAAAGCACAAATTCCCACGGCAACAGTAAACTGCTACATTTTAAGATATCAGTATTATATTTACTTCGTCCAAGTGTAGACTTTCAGTAATTAAACAAGAATACCGAGATAATATTAACTCTTCAGCATTTCTGATCACTACTACACATTAGTAATTACAATAAGCACTCTTAATAGATAAGATATCTAGCATAATATTTAATAACTAAAACTAAAAGGTGTGTTATTAGCCATACATATATCAGAGTACACTGCAATTATAACATTCAGATTATATATTTTTTCAGTATTTAAAAAAGAAAACCGAAAGGGGAAATAGAAAGAAGCTGTTAAGGATTTCCAACATTTTAGTCAAAAATGACAGTACAGTATAGAAAAAGAGAATTAATAAAAGAAAACAACAGAATAAAGCAATGCAAAGAATGATATAATATAATAATAAAATGCATTAAAAGAAATGCAAATAATTATAT
Source organism: Polypterus bichir lapradei (assembly GCA_026402145.1). NCBI lineage: Eukaryota > Metazoa > Chordata > Cladistia > Polypteriformes > Polypteridae > Polypterus > Polypterus bichir. The sequence continues at coordinate 74,931,446 of JANRMT010062806.1, forward strand.
TAATTATAACACTAATATGCTAATAAAAAAATAATAAAAGAAAAATAAAACAGGAGAGTGGCCAAAATAGAATGGGTATAGTGAAAAAAACAAGCATTTTAAATTACCACAGAGAGGCAAATAATTAAAAAAAATAGGCCAAGGACACAAATGCACCTTAAACTTCACATTCTTTATAATAATCATTAGGGGTTTTGGCTAGACTTTAGCCCAGCTATATACTTTTCTTCAGTCATTTGTCAGGCCATATTTAGGTTTTTAATTCATTCGCCACATCTTGACCTGGACTGAATGTGTAAATGTATCCTCCAAACACAATTTTCAAATTAGCTAAATATAAATTAATAAACCAATATTAGATACTTGAAATGCGCAGTTCTTGCTAATTATGATTAAATACATCTCAGTGGTCCACTAAGAAAAGTGTGGAAAAATTCTTATTGTGATCAAAGAGAATCCATTTTTTTTCTATCACAGCACAACACATTTTCGTTTTAATGTTATTTGTCAAAATGTGATGATGAAAACCTGGTAAATGGAGAATATTTACCAAGTAATTAATTCATTTCCAGGTTTTGGTTAAATGTCATCTCACAGAATACAGCACTTAGAGATGGATTTAGTAGACTTTCTAGCTTGTCCACCTCCCATAATTTAAATTAAGTTTTTTGAGCTCGACTCTGTCTTTGAGATCTGTTAATTTTTTCTAAAGAGCTTCACCTTCATTTTCTAAGGCAGGTGTTCTATCATCTGTTGCAGTTGCCATCTCCTCTAACTATCCAATGCTGGATGTCAGCAATCAGCATGTATTTTATTGAATCATGCTAATCATAAATTGCATTTATTTTAATGCTCATTTTTTGCTTGAAACAATAAATTAGATATTTCATTTCCTCTTTTGTTTCCTTCAATGTCTCTTTCATCTTTACCCCCTGCCACTCTCCTTTTTCTGTACCTGTATTAGTTTTCCTGCACACCTTTGGCTGTATATCATACCCAGTTGGTGTTGCAAATACAGATGGCAAATGAGATGCTGTTTTTGCTGAGCAAAATGAATGTGACATCTCACCTAGAGCTGGATTTAGGATCCACTTCTCATGTCTCCTCCACCACTACGGTTCTGAGCTCAGCAGGGCGTGTGTTCTCCTCTTCCGCCTCCATTGGTGGTAAACTGTGTTGTGTCATGCATGGCTTAAGTAAGTCTTTAGGGGGTCTTTAAAATAAGACATATTGTGCTTTGTCCTGTATTATAATGCAGAACATCTCAAATCCATGAAGGATAATGATAATTAAAGATGGCAGGAAGGGAAAAGGCTTTTGCAAGTGTCCATACATAACAAAAGGATAAGACCTACATTTACAGTTTCTTAAATTAATTATAATTTCTAAGATCTATTTAAAAAAGAATGAGTTACACTTTAATTTATTCCAAAAAGATGTACTTATTGTTACTCATTTTATGTAAAATGTTCTTCATAAAATGCATCTTTGATATCCTAATACCACATTCTTGATGAGTGCTTTTTGTAATTTGCTAATACCGAATTTTATTTACTTAATGTATTGGTAGACTATTTTAAAATTGATAAAATGTACATTAAAAAAAGAGGTCTATATGGAAAATTATTATCTGTAATATAAAGGCAAGTCACCCTGTAGAACATTAATTCATTATTTTTTTTTTAGAAAACAGGCACTGTCTAATGTCATTAAGTTGGATTGTCTGTTGAACCAAAAGAATCTCATAATCAAATACTGCAGTTATATTTTTATTAAAATATATATATATGTGTGTGTGTGTATATATACACATACGTACACATACTGTACATACCCATACACACACTCTCTTTTATGCATCAAGTAATCAGATTGTAACTATGTAATTATCTGAATCTGCCAGTGCTTGAAACTATTTCTGTTTACCAAAACACACAGAGAAGCCTTAAGTTTTGTACAATAGATTTAGATTTTGTACTAGTTTACTCATCTTCTCTTCCCCTCTGTTGCAGTTGCCCCACAAAAGTTTAGTGTGCTTTTCTTTCTTTTCTTTCTTTCTTTCTTTCTTTCTTTCTTTCTTTCTTTCTTTCTTTCTTTCTTTCTTTCTTTCTTTCTGTGATGCTGTAGTTTATATATATACACATTTTGACCAGTGACCCGGTGTTTCCTTAGGAGGCATTAGCTCTCCAGAAATGTGTTCTTTTGAAATTGCGGCATGTTAAATAACCAAAAAATATAGAAATATGACAGAAAAGGCAATATCCCTCCCATCGTGATTACGGCGGTACAAAAATCACATGAGAGAAAAAGATATACTTTAGCTTACTTTACTGACGGTTTTACGCGGTTACAGACGGGAAGCTTATGACAGACTCTATCAAGGTGTGGGAGTCTTGATCTACGCAGTCTGCCATGTTTCGTCACCACGCTGAAAGGATTTTCTGGACGGATGACATAATCTTCTGCCCTACAGCTTCAAAGGGTTTGACTGCTTGTTCCATGTATTTATACTGTCTTCTCCATGTGCAGGGCCCTCTCTGGTCTCCAAACAAGGAAAGTAAAGGATTCAGTTTTATCTCAGGAATAGTACAATGCTCACACTGCTGTTTGTCCCATTCTCCATAGTGCTAGGCTAATGGTTTCTAAATGCAGCCTAGTCCCTGTGTACCATACTTGGACTGCCTGTATGAATGAATCCATAACAGTGTGCATAGAGACAGTGACATTAAACTTAATATTATAACAAACTGCTTATAACACCTGGCCAATTCTGTCATCTTTGACTACAAGATGCTCAAGATGGCAGCACCTCTGCTCCATATTCCTACCACATAACACCGGCTGCTGCACGCTAATGCACTCTTAGCTGCAAGCTGGCTCTCTGTTAAACAGTAAACTAATGGGTATCCTTTGGAAACCCCACCTAAACAGTATTTCAATGGGAAACAAACACACTCTTAACCATCCTTTTGCGGGATCAGCTGTGGCTTTGCTCTTTTACCGCGTAACATGCTTCTTGCACAATGCTTAGAACATTTAAAAGACGAAGCCCTGGTCAGCCAATTACTCACCCTTCTGTCCTCTCTTCCTCAGACTGCGTCAGCCATAGCCATTGCTTCCAAGACAATGAACCTGCTTGATGAAGAACACTTCGTGTTCTTTTAAGGGTGGAGCCGGAATGTGTTGTTTGCCTGTTGCTACCTGTGTGATTGCGTGCCAAAGATGAACTCCTGTTGAATAAACTATTGTATCTGTTCCTGCTTCTTAAATAAAGTTAATATTCTTTGGAAACCTTGTCTCCTGTGCAGCTGTACGACTCAAGCTTGACAACACTTGACCGTATATATATATACTGTATATATATATACTCAGCAAAAAAAGAAACGTCCCCTGACTTTCAACTGTTTTTACTTTCAGTAGACTTAATGTGTAAATATTTGTATGGACACTAAAAGAGTCAACACCATAAGACATAAACTAAAAATGTTTCACAATGTGTCCCTGAATGAAGGGAGGCTCAAAATCAAAAGTACTAGTCAGTATCTGGTGTGGCCACCAACTGCTTGAAGTACTGCAGTGCATCTCCTCCTCATGGACTGGACCAGATTTGTCAGTTCTTGCTGTGAGATGTTACCCCACTCTTCCACCAAGGCACCTGCAAGTTCCTGGACATTTCTGGGGGGAATGGCCCTAGCCCTCACCCTGCGATCCAACAGGTCCCAGACGTGCTCAATGGGATTGAGATCTGGGCTCTTCGCTGGCCATGGCAGAACACTGACATTGCTGTCATGCAGAAACTCACGCACTTTTTGCCACTCCTGTCTGGTCCAGCGAAGGTGGGTTTGTGCCCATAGGCGGTGTTGTTGCTGGTGATGTCAGGTAAGGACCTGCCTTACAACTGGCCTGCAAGCCCTCAGTCCAGCCTCTCTCAGCCTATTGCGGACAGTCTGAGCACTGATGGAGGGATTGTGTGTTCCTGGTGTGACTCGGGCAGTTGTTGTGGCCATCCTGTACCTGTCACGCAGGTGTGATATTCGGACGTACCGATCCTGTGCAGGTGTTGTTACATGTGGTCTTCCACTGCGAGGATGATCAGCTGTCCTTCCTGTCTCCCTGTAGCGCTGTCTTAGGCGTCTCACAGTGTGGACATGGCAATTTATTGCCCTAGCCACATCAGCAGTCCTCATGCCTCCCTGCAGCATGCCTAATGCACGTTCACGCAGATGAGCAGGGACCCTGGGCATCTTTCTTTGGGTGTTTTTCACAGTCGGTAGACAAGTCTCTTTAGTGTCCTGCATTTTTAGAACTGTGACCTTAAATGCCTACTTTCTGTAAGCTGTTAAGGTCTTAATGACCATTCCACAGGTGCATGTTAATTAATTGATTATAGTTAATTGAACATGCATGGAAAACATTTTTTAAACAATTTACAATGAAGATCTGTAAAGTTATTTGGATTTTTAAAACATTATTGTTAAAATACACAGTCCTGAAAAAGGGACTATATATATATATAGAGAGAGAGAGATAGAGAGACTATTATAGTAAATCAAAATGTTTTAAAACACACATTTTAAACATTGTGTACTACATTAGGATAAAAGAACAGACCCCATGGGTTTTTTACAAATTAAGACGATCAGTAAATAAATAAGACTTCAATACAAAACTAGATGACAAATTCCAGATAGAACATACTGTTAATTATTTTTCATTATCAGCTTGATGTCCCAAGCCCTAAGAAACAGATGTTTTCTTGTTTATTGCTATTTATGTAACTTTAACACAACCTGTCTCTGGGAAATGCATCGAGAGCCTAGAGACTAAAGTCACATTTTTTTGATAAATGCATTTCCAGTCAGTTAAATTCCATACTTAAAAAATGAAATACAATGTTTACATAAGAAATAAAATTTCAAGCTTACATAAATAAGCGATATAAAAGTTAGCTAACTAAAATTTTTAACTATTCATACTTGCTAAGGCTTTAAGACAGTAGTAAATCATCAAAATTAAATGTACACCAATAACTTCTCACATTGACATAGCCATCAAATAATTGATGACTAAAAAGCCACCTTGCATATAATTGACTTGATAAATTAAGCAGTTAATTTATAGGAAGTTATTTCAACTTAACTAAATGTCTGCTTTGAATTTGGTATTCATATTTTCATCTAACATTCAACAGATTGGTGTCTCTTAACTGGAGTAGTATGAGAGGGTGAGTTTGTGTGTGTGTGCGTGAATGTGCCCTTTGATGGATGGGTGACCTGACTATAGTGAACCCCTATCCTGCAGCTATTGCTGCCAGCATATAGTTTAGCTTCCTGTAACCCCATACTGGAAAAAACATCTTTAGAACTGAATGAATTATATGAATATGTACACATATATGCAAAGTAGAGACTCGGTTTGAATTACTTCTAGTCTCTGTCTGCCTAGAATGTGCACACTCTCCTAGCCTCTGCATGTGGTTTTCTGTTTCTATTAAAGTTTTTTTTTTTTTTGCCACATTCCAAAGCCATATATGTTATTTGCCTGCTGTAAACAAACTGGATGTGTGTGTGCATTTGGGTGAGAGAAAGTGTACTTTAAAATGAATTGATGTTTGTCAACATCTGATGTAGCTGGTGTGGGCTTTGGGCCCCTGGGTCTCCAAACTGGACAACACGAGTTTGAAATTAGAAAGATGGATGGATGTACCAATAAAGTATCTCAGAACCTTGCAATATTAAGATATTTATACTGTATTTTATATAAAGTATTTTAAAAGGTTTTGCCTTTCGAATACAAAAATGGATGTTTTCACTACTGCTCTTTAATAGAAAATACAATATTTACATTCATTCATGTATTATTTTAAACCCTGCTTATTCCCATGAGTATTAAGAGGAGCCAAAGTCTACCTTACAACAATGTAGAAAAAGAAATAAGTTAACCCACCCAGGATGGAAAACTACTTCATCACATATTTTTTCACAAAGTTTAAGATTACACAATCCTCATTGGCTTCTTGCATCTTTTAGAACTGATGTTAAAGTACTCCTAATTGTTTACAATGCTCTTAACAATCTTAATATTTAAGAAAGGCTGTCCCTGTATGACTGAAGTTGTTCTCACTGATCTTGAGGTTCTGGCCCTCTTAACAAACTGAAAATATAGCCTACAAGGAGCCAATAGGCTGCTTTTTGATTTTATGTACCAAAATTTTGAAATTTTTATCCACAGAGATTTATCGAACAGTCAATGTACAACTTTTCAAAACATGCTAAAACACACTTTCCTTGTTTGGTATTTTCATAAGTATTATTAACTGTTGCTTGAGAAATATTACACTTTAGTACTCACATCCTGAAATTATTTTAGCTTGGAGTTGGAAGATGCAATAGATCAACAGTTTCTCCTTTACAGATCGTTTTAGCAGCCTCTAGAAATAGATACCATTGTTATCCTTAACTAGGCTCCACTTATCCTGGAAGACAGGGTACCAAACAATGCTAATTCAGCGCACATTTGGCAACTTAATCTAATATCATTAGCAGATCAACATTTTATTAAATGTATCTCCACTAAAATGTTTTTGTTGAAACTCACATATCTCTAGATATATCTGAGAGCTTTCTGAGAAACACTTAAAGCACAACTTAAGGCATAAATAGCTTCTTGTTATGGGAAGCCTGGTTTAACTTGAATTTATTGGGCAGTCAAAATGGCACCAGAATAGTGTAAAACATAGAACTGATAATATTTCTGTGAATAAGTCTGTGAGGCTATGTATGTATTTCCATAAATGCACATTGCTCTGACTTTAAAGTAAAATTTCAAAAAGGCTTTTTATCACTGTTCTTGCTCCAACTCGCACCATAATCCTTTTCAGCAAAGGCTCACTTAATTGGTTCTGCCTCTCTTGCAGTGGCTGTAAGATATTAGTTCTGACAGTGGAACTAATAAAAGCAATGAAAGACACTGAAATTATATTTCCAGTGACTGGTTTTATTGGTTTAAAAAAAGACTCATTCGCATATGTATGTATAATTGATGTACAGAAGTATTGTACATTACATATATAAGAAATAAAAAAGCAAGGCTGCAAATAACGACACAAATGTTCAGGCACTCAAGGAAGCCAATACACAGAAATATGTGCTTATTAGTAAAATCAAATTTTAATTGGCAACTTATATTTGTGAAAACAAAAGTTAATCAGAATGTCACTATTAATATGTCATTAATGATAAAACATTGAATGAACAGCCAAGAGAAATGTACACATGAAATTCCTGTTCAAGAATATTACATATTGAGTACACTCTATCCATCCATCCTCTTCCACTTATCCAAGATCGGGTCGCGGGGGCAGCAGCTTGAGCAGAGATACCCAGACTTCCCTCTCCCCGGCCACTTCTTCTAGCTCTTCCAGGGGAATCCCGAGGCGTTCCCAGAGACATAGTCCCTCCAGCGTGTCCTGGGTCTTCCCCGGGGCCTCCTCCCAGATGGGCGTGCCCGGAACACCTCACCAGGGAGGCGTCCAGGAGACATCCTGATCAGATGCCCGAGTCACCTCATCTGACTCCTCTCGATGCGGAGGAACAGCGGCTCTACTCTGAGCCCCTCCCGGATGACTGAGCTTCTCACCCTATCCTTAAGGGAAAGCCCAGACACCCTGCGGAGGAAACTCATTTCAGCTGCTTGTATTCGCAATCTCGTTCTTTTGGTCACTACCCACAGCTCATGACCATAGGTGAGGGTAGGAACGTAGATCGATTGGTAAACTGAGAGCTTTGCCTTACAGCTCAGCTCCTTTTTCACCATGACAGACCGATGTAGAGCCCGCATCACTCAGGAGGGGGAAACAGTACAGTGTCAACACTGTATATGGTGGGGATGGTGCACTGCTGACCTTGACTCGGGACGTTGTGGGTCGGTGGGGGGAGTACTTCGAAGACCTCCTCAATCCCATTAACATGCCTTCCAATGAGGAAGCAGAGCCTGGTCACCGAGGTGGTCAAAAAACTCCTTGGTGGTAGGTCCCTGGGGGTGGATGAGTTACGCCCAGAGTTCCTCAAGGCTCTGGATGTTGTAGGACTGTCTTGGTTGACACGCCTCTGCAACATCGCATGGACATCAGGGACAGTGCCTCTGGATTGGCAGACTGGGGTGGTGGTCCCCCTCTTTAAGAAGGGGGACCGGAGGGTGTGTTTCAGTCCTGGAGAGGAGGGTCTGTCAGAGAGTCGAACCTCGGATTCAGGAGGAACAGTGTGGTTTTCGTCCTGGTCGCGGAACAGTGGACCAGCTCTACACCCTTAGCAGGGTCCTGGAGGGTGCATGGGAGTTTGCCCAACCAGTCTGCATGTGTTTTGTGGACTTGGAAAAGGCGTTCGACCATGTCCCTCGGGGAATCTTGTGGTGGGTACTCTGAGAGTATGGGGTACCGGATCCCCTGATAAGGGCTGTTCGGTCCCTGTACGATTGGTGTCAGAGCTTGGTCTGCATTGCCGGCAGTAAGTCGAACCCATTTCCAGTGAGAGTTGGACTCCGCCAGGGCCGCCCTTTGTCACCGATTCTGTTCATAACTTTTATGGACAGAATTTCTAGGTGCAGCCAGGGCGTTGAGGGGGTCCAATTTGGTCAACTCAGGATTGGGTCACTGCTTTTTGCAGATGATGTTGTCCTGTTTGCTTCATCAGGCCGTGATCTTCAGTTCTCTCTGGATCGGTTCGCAGCTGAGTGTCAAGCGGCTGGGATGGGAATCAGCACCTCCAAATCCAAGACCATGGTCCGCAGCCAAAAAAGGTTGGAGTGCCCTCTCAGGGTTGGGAGCGAGATCCTGCCCCAAGTGGAGGAGTTTAAGTATCTCGGGGTCTTGTTCACAAGTGAGGGAAGAATGGAGCGTGAGATCAACTGGCGGATCGGTGATTACACTCTTTATAACAAAATAGGCACAAAGATACAAATAAGCAGAGAAAACAAAAAAAAAAAAACAATAAATGTGCTGTATAGAGAATAACAAAAGAAGAATAAGAAGACACTTTGTAAAGCAGGGTCTAAACTTTGATATGTTGCCAGTCCAACACAGGACACATTCACAGTATGTTTAAACCTGTGTTCACTTATGACTTGTCAACAAAACAAGGTAGTTAAAAATTACGTTTTGATGGGTCAAAATAGCAAAATAACAAAAATATATAAAAATGAAGAGCCTATCTTGTTGGATTACAGAAAGGCATGGTGTTAATGCACATGAACAGTATAACATTAAATACTTGGCATTCCAAAAGTATAGCTAACTAATCATTTTTATGGTGTTCTCTTAGAAAACCTGGGCGACAGAAAGTCTACAAGGTTACTGGACTGATGTACTGTCCAAGCTTGGCTTTTACTTAAGTGTTTGCTCGAGTATGAATGAAAATGAAATAATAATTGTACTTGAGTACCAGTACCAGCACATAATTGCCATTTATTATAGTTTGTGCTTCTAATTCACTAGCTGATATTAAATCACTAAATATTTAGCCTTTTTAATTCTCACTAATGAAAATCATACAATATAAACTATTTATGGGAATGACATAGTTCAAATAAAATTCATATTAAGCTCCACAATGGAATCTACTTAATAGACACAGTTATGTTTTAGAAGTATTCTACTCTTCATTATTGGTCAATACAAATTACCTTGAATATCACTGTTCTTGTTATTGGAAATGTATTGATTTTGAATTTGTGCTATCAGTAAATAACATTTTTTCTTAATGACACAACCCTTTAACAGATTTTATATCGCTTTTTCACTTTAAATATATAAAAAAATGATGTTGACAAATTATATTGTAATGACGCTGACAAGCTACATCAGCCAAGTTGATCTTCACTATGACTATGAGCTCCCATTCCATCATAAAAATGTATGGTAAAATGGAGAGGTATTTTTAGGAATAGCAAGCTACCTAAAAGAACAATGTTATAAGAGGAGAATCATTGACACTTGGTGCCTTGGCTACAATATGATTTGAACATTATACTGTATATTTGAAATGGCTACTTTGGTTTGTAAGGAACACATTAGATTCCACTTAAGTGACACTACAACTATGAACAGAGAAACGTTACATATGCCAAGGGAAAAATTCACTTGGAACCTATCTTTGAGGTTCGTTTCTTGTCAAATAGTAATTTTGCATACTCCAAGTCCACAACACTCTGCTAAGCTTCATCAAGCTTGGTACGGACCAGGCTTCGACATGACACTTAGTTGCCTCGGTTACGAAGTACGACTTACCCTAATCTTCTTTGGTGGAACCAAAACTGGCTCAGATTAGCCTGGTGTCTTGATTTAAGTGAAGCTTATTTCTTAAGTGTTCGTTGTGGAATACCCGCAGTAGATGAGACAGCTTCCTTCAGGTTATGATTGAGTGCTGATTGTATTTTGTATTTTCTTTTCTTTTGATATTCTGGTTTTTTGAATGTTACCATTGTGGTTGGATTCTTCATATTAGATTGTTTATTTCATCTGGTTTACTGCTGATTGCCTTGTTAGGCAAGTCCTTTTAGATAGATAGATAGATAGATAGATAGATAGATAGATAGATAGATAGATAGATAGATAGATAGATA
>JANRMT010062806.1:74942072-74960653 GCA_026402145.1 Polypterus bichir lapradei
ATAGATAGATAGATAGATAGATAGATAGATAGATAGATAGATAGATACTTTATTAATCCCAAGGGGAAATTCACATACTCCAGCAACAGCATACTGATAAAGAACAATATTAAATTAAAGAGTGATAACAATAAAGGTATAACAGACAGACAATAATTTTGTATAATATTAACGTTTACCCCCCCGGGTGGAATTGAAGAGTTGCATAGTGTGGGGGAGGAACGATCTCCTCAGTCTGTCAGTGGAGCAGGACAGTGACAGCAGTCTGTCATTGAAACTGCTCCTCTGTCTGGAGATGATCCTGTTTAGTGTTTAGTGGATGTAGTGGATTTTCCATTATTGACAGGAGCCTGCTCAGCGCCCGTCGCTCTGCCACAGATGTCAAACTGTCCAGCTCCGTGCCTACAATAGAGCCTGCCTTCCTCACCAGTTTGTCCAGGCATGAGGCATCCCTCTTCTTTTTGCTGCCTCCCCAGCACACCACTACGTAGAAGAGGGTGCTCACCACAACTGTCTGATAGAACATCTGCAGCATCTTATTGCAGATGTTGAAGGATGCCAGCCTTCTAAGGAAGTATAGTCGGCTCTGTCCTTTCTTACACAGAGAATCAGTATTGGCAGTCCTGTGCAATTTATCATCCAGCTGCACTCCTAGGTATTTATAGGTCTGCACCCTCTGTCACCTCTGATTATCACGGGGTCCATGAGGGGCCTGGGCCTCCTAAAATCCACCACCAGCTCCTTGGTTTTGCTGGTATTCAGGTGTAAATGGTTGGAGTCGCACCATTTAACAAAGTCCTTGATTAGGTTCCTATACTCCTCCTCCTGCCCACTCCTGATGCAGCCCACAATAGCAGTGTCGTCTGCAAACTTTTGCACGTGGCAGGGCTCCAAGTTGTATTGGAAGTCCGATGTATATAGGTTGAACAGGACCAGAGAAAGTACAGTCCCCTGCGGCGCTCCTGTGTTGCTGACCACAATGTCACACCTGCAGTTCCCAAGATGCACATACTGAGGTCTTTCTTTAAGATTGTCCACGATCCATGCTACCAGGTATGAATCTACTCCCATCTCTGTCAGCTTGTCCCTAAGGAGCAGAGGTTGGATGGTGTTGATGGCACTAGAGAAGCCCAGAAACATAATTCTTACAGCACCACTGCCTCTGTCCAAGTAGGAGAGGGATCGGTGTAGCATATAGATGATGGCATCCTCTGCTCCCACCTTCTCCTGCTATGCAAACTGCAGAGGGTCGAGGGCATGGCCTCAGGTGGTGAAGCAGCAGCTGGTCCATGGTCTTCATCACATGTGACGTCAGAGCGACAGGCCGGAAGTTGTTCAGCTCACTAGGATGTGATACCTTTGGGACTGGGATGATGCAAGTTGTTTTCCAGCCTCGGGACTCTCCCCTGTTCCAGGCTCAGGTTGAAGATGCGCTGTAGAGGACTCCCCAGCTCCAATGCACAGACCTTCAGCAGTCATGGCGATACTCCATCTGGACCCGCTGCTTTGCTGGCACAAAGTCTCCTCAGCTCTCTCCTTACCTGGGCTGCTGTAATTGTGGGTTGGGGGAAACTCTCTCCTATGCTGGTAACAGCAGAAGGATGGGTGGAGGGTGCAGTACTCCGTGGTGAGAGTGGGTTAGGGTGGTCAAACCTGTTGAAGAAGTTGTTCATCTGGTTTGCTGTCTCCACGTCTCTCTCAATGGTGGCACCCTGCTTCGAGCTGTAGCCAGTGATGATCTTCATCCCATCCCTCACTTCCTTCATGCTGTTATTCTACAACTTCTGCTCCAGCTTTCTCTTGTACTGCTCCTTCGCCACCCTGAGCTGGACTCGGAGTTCCTTCTGCACGCGCTTGAGCTCATGCTGATCACCGCCTTTAAAAGCCCTTTTATTCTGGTTCAAAAGGCCCTTGATGTCACTTGTAATCCATGGCTTGTTGTTAGCATAGCGGCGTACTGTTCTTACTGGAACTACAATGTCCATACAGAAGTTGATGTAGTCAGTAGTGCAGTCAACAACCTCCTCAATGTTCTCACTATGTGACCCCTGCAAGATATCCCAGTCCGTAGTTCCAAAGCAGTCTCTCAGAGCCTGCTCTGCCTCAGGGGACTACTTCTTGAATGAGCATGTGGTTGTAGGTAGCTCCCTCACTCTTGGTTTGTAGTGAGGCTGAAGCAGAACCATGTTATGATCTTTTGCCTTATTTTGCCTTTTTACTTTTTTCTTCTTTATTGGAAGAATATGAAGAATATGGTGACAGAAAAACAATGATGACAATATTGAGGCACTCAGTCACTGGATCACAGACTATATTAAATTCTGTGTCAACACAGTGGTACCCTCAAAGACAGTGCGTTGCTTTCAAAAAAACAAGCCCAGGATTACTAAGGAGCTAAAAGGTCTCCTGAATGAAAAAAGAGAACATTCAAATCCAATGACAAAGAGGCTCTGAATGACATATGAGCATGTGATAAAGAAAAAGTTGAGTGAAAGAAAGGGAGTTTACAAAGAGAGTAAAAAGAGTTTCGAATGAGTGAAAGGTTAGAAGCATGCACCCACCGCATGGCAAACCACCTTAAGATCCCAGATGCAGTAGTGCAACAGGTGACACCTCAGTCACACTAGTTCAGATGGAATTGAACAGTGTGAGGTTTTTTTATGGTGGCTATAGTGCCAGTTCTGCTACCAAACCCCCAGGTTTTTCAATGCAGGTTAGAGGGCCTACTTGCAGGGCTTGACTGTAGATTAACGTCATACCCATGATGGAGCAATTGCAGGTTAAGGGCTTTGCTCAGGGGTTCAATGGAGCAGAGTCACTTCTGGCGTTTACAGGATTTGAACCGGCAACCTTCTGATTGCCAGTGCAATCCCTAGCCTCATAGACACCACTCCATCTGGAATGGATTGGGAATGATTACTGGACTCATGCAATCCAGGGCTCAGGTGGTGGAAGGGAATATGAAAAAACTAATGCCCTTAACCAATTTTTAAATAAATTTTCCCTCCCCCTGCGATCTTCTTCCATGGTCTTCCCACACCATCCCTACTACATCAACAACTCCTACCAGGTCAACTCGAATGGCCAGTGAAAAGTTCATCTCTGAACATCAGTGTGGACTGTCCATAACTGAAGACCAAGTACACTACCGGTCAAAAGTTTTAGAACACCACAGTTTTTCCAGTTTTACTTCAGATTTAATTAGTTGAAATGCAATGAATGACCTAAACTGGTGAAAGGTAAACAGTAAACTGCCTGATGTTTAAATTTTAAGTTCAGGTTAGCAAAAACTAAAACAGGAAATATCAGAATATTACAAATGGGTGTTCTTCATGCAACAACTAAAAGGCTACAACCTACAGATGTTCTGCAACAATTAAAGTAAATTAAGCCTTGCAAGTTGAAATAAACAATTTATACAGATGTCTAAACTTCTCTTGATTATTTAAAAAGCAGAGTTGGAACAGACTGTGTTGACAAACGCCCTCTGAAGTACTACTTGGACAATATTACACTGCAGAAACTTGTAAATTCCAGTGATAATGGGAAGAAAATGGCAAATAACAAATGAAATGAGACAGAGCAGTATTACACTTTCACACTTTCATTTAAAGAAAGAGACCAATGCCTCAAACAAATTAAATGTTGCTTCTCCAGAGGAACCAGGCAGTGTACCAGTTCACTGGATCAGCCAAGGACTACATTGGGAATAAGCTAGTAATAGAGAATGTACTGAATGCCCAAAATACATGTTCTAGAGAGCCGAATACCCAGTGAGAATAACCAAAGTGGATTTTTAAGCATAGAGCAAAAATTGCCACAAACTGTTTTCTTTCTCCATCTAGATAATGGGATTCATTGCTCATCCATTCTGAAATATCACCACAGCATAACCTGGAAAAAACAATATGGATTCCGTCATGTATTATCTTGGTATCTTGGACCTGGACTTACACACATTGTCTGCCTATCTTAAGAACTTGATGATGAAAAACCTGGGCTGAATATAGTCTACTTGTACTGCACAATGCTTTGATTTCATTGCTGCATCAAGAGATAGTGAAGTGAAGACAGTATAGTCTGATTTGGGATTACTCTGACTTAATACTGGAATATGACTGTTAAGTCTGTAAAGCGAGATTTTATATTGGTGTTCAGTGTGTTTGTAAGCTCCATAAGATTAGAACATTAGAACACTCTAGATGACAACAGGCCATTCAGCCCAACAAAGCTCGCCAGTCCTATCCACTTGTTTCCTCCAAAAAAACATCAAGTCGAGTTTTGAAAGTCCCTAATGTCTTACTGTCCACCACACTACTTGGTAGCTTAGTGTCTATCGTTCTTTGTGTAAAGAAAAACTTCCTAATATTTGTGCGAAATTTACACTTAACAAGTTTCCAACTGTGTCCCCGTGTTCTTAATGAACTCATTTTAAAATACAAGTTTCAATCCACTGTACTAATTCCCTTCATAATTTTAAACACTTCAATCATGTCACCTCTTAATCTTGTTTTGCTTAAACTGTAAAGACTCAGCTCTTTTAATCTTTCCTCATAATTCAACCCCTGTAGCCCTGGAATCAGCCTCGTCGCTCTTCTCTGGACTTTTTCTAGCGCTGCTATGTCCTTTTTGTAGCCTGGAGACCAAAACTACACACAGTACTCAATATGAGGCCTCACCAGTGCATTATAAAGGTTGAGCATAACCTCCTTGGACTTGTACTCCACAGATCGTGCTATATAACCTAACATTCTGTTAGCCTTCTTAATGGCTTCTGAACACTGTTGGGAAGTTGATAGCTTAGAGTCCACTATGACTCCTAAATCCTTCTCATAAGGTGTACTCTCGATTTTCCGACCGCCCATTGTGTATTCAAACCTAATATTTTTACTTCCTATGTGTAATACTTTACATTTACTGACATTAAATTTCATCTGCCACAAATCTGCCCAAGCCTGTATGCTATCAAAGTCCTTCTGTAATGATATAACAGATTTCAAATTATCTGCTAATCCACCTGTCTTGGTATCATCTGCAAACTTAACCAGCTTGTTACTTATATTCCTATCTAAATCATTTATATATATTAAAAATAGCAGCGGCCCTAGCACTGACCCCTGTGGAACACCAGTCTTAACATCGGCCAGTTCTGATGAGGTTCCTCGCACCATCACCCTCTGCTTCCTGTGTCTGAGCCAATTCTGCACCCATCTAAAAACATCACCCTGAACTCCCACTTCTTTTAACTTGATGCCCAACCTCTCATGTGGCACCTTATCAAATGCTTTCTGAAAGTCCAGATAAATAATATCATATGCTCCACTTTGATCGTATGCTTTTGTTGCAACCTCATAGAATTCCAACATGTTAGTAAAACACAACTTCCCTCTTCTGAACCCATACTGACTGTTCAGAATAACTCCTGTCCTTGCCATGTGTTACTCAATCTTATACTTAATAATTCCTTCCATTAATTTTCCTGTGATGCATGTTAAGCTTACTGGCCTGTAGTTGCTTGGATCTGCCCTGTCACCCTTTTTGTATAATGGGATGATATTTGCCATTTTCCAGTCCTTCGGAATCTCTCCAGTGCTCAGTGACTTCCTAAAAATATGTGTCAAGGGTTTATATATGTACTCACTAGCCTTCTTAAGAACACGAGGATAAATATTATCTGGGCCTGGTGATTTGTTTGATTTCATCTTATTTAATCTGAGCAGCATTTCTCCCTCTACAATTTCCAAATCCCTCAGTACCTCCTTAGTAGTTGCGTTTACCTCTGGGAGGTTATCCACTAGCTCACTTGTAAACACCTCAGAAAAATGTAAGTTTAGGGCATCTGCTATTTCATTGTCTGTATCTTTTAATTCCCCTTTACTATTCCTGATGAACTTGACCTCCTCCTTAACTGTTCTTTTACTACTAAAATACTGAAAGAATCTCTTGGGGTCTTCTTTCGCCTTATCTGCTATATTCCTCTCCAACTGTATTTTAGCCTTTTTAGCCTCCCTGATATCCTTCTTAATGGTTGCCCTCATGTTGTCATACGCGCTACGATTCACTTTGCAGTCATTAGTCTTATATATCTTATACAGCAGTTTTTTCCTTTGCAACTTCTTTTTTAAATCTTTATTAATCCACCGTGGAGTTTTTTTTAGTTTCCTATTAATTCCAAATTTAGGTATGTATCTGTCCTGTATTACATGTAAAACATTTTTAAACCTGTTCCACTGCTCCTCGACTGTCTCCAAATTTAAAAGCTTATCCTAGTCCATCCTACTTAGACTTTGTCGTATCTGCTCAAAATTAGCCCTACCAAAGTTCAACTTAACAATTTTAGTCTTTGCATCTGTACTCTTACAAAATACTGAGAACTGTATTACATTATGGTCACTTGACCCTAGTGGTTCAATCACCTCTACACCCTCAATTCTATCCTGATTATTACAGAATACTAAATCCAGACAGGCTTCACCCCGTGTTGGTGCTCTAACATGCTGTGTTAAAAAACAGTCGCTGATTACTTCTAAAAACTCCTGCTCTTGTGCTACTCCATCTGCAAGGTTATCCCAGTTAATATTTGGATAATTAAAGTCCCCCATGACTATAATATCCCCCTGTAAACTTGCCTTTTGGATATTACTAAAAAGATGTGTGTTGAAATTACTGTCTGAATTGGGTGGTCTATAACGCACTCCTAAAATAAGACCTCTTTCCCAAATATTTTCCAGGCAAAGCCACATGTCCTCACTAAGATGAGGCTCATCATCCAACTGAAGAGGTCTTACATTTAAACCCTGTTTGGCATAAACAGCATCCCCACCTCCTTTTCTGTTCTGTCTATCCTTCCTAAAAAATGTGTATCCCTCTATGTTACACTCATCCCCATCTTTATTTAGCCAGGTTTCCGTTATTGCTATAATATCATAATTATGCTTTGCTACATACAACTCCAACTCACTTACCATATTTTTGATACTTCTAGCATTAAGGCAAGCTATTTTTAATGTGTTAATCCTTCTACATTTACGTGTTTGCTTAGAATTTACATTACTATGCATTTTTATTTCTAAACCATTGTTTGTTCTTCCATGTATAGATCTAAATCTGGCCTGTCCTAAACTCCCTGCCCCCCATTCCCTAGTTTAAACAATCCTCGACTAGCCTACACATACACCTCCCCAATACATTAGTGCCCCTCCGGTTCAGATGTAACCCGTCACGGCGGAACAGGTCCCATCTGTTCCAAAAGGAGTCCCAATGCCCCATAAACCTATACCCTTCTACCCTGCACCAAGATTTGAGTCACGCGTTAAGCCTTCTAATCTCCTCAATTTACCTGAACTGGCGCGTGGCGCAGGCAGAACTTCGGAGAAGACTACCTTGTCAGTTCTGCTCCTCAGCTTGGCACCTAACTCTTTGAATTTGGATCGCAGAACTGACAGACTACCCTTATGTATGATCATAAGATGATCATACATTATCTCCCAGTATGAAAAGCTTGACTTGTTGACAATCATGTGAGATTTCAAGGAATTCTTCAGTAAACTGAAGACTTGAGAAGTGCTTCTATGTGCCAAGAGAGACATTTTGAACTAAGGTAAAGTAGATAACTCATTCAACAAACTAATCATAAAACTATTATTGAGGGTTGAGACGATGGTTGAGTTGATATGTGCGGGGTGGTTGGACCATAAGCACTATCATCATAGTCAACATACACATAATGTCTACCTGAATGTTCACTTGAGTCAGCAAACTCCTCTATTAGTTTGGCTGGCTAAGATTCTTGCTTTTTGCTATTTGAATGTAGGGCCAGAACCTAAGTTCACATTCCAGATGGCCAGTGGGAGCACATTTCTTTCATGCCATTTTTGTCTACAATTGTTTGCATCCCAATGGAGGAAAAGTCTATTGTTTAAATAGAACCAAGTTACATGTGATTCAATAATAAAAAGTGCTTTGCAAGTTTATCTGTAAGTCTATGATATGGTAGCATTTAGATTTGCCTTGTGTACCCAATGGATCTGGGACAAACATTTTATCCCCATTAACTTGTAATGGTAAAAACAGTGTTCACAAATCTGGTGGTCAGATGATTGAAAAGTGATTCAAATTTTACAAATACAAGGTTTACCCAAAGCATTTCGTGACACATTCTAAACTTTAGACAAAATTAAATTCTGTGTTTAATTTAAAACATACTGCTACATGAGCACTGAAAAAGCATTTTGTTCTCTAGTGTTAAGTTTCTTCTCAAAATTGTATTATGTGGTGATGGACTATATATTCTATAAAGCAAGAGTTCCCAGACTTTTTTCGGCCACAGACCCCTTTACCAAAAACATTTAAAACCGTTGACCCCATAGTCATTTACTTTACTTACTCAAATTAATAAATTTGTACAGTACTCGAAATTAAATATTTCACTAGATATCAAACTTTTCATTTTAATCACTTGTAATTAATGATTGAAAAAGATAAAAGGACTAAGGAATATGGCATTATCTTGTGCAACATTTAATATCGAAACCTGCACTAATGAAAATTAAAGCAAAAAAATATGAGTAGATTTTTTTTACATTTTTAACATTTATGAAATAAATATGTAAATTCAAACTATGTACAAATAGTCCAAGCTGTACTGTCTGCATTTCTTTTTTGGTTCAGTCATATTATTATCTGAAGAAATAAAAACTTTTATTAACAAACAATTTCGACAGCCCCTGTGATAAAAAAAAAAAAACAAAGTATGTATTTACTTGAAACAGAAGATTTTTGTTCAAACTCGAATAAATAAACTGTGTCCTCTGATTTTCTTTTTCATAGTACTGTTCCTCAATAAATAATTATATTCAAAGTTCAAATCACAAATAAGTACATGTCACATCAAACAAACCATTTATAGTGTTTTATGAAAGCATGACCGTACAAGACTTATAGATTCTGCTAATATCGAATATCCATCGGCTCGTCCCACCGTGAGCAAGTGCGGACATTTAACGGTTTTTCATGTCCGCACTTATTTGATAGGTTCGATAAGACAATGCACAGGCATGTTCGTGCTACGTGTATTTTCATGCATTCTTATGTGTGACTCTTTTAATGGCACATTTTACCTTTTCGTTCGCAAGTTTGGTATGTAAAGTGTTTTTATCAAAAAAGTGTTGTTTTAATTATTTTTCTTCTTAATTAGGTACCTATTGGAATCATAGATATTTTGAAGTAACAAACAAATAGAAGTAGTAAGGGGGTCTATTTTTGCTGTCGTTGACCTCCAAATTTTTTTTATTGAAACTATCGATCCCTAGAAAGTTCAAATCAACCCCAGGGGGTCGATATCGACCACTTTGGGAACTCTTGCTATAAACCAAGTGTTTATTAAATGTCTTGTGCTAGATATTAATCTGTGAGAAACACTGACAAGAATCTAAAAAAGATATATAGAGGCAACGTTGTTGGGGGAGCATGCGCTGATAGGCAATGGAGTAGGTAAAAGCAGTGTTAGCCATGGGGTTAACAAACAGTGTATGAAGCTCCTTGATACACCTGGTCCTAGCTAGACAACAACAGAGATTGCAACAGCCTGGTTCAAAGTGCTGATGAAATCATCTGATAAAAGTATGAACAACACTATTGATGCCTGAAGATATCTAAAAACATGTACACATAGGGTTCCAAAAATTTGTGGAGATGTGGTTGTTCAGGAGCTCTGGATGATATCTGTTTCTTATGGACCAGCCTTGGGATGAAACATAAATGTACTTTGACCGGGAGACAAAAAAACACTCAATAGAGAGGCAGCATCAAACTTTTTTCTTGGAAAAAGTTTAAGATTACCCCTTCATGTGGTCAGACCATTAATTAAAATCTGTTCATTCAAACTATTGAGAAGTTGCAAAAGCATTTAAGGAGAATTTCACCTCACAATATTCTGCTGAAACCCTTCAATGTGACAATCTCCAAACATTGTAAGAAACCAATCAAACACTCAGAACTTGCTCAAATGCAGGATTCAGACTATTAGTAGAAAAAGATGCATGTTTATATTTCTCACAGTGGGAAGGATGTTAAGTATAGTAAAAATCATGTAATTCTATGAAAATGTTAAATGACTTTTATAATAATCTCCAAAAAATGTGTTGCAGAACTTACTATGTAACTCTCATACAGGTGTGATCAGAAAGGATATCAGAAGAAATAAATACACTAAAGTCCTGCTTGCACTGAAATAAAGTTTCAGACAGGTCAATTTTTTAATTTCCCACGGGATTAATAAAGTTTTATCTAATCTAATCTAATATTATAGTTATGTTAATTGTATGCAATAAGCAAGTGAAAAGTGAACATTGTGATTATGCTGTATGTTTTTCTCTATAGCCCCACACCCATTACCCACCTCAGCACTGGGCAGTTGTGAACAAAAGACTGAATCAAAACAAATGATAAATAGATACAGTATGTAAAAATCTAGATAACTCTTCACTGTATCTATTAAAGTACACAACCATTCTGAACAAGCTTGGACCCCAGTCCATTACATATCCTATAGTAGATGAACTGAGTGTTGGTGCATGCATGTTGTGCTGTGTCTCCCAGCACAGTCTCAAGAGCATGGAGGAGAGACCAGGAGATGGTGTGTTAAATCAGGAATCACTTACAAACACATGCACCTCTCCAGAGTCAACTTACAGTAAATTATCAACCCACTCTTTGGAATGTGAAAGGAAAGGTGGAGTTCACAGATGGACTCTCAAGCAGTGATGAGAACAATGTGTAAAATTCTGATTTAGACCATATATCCTGGAGCTGTGAGGCAGAAGTGCCTAACCACACTATCACTTTGCCACTGAATAAACAGAATACAGATTTGGTCAAAAGTTGAGAGTTTAATATATGTATTTATTCATGTATAATCCATTATTTTTAAAGCTTTCTGAAAAGTCAATTCTTAGCTCTTTCCTAGGTATTAGCATATGTGTCAAACATGCTGACATTTTAATTTTAAAAGCTTTCATCAGAAATGTGCACTTAATTATTATCTCATTTTAACTGGATCAGATTTTATAATAATACCATTACTTGCATCCTCCATAGTTTCTTCATGCTATTTTTGTTTACATTGCTTGCATCCTAATGGAGGGAAAAAGCTCTTTAGCCTTTATTAATATACTGAACGTAAAATATGGACCAAATACTAATTTGTCTTACAGAACACATAATTTGAACATTACAACAATGCTGTTAAAACCCTACCAGGTTTAGCATCTAATGATGTCTTGTCTGAAGATCATGAATATGCAGATAGTACATGTGGAAGATGATAGATTCTTATAATACAGACATATTTTTAAAGGATAATCATCTGGAAGAAATCAGCATATTTTTTGCCTTAGTAGAAAAGTTCAAAAAGGGTAATTAAAATAAACATATATATATCTGTATTTTCAGCAGATTTATTAACATTTTTCTGTTCCATTACAGTGGAGTATTATGTTTTACAGTTTTATCGTTAAGAATTCTAAAAGTAAATGAGGAAACTAAACATTTTCATCTTTTATTAAGTAACAGGTTTCAATCAGATTAACACTAGTATGAGAATGAAGTTAAGTGATATAAATGGATCATTAACTGTACATTTTACTCTACTTGCCTGTCAATTAACTTCTCTCTTCAAGTATATTTATCTATCAATAATTATAAATAATGAGTGGCACAATTTATTTAATTGGCATTGCAGAAAATTATAGGAAATTTTGTTTTTAAAGGACAAATGATTTTTCTAATCTTGAAAAAATATTGAGTAACCTGTTATAAAATACTGCTTCACATTGCTTAATTATCATACCCACAGTTACTAAAACATAAATTTTGATACTTTTTCTACATCCTTGATGGACTTTTTTTTTTATTTTTAAGCCATAGTTAATATTTTAATTGAGACAACTTGCAGTATTGTTTTTAAGAAAGATGTTTTGCAAAATGTGTGTGGCAGAGAGGTAGGATTTATCCCTTGGGATACTAACAATTGCGTGGGGTGATTTTATTGGCTTTGGGGATTTCACTTTTAGACAATAGTACAGTCAGTGTGCCCTACCCAATTTATCTTACCATGTGAATGTCCTAAATTAATTTACTTACAGTTTCACTTTATAAACTGAAAAACAAACACTGCTTAAAACCAACACCAAAGAAATCAAACATGTTTATGTCATGGACATGTGAATGACACCAACTTTTTAAATCTGTTTTTATAACAGCACACCATTCAAATCAGGTTTGTCAGAAAACCACTTTTTCAGGTTTGTGTCGTTTCCTGCTGTGAGAGTGCATACGCGTATAAAGGAGATATCAAGCTGGTTAAAAAATAAACTTATAGAAGAGTAATATTTCACGGACAAGTCAAGTTAACTGGAATTTCACAAATTCTTGATGCTTTAATTCTTCAAATCTTTCTCTGCTTTTTTGGATTTGTCACAACTGTAAGACTACCTTTGTGAATAAAATGTATTATTATTAAATAAAAATTGTCAGTTTAAGATTATGTTATTATTTCAGAATTCCTGTAAAACGGCCCTTGTTCTGTTATTTCTAAGAAGCCTTGCAGAACTTTACCACATTTTGCTGTTTCTTATGCCTGTGTACTAATAAAATGAATTTGACAGCAATAATTACTCATAACTGGAGGCTGGGTTCCATTTGCTTCTGTGCCATCCAAATACAGTATGTGCTGTGTGTGCTTTGACCATTGTTGGCACATTTTAGTTGTTATATTAATAAGCATTAGTTTGGTATCAAAAACAACAACGAACTACATTTATAATAATAATAATGTTTACCAATTTGATTTCAGTAGTAATCTGTTCCAGCAGCTCCACTAACTGCGCACCTCTGAGATTATTAATCAGCTAAGGTTTCCTGGTGTATTCTCACATCAGCAAATGTAACAAATCTGACAAAATCTAAAGCAGATTTAAAGAGTTTGTGTAAATAAAAATATCCCAATTTATTTTACTGTTCACTAATTTACATTGCAATGTTTCATTTTTTTAATTTGTTTTAAGCTGTTTATGTTTTAGGTAGAAACCAATAAAGTAGATAGAACAGATTTGTTGTTTATGTGGAGTGAAATTCTTCATTTCTGCCAATAATGAAATTCAAAACGTATTTTTTTGAAAATTAAAAATAAGGAAATATTTGGATTTCTAACTGCTTTTCCATATCAAACTCCACTCTTCTTTATGCATCAAAAAAGTAATTAAAAAATTACACAAGGTGTGCATAAGAAAAAAATAAAAGGCAACACACTTGCAAAAATTTTCAGTAATGCTTTGTTAAACTCAAAAATGATATGATGGAAGTATTTAAAGACATATCACTGTTAATTTTACCTAATAAGAGTTTGGCACTTAATAATATAAGACCAAAAAAAATGTGATTCTTCTAAACATTTCAATTCCTGGAGGTGGTATGCCAAGAAAAAAAAAGTTAAAAGCCCATACTTAATGCCCAATAAACTATGCCATTCACTATGCAAATCAGAGATTCGGGATCTTACTCTGAAACGAGCAGTGGAGTATTTTTGGTTCTGGATGTCTAAAAAAACTGATATAATCAAAGACTATAAGTAGTCAAATGTCCCCAAAGGCTCCAATGATCAAGAAATGAATTTTTGGGTCAAGAAATTAATGTTTGGGTCAAGTTTATGGAACTGAGATTCTGAATAAGACAAAGATAGCAATTGATAAACCCAACTATCTTATGCACCTGTGTGATGGATGGAGGTGCAGATATATCAAAAACATTTCTACTTTAATGGTATCCATTTGCGCCACTCTTTATTTTATAAACCAAGAACCAACAGAAGCTCATCAAAGCCATTCCTGCACACGCCATATCTTATTTTATCTTTACAGTTGTGGCCGTGAATGGAATTGAAGACAATAAAATAAACTTATCTCGAATTTATTATGAGTATATTCATGCATTAGTAACATATTAATCTGCACATGTAACTCAGAGCAACTTGAGTTACATGTGCAACTTACAAGTCACGTAGTCAAATTAGCCTATTACTGTATAATTATAGGTTCCACAATGGACCACTGAATTGCATTAAACATCTTAAGAGGTTCATATACAAGATAACTATAGTAACTATATTAAGCAACCAAACCAAATCTACTAATCCCTCTTGCCCACAGACTTGATAACAGGTTTGTGTTGTAAAGAAAGGGAACCAATAAGAGTTTATTTCTATGCAATTTTGTGTGTAATAAACCTCTTATTTTTATACAGATCTTTATTTTGGGCATTGTATTCATAATAAAGTTGGCAAGCTAGGTGTCTGTCACCAAGGATAAAAAGGGAGGTAATGCTGAATGCATTTTGTTCTTAATATCATTTAGTGTAGTAATGTTTTATTTAAACAGGTTTAACAGTTGATTTTAAAAGTTTGCAATTTAAACTTTAAAATTGGCCTCCTTCAGTATATCTAAGACCTAGAGATGGATTTTAAATAGAATCAGAGCCTTGTATAGCTACTGAAAGTAATACAGAATTTGTGAGATTTCTAAACACTATTTCACAACACAGTTAGCACTGTGACCACTTCATAAAAAATCTTAAGGTGCCTACAAAATGTATTTTTACATATCTGTAATTACCTCTTTCTGTAGAATTAGTGCAAAACTGAGCAAGTATGAATAGGCCAAATTGTTGTAATTTGCTTTCATTTTCTTATATTGTAATATATTTCTAGACATACTGATCATGTAAATAGATGTTACACTAATTATGTCTTGGAAACATGGTAAAGTCATGTTCTTAAAATGTAGATTAATCAGCATCATACAAATATATAGAATTGAACTTTCAACCTGAAATAACATTTTATAAGACATTCAAGTAATCATTCTTAAACAGGCAGCTCGAAGTCTGTACTTAAGCATTAATTAACAAGTGAAGTCTTAGAGTCATTAATTTTCATTAAATATTGCTGATCATGTATTTACTGAAGTGAAACACTGTTTAATTTCAGCAGGAAAAACACATGCTTCTAAGTTTCTGGAACAGGGAAATTGAAATTTATCAGACCAACAAAAATAGCTTATACTCATATATAATTAATAAATGATTCATTGAAATCAATTTCTTTGGGCATATTAGAAAAAAGTGATTCATTACAGCTATGGTTATTGCTCCTGTTTCAAAAGAAAATGCATACCCTATGTAATTTGTTCTTTGAATTGTTTTACTTGTAAATTTGTAAATAATTTAAGTATAAATATTATAGAGAGTATATGTCCTATATGAAAAAATTGGTGCTTATGTCAAGGGCCAGCCTGGTGAGAGACAGTGGGCAATAACGCATGATTTATAAAAAGGCACATGAATGTGAAACAGGGCCATGGATATGTGTTATATTTGTGATCTTCTGCATAGTGGTGCAAAAATATAGCATAAACCCAGCTGCATATGCCACCTATTAAAACCATGGCTATTTTGACAGGGAAATGTTGAGAAACAACTTCCGCAAAGGATTTGCCATTGAGAGATTTTCATAGGACTATAACAGTGATTTAACACAAGTGGTAGGCCCTCTACCACTTCATCATTCCCCTTATATTCCTCACATCTATTATGTCAGTTCAGTTGCATGCCTTTTATCAATCATTGCATGATCAATTTAATTCATGATTGAATGATCTGGAGCACTCCATTTTACTTTATGGATTCTTTAATGCGGAAAGTAAGTTCTGGTAGTGGTCATGTTTTTTTTTTTTTTGCTGCTGCAAAATCCACAGTTTGACTTCCATTATCACTGCAAGTGTCATGGGTGCTTCCTCTTCCTATGGTTGGTCTGTATGATACCTCTTTCACCAGCATTATTGATTAAGCATTATTTTTTCGGTGGTAAGTCTTACACGTATTCCAGCTGTTCATAAAGCTCTATTTATTCTCTTCACTGGCCTCTTCTGTGAGTGCATAGTAATATTAAAGAATTTACCTTTTTTTTAAGTTACACAACTTTTTGTTTTGTTTATTTGCTTAAATCCCAGGACAAGTTTTTTAAATTGTTTTTAAATTATTAAACTAGTACCAAAAGTGTTATTCACATTTCTGCTAAATAGCATGAAATCTCCCAAATCTATTGTCCCACTAATCCTTCCATCTGATTCCCTTGCAAGACAGCTACACCCACAATATACTTTTTTAATCCTTCCTTCATTTTTTTACAAGTTCCTGGGCAATGTTTACTCAGGACATTCCATGCTGGTAACCAAAATTAATTTTTTCATCACAGTAATTTCTTTAAATCATTCTGGTTGTTCATAGGTTTCATTACAATGGTTGTTTTACAGATGGGGCTGTAAACCCCCAACCCAGCTCCTTCCAGAAGGACCAGGATTTTCTTTCAAGGTGGTTTTCCTTGGCCTTTGGGAATTCCTTTCCCTTGCTACAGGGGAGCAATCATATTTCAGCATTTATTCAATGGTAGTGCAGAATCACCATGTCATAGCGTTTTCATTGGTAATTTGTAGCATTTTTTTAAGTCATACTTCTTACAAACCGAATATGCCCAACACTACCTGCGAATACTGCTGCCTCATCTGAGACTGCTTATTTGTTGGCTAACCTATACAGTATATCTATAGACTGTTCTCCTTTCCACCTCTCTGGGGATCAGCTCAGTAACTGATGCTCATTCCAGAGAAGACCAAGTTAAACTAGTCTGGGAATGCACTAAGGATTTCCCAACCTTTGGGAACCTCCAATAATAACCTGGGAGCCAATTCAGGAAAGGTCATATTATATTACATACAGATATTATATTTCTTCGTTGTCTTTGAAGAGCCTGGGTATTCTCTAGGAGTTCTTATAAACACATTATATTATCATTCACAAATAATAATTAACTGGAAAGTTATGGACAACCTAAACATACGAGACATTCTCTGTAACTCTAACAATTAGATTATATCACCTAAAAACATAAAATACAATTGCAAATTTGAAGTCATATTTGAGTTGTACCTTTAAATTTACATTCCTCCTTTAAAAATGAATATGTAGTCTACAGTGCATTTGTGTACTGTGCGTGCACTCAGGCTCTAGAATGTAACCCAAAAGAGAGTGAAGTCAAGTCTTGCTTCAACACAAGAATTTCAGACTCTAAACTCTGCACTATGGAAGACAACTATATTAGACACTACCTCGATGCTGCAGAGTAAGTATAGTTTTTGCAGTAAAGCATATTACACATAGCCCATTGGCTGAACCAAGCCAAGGAAGACAGACACACCTAACCAAGGCCAAATAGCTGTAGGTTAAAACAACTTGAGTATCTAATCCAGACACACTGTGAGACCTGTTCACTGGAACAGTAATCAGAAAACAATAATCCACAAAACACTAGGTAGTATATAGCATGCCAAAGTATGCTGTAAAGTATTAATTTATTTTGATTAACTGTACAGTTATAATGAATTCTAATTGCAGAATGGGAAAGTATATCCATTTTCATCCTGTAACCATTTGAACATCTCTCATTCATAGTCAAGCATTAGAAGAAGAGACTATACAAGCAGGCATGTGCTTATGTTCTCACTCAAGAGCCTCAGTTAAAGAGACAATCATTAAGCAGAAAGAAATACCCATTCTTCTGAAAAAGCAGACAATTCATTCTGTGTTATATGTTTTGGTCTTCTGTCCTTTTATTTAGTCTTTCACACTTGCATGCAATATAAGTAATTATCCTATTTCTATTAACGGTATATACTGTATCAATAAATTCTATTATTCTCTTTCTTAAAGCATGTGTGGCTCAGTTACCTTGATTAATGTCTAATGACTGATCCATAGAGTGTAATGCATAGGGAAAAGTAGGGAAAGCAAAGAAGGACCAAAACACTCATTAATTATTTGCTTTGCCATAAGTGAAGCTGATAATGAATTAAATAATAAAAGCATCCTCACATATTTCCTGCATATGCCATCAGCATATATGATATGATTTATAGTTCTTCTGTCAATTTAGTTCCTGTTTCTGTTTCCTCCAGTCAAATTTTCCTCCTAATGTATTTGACATTAATGGTGAGTGGATAAGCCAATATAATAGAGCCTTGGAGGAACCCTTTTTACAAATGCACCTGTGAGCTTAAAATCAAAAAGAAATGGTGTTCTGATTATTCCCTTTATTCTCTGAAAACCGAGCTACATCTGTGAAAAACAAATTAGCTAAGTTTATCATTAGTGTGCAGAGAATGCTTTGTGTCAGAGGCAATTATTGCACTCAGGCTACACAAATAATTAAAGCACACACAATTGAAAAAAAGCACCCCCTTTCACAATTTTTAACATCCATTATTTGCTAACTGATTTTCTCCAAAAACAAAAAAAACTGTAATTCCTGTTCCTTAGTAACCCACTGTCAAATGAAGAAGAAAATTTTTTTAAAAGCTATAAACTTTTTTTTGCAAATTATTACTGTATGTTTTGCATAAAAAATGACAGTTTACTAAGATACAATGTACACGGCACACAGTAAGGAGCAACGCAGGACCGAAAACATCACAAAC